>VZTG01005252.1:80833-126313 GCA_013397845.1 Melanocharis versteri | reverse complement strand
CCCTTCCCCCGTGTTTCCCGTCCGTGCCCCGCGGCCCCGGGGCTGCGCTCACCCCCCCGGGGGATCCCATTGCGCGGTGCACAGCCCGTGTGTCCCCCTCCCGCGGGGCCGTGTCACCCCCGCGCCTCACCGAGGGTTCCCGGGGCGGGGGATGTCTCCTGTGCCGGTGTTTGAGGGTGTCACCTTTCTCCGGGGGTGTCCCCTGTCCCTTTTGCCGGTGTTTGGGGGTGTCGCCTCCCTCTGGGGTGTCCCCTGCCCCGTGCTGCGGTGTTTAGGGGTGTCCCCTGCCTCGTGTCCCCGTGTTTGGGGGTGTCCCCTGTGCCGGTGTTCACCCCGCCGGGGGTGTCCCTGCCCCCAGGGAGCCGCAGTGGCTGCCGAAGCCTGTGGGTGCACACGCAAACTTGGAGTTCCAAGGGGCGTGGGGGGGGGAAGTTGTGTTGTTTCCTGCATCCCAACGGGATACCTGCTGCCTCCAGTGCCGGCTTATGGGAGGAAATAGAGGGATTCCCACGAGCTGTTAGGCAGAGCTTGCTGTCCCTTTGTTGTTGTTTGTTTGTTTTCTTCCTACAACAGCCCCTTCTGCATATTCCTTAGTGTCCATCTGCCAGGGTCTGCTGCGCTGCCTCTGTGTCCACGCACCATGAGGGTGTCAGTGCTCATCTGCCAAGAACTGCTTCATGTTTTCCTGCTCTCCTTCCATCTCTCCAGAGTCATTTTCCTATATAAACATAATCAGCAGATTCTGGGAGGTATCATCTGCTTCTTGCTTGCCGAAAGCCTGTTGTCTCCTTTAATACACACAGGGTACCAGTGCCTCCCAAAATCTGCTGTACCTGTTTCCATGCACACATGGAATGAACTCCGTGCTTGACCAGCACAGCCTCTTCAATCCCACACCTCAGGAGGCTCCTACCTGCAAAAAGCTGCTGAGCTTTTCCCCACCCACAAAGAAACATCTTCCTTCAAAACCTGAGGGATGGCTCCTCCAGCCCCTCTGCTGTGCTGTGGAGCCTGTTCTGCCCACTGATGAGGGATGTGTGTCTCCTCCTCCCCACCCACCAGGGTTATCCCCCTGATGTCCTGCCAGAGGCCGGTGCATCCCGCACCGTGTGTGTTTGCACGCCTCCGGGAAGGTGCAGGCCTTGCTGCAGGCAGGCATTTCTCATGCACGTGGAGGTTTCCACTGTGAGTCCTTTAACGTCCTGGATGTTCCCACAGATGCCCAGTGCCAGCTGCTCCCGTGCTTGCTCCCATCACCTCCCTGCTGCACGTGCCAGAGAGGTCACCCCTGTGCCCATCTCTGATCTCTTCTTGGCTGCCTGCTACATCCTCCATGGCTGAAACTTCCCCTCTTTTCCTTCCTGGGCCCTGCTGATCCTGCAGTGGGAGACTCTCAGGTTGAGCCTACCTTGGTCTTTGCTTTGACTTTGGGGTTTCCTTTGCTGAGCAGTCCAGTAGAGTACAGTTAAGTATTCCGTGTACTTCCTAGGTATCTGCACATCCCATGGGTCTAAAATACCATCACCTTCTCTTTTTCTGGTCATATACATGATTTGTCCACTCCAGGATTATTTTCTGAGAGCTTAGAGCTCCTTCCGGTGCCTGAAGGGTTTCCAGGAAAGCAGGAGAGAGACTTTTGACAAGGCCATGGAGTGGCAGGACAAGGGGGAATGGCTTCAAAATGACAGAAGGAAGGGTTAGATGGGCTATTGAGAAGAAATTCTTCCTGGCACAGGTTGCCCAGAGAAGCTGTGGCTGCTCCATCCCTGAGAACATTCCAGGCCAGGTTGGACAGGGCTTGGAGCAGCCTGGGCTAGTGGAAGGTGTCCCTGCCTGTGGCAGGGGAGTTGGACGTGATCTTTAAGGTCCCTTCCAACCCAAACCATTCTGTGATGTTTCTAGAAGTCTCTTGCTTTTGTAATTGTCCTCATCTGATATTCTGGGTTTGCCATGCCCACGTGGGGAGTTTCTCAGTTTTCATAGTTACACGTTTGCCCCAGCTTTCTTTCTGTGCTTCTGCCTGATACGAGGCTTTTCCTTTCCCCTTTTTCAATTTTTATTTTATTTATTCTTGGGGTGTATCCACCAGGTATCCACATGGCAGCTCTTACTTAGGGAGAGGTCACCCAGTTCACTCCTGAGCTGATCCCTGGCTCCGAGCTGGATGCTTCCATAGATGAGGTGATGTGTTATTTGTCACGTGTGGGACACACCTGTGGCACTTCTCTGTGGACCCTGCGAGGTGATGCTGAGTGGGAATGACTCCTGTGCAGGCAGGTCACAGACCAGCACCCAGGAGTCTTTTAGGGTATTTAGAGTGCAATGTGCTTTTCTTCTGCCCTCGAGGTCTCTTCCTGCAGCTTGATATCTGCACATGGTGCAGATCCAAGGTGTGATGAGCCTGGAGACCTTGCCTGGGTTAAAGTGCAGCTATTTAAGCAGGTGGAGCTGAACCTGGGAGCTCAGACACAGCTCTCCCAGTGTAAATGCCTCCATTGATGTCAAACTGTTTATTCCAGGAACCAGTTACAATGCTCTAAGTGCCTCTCCCTTGGGACGACTTCTATTTAAACAGCTGGTTTTAATCCGAAGCTTTAATTGGTGCAAACACTCCAAGCAGTCTCTTTCCATGGGAAGGGAATTTCCAGCCCTACTTTAGCCTCCCCAGGTGGATGATGCATGGGTGCTGAGGGAGGATCATGCTTGGGAGGTTTTGCCCTGGTTTTGTTTACAGGGTGAGAGAATTCCTGCTTCTGTCACTGTGAGGTTTGGAGGGGAGAGAGTGTCTTTATGTACGTAAGAGGAGTAGTCAGAGGGTGAAACTGAATGCTTGCCACGTTTGTTGCAGCAGGAGGTTAATCATAAACTCTGGCACTTTCCGAAGGGGTGGTTTCGTTCTGCAGTCGGTGGAGAGCTGTGCTGCTCCCAGGGTCTGCTCAGCTGTTTGCCAAGGGGATCCAAAGCATAACAGCTTCCCCCTGTCTGAGGTTGAACAACCACCCAAACATTGGGTTTGATTATGTCCCGTGGCTTGCTGGATGGAGATTTTGTAGCTTTATGGCCTTTCTGTGGGTGGATGTGTGGTGCTTGTGCCTTGTGAGGTGTTTGTGTGACCAGCATCGGGTCTTGGGTCCTTCACACTTGTATGGAGTATTTCACATCTAGTGTTTCACTGGCCTTGAGCATTATATCTGGTAAACTTGTTTTTCAGTGAGCTTGGAGAACATCTGAGTATATTCCTAGGAGAACATCTGGTGATACATGTAGCTTCCCTCCTTTTAGAAATTGTAATCCACTAGCTTAAAGAAAAAGAAAATCAACCTGTGAGAAAGCAGCAATGCTTTTGCTGGCGTGTGACGAGGAGGGAGATGTCCCCTGACGTAGAAGGGATTGTCTGTTGACATTCTTCTCCCTCTCCCAGTTATAAGTAGGTTATCCCTGCTCAAATTATGCAACTGTGCAGACAGCTAGACTTCAGGAATTCCAAATACTTCAATGTGTCAAGTGCTGACTTCTAAATTAAATGCCACGGTTGCAGAGCGTGTTCACAGTCTGTCACTTGAAATACGACATCAATCTTGGAATCGAGTGTGGCTGAGAAGGGGCAGCAACTTAATTGCTTATTTCTTCGAAGAAGTGTTGCGTGAGAGTGCAGGAGCCAAACCGGGTGGGAGATGTGCCTCTACCTGTGACACTGTTTCCATATGGAAGTCAGCAGTTACAAGCAGAAAAAATCCTACTGAAAACATTGATTTATGTAACAAATTGAAACTCTTCATTCTCTGTGGCTGTAACTGTTGCCTCAAAGATGCAGTTTCCAGCATCAAGATCTAATTAAATAGTTGTGTGCTTATTGCTAAGTAAACATAGGAGTCCATCACTCCTCTTGCCTTGGAGAGCAAATTGATTCTTCTAATGGTTTCAGTGGATGAAAGCAGATGTCTAGGACTGCTTTGTGCAAGGTGCTGAAATGAAATGGTGGTGGTAGGAAACGAGCTGCAAACCTGATAAAATGGGATGGCAGGAAATGTAGACACTCAGCACTTCGTTTAATTCTTGCATTCCATTTAATCAAGTTAAGGAAGTGACTTAAACTGTGCATTATTTGCGAATAGCGTGATTTTAATGCGTTCCACTTTAGAGCTGGGGAAATAATTATTTCACATGAACAGATTTATCAGAGGACGTGAACGATGGGATAATAAGGGCTGCAAAAAGTGTGTTGGGCTCAGCATGTGGTCTGTGACAGTGGCCAGAAGTAAATCATTAGGGGAGAGTGGAGGAGCAACCGCAGGCAGCTCAGTCATCATCCCCAGCTCCTGGCGGTGAAGGGTTTCGAGGTGGCCTGAGCAAGAGGGTCTGAGCTGGCACTGCCTGTTGGACCTGTCCTTAAGGGAATTGCCAAAACATTTTGAAGAGTTTATGCCTGGAGCTTCCACGGAATACCCTGTGATGAATCCCTCGACTTGTACAAAAATAATACCTGGCCTCTAGGGTTTCTCTGTTGTTTTTTTTTTAACTGTAATCTCATTGAGTCCCTCTTAGTTTTTGTGGTATGAGAAAGAATAAAGAATCTTTTTCACATCAGCACCTCATTTGTGATTTTGCAGGTCTCAGTGTTCTCAGTTTTCTCTCTTTGGGTTGTTTTCCTTTTCCAGGCTGCTTTGTCCCAGTCTGTTTAGTACATCTGTCTGTGGAGGCAGCTCGACATCACTCTGAGTTTTTTTCTTTGAGCTCTGCTATTGTTTTGAGGTGATTTGACCACAATATTTTGCTTGCTTTACCCAAGGAGACTGAATAAAGGGAGATTTCCCTTCTAATAAAGGGATATTTTGTAGCTCATCTGTGATAACATTATAAACATTTACTATGTGTAATGTTTTATATTCAAAGTACAGATGAACAGAGTAATCGTAGCGAGAGATATTGTGGTGGAAATACAGATACTGAAGAAGATCTTAGTTTATAAATACAGCTACAGATGGCTGTTGATAAGGCATTTTGTATTTGGATGTTACCAAGAGAGCATTGTGGAAAAACTGCAGTCGTGGTGGAGACTTGCCAGAGTTAAGTTGGAAGGCATTGGAAGCATGAAGGTGCCTTGTCCTATGGAGACCTGAGAGTCCCAGAAATTACTGGTGGGTTTGGGAATGACTGGTGGGTTAAGGGACACATTGCTCCTGTGTTAGGGACAGATATTGGCAGTGTTGGAGCTCTGTGTTCTGACAGTTCCTGCAGTTTTCTTTCAGCATCTTGTTTTGGTTTATTTAAGTGGATAAATACGCCTATTTTGAAATACCTACTCTGAGAAGTTTCTGTAAAATGTTAGTAAAGATGCTGGAGGTTTAAAAAAACCCCAGAAAACTCTCCTTATGCCCAGCACGAAGCATGGATGTGGTTCTGCCAGGCCAGCTTTGGCCATACAAGGGCAGACAGCTCCAGCCTGTGGAGTTGCTGCTCACCTGATAACGTGATTTGTGGATAAATACAAGGACTTTTAGGTTTTGCAGCCAAGAAGAACTCCTTTTAGGCATTTATCTGCATAAATGAGTCATTAGGAAAATAAAGGTACACCGTAGTGCTGAAAGGGTGATGACACAACCACATTCCTGCCTTGCTTGAACTTGTTCAGGATTCTTTAGAGCTGCTTCCGTCGGGAAGGTGGCTGTTGTTGATGTGTCTGTGACACCGTGGCTGGCTGGCAGCAGTCCCTGCTGTCTGGATTAGCAATGCCTGTTCTCCTCCTGGATCGCACGGGATGTGAGACTTTGCCTTGATCTCTCCCTTCTGCTCTTTACCGAGGTTTTTCTTCAGTGTTGCTTCCAGCACTGGGGGTGTTAATGGGGCTGCTGTGCTTCAGGGAGAGTTCAGGTTTGTATTGCCCTTCAGAAAAAAACCATTTATTATAGTTAATGTGGATTTCATTAGGGTGTAATGCTTCCCGGAATAAAAGTGAGAGAGAAAAGCTGTCATTTTGTGTAATAAACCTGAACATTTCAAACAAGCAGTCAGTTGACAGGTAAGCTTTGTGCTGAACTAGTAAAAACTAGCACTTAGCCAAATTTGGTTGTCACAAACCCACTGGTTTATGCCTTGCAGTCATTTATTTCTGTCAGATGAGGAGATGAGGAGTTGTTTCCGGGGGCAGGAGGAAACCCAGTGAGGTGGGAGGGGGTGGTTTGGGGGATGGTGGAGAGGAGGGACTCTGCACTTTGGTTGCATTTGGTGTCGTGCATCCCTGATTTTGCCTTGGAGGAAAGGAAAAAATAATGTGTGGGGAAGCACAGATAGGGAGGGGTTTGCTATTTTTGTCTTTTTGACTCCTTCAGGGATCCAGAGGAGTAGTGCTACCAAGAAAATCTGGAGCCATGCTGCTTTGAGGTGCCATTTTTCGTGATGTTTCTTCCACATGCCATCACCAGAAAAGGCTTGGAGATTTTTGCTTTTGTGACTAATTTGGGAGGCTGCCTTGAGTAGTCTTCTTCATGTATATTTTTCCTGAGTCTGTGTTGATACGCTTGCAGAGCTTCTGAAAGTGAAGGCTCAAATGCTGTGGGTAGCCATGGTAAAACAAGAAAAAACAGCTTTCTGGGATTAGTTTAAATTAGGAGGTTACTGCAGTTGCTGCCACATGCAAATGAAAGTAATATATGGACATTTTTTGGCAATTTGCAATACTTAGAAGTATTTAATATTCAATTGGGGGTTTTGTACTGTTCTTAAAGACCAAGGACTATAAAACTGAACCCTCGCTTTTTATTACACGGAGTGGGAAATGGTCATCTAACAGCTTTTCTACTCTAAGAAATTTGGGAAAAACTTAACCTGAATTTGCATGGAGCAAAAGTGTAAAAAAGTTTCTGAGATCACATAAAAATTATGCATGAGCACTGCCATGGAAAGCATGGTTAGATTTGAATGCGTGCCTTAGGGCTGTAACACATCTGTCCATTCACTATAAGCTGATTACATTCTGAGGCACTTCCCTGCATAAGGATATGATGAGGACTTGATTCACTTGTTGCCTGTATTCTAAAAGATAAAAAAAAAACACACACACAAAAAAAGTGGAGTTTTGTTTCGTATGTTGATGTCACGTTTAGTAATTGATCATGTGTTTTTTCGGGGAATTGGTGAAAACCAAAAGTACAGGGTAGTGAATCCGCTGTGAAATATCCCAAAACACGCTGTCTAGTGAAGTTCACACATTATTTTTATTATGAGAATAAAGGTAATTCAGTGTGGGACAAGACCTTTTCACAGGTATTGTTAAACGAGCCTCAGTTTTAAGTGCTGTCAGAAAATTTGCTTTTATGTGTTGTATGGAATGCTAACATGAGATTCCTGCAATGCAAAGTTTAAAGCGCCAGAGGCTGGGGAAGGTGGCATTTATCAGGTTTGCTTATTCAACCATGTGAAAGCTATATTAGGCACATAAACTTTCTGCACTACACTGCAGCTTTGAAAAGGCAACAAGTTAAATCTGGGTCCTTTGAAGTAGTGAATGGTAACATTCTCTTATCCAGAAGAGATGACTTCAAATGATCACACCAAGACTCGAAAAACTGTCGTAGCTGAGGAAAACAAGACAATTCTCCCCAGATAAATCTTATTTCAGATTATCACTGTTGCATGAAACATGGGTTTTGTTGGAGCTGGCAAACTTCAGTTCTGTAGAAAGGTAGAGAGTCTTAAAAAAGGACATAGATCTTCTTTCTCTATCTGTAAATGGTCTCAAGAAACATCTCACTGTTGCAGAAAAGCAGCTCATGGCATCAGATCAGTTTACATACAGCAGGCACCACTGTCCTGCCCTGATTATTGTAATCTCTGCTTTTAATTAGATACTGAGATTAAGAGTTATTGTGCTGCTCAGTGCCCTCGATGTGTTCCCTGTCAGTTCTGCTCCAGTGTCCCTGCTGAAATGTCACCTGGTAAAGGAAGATCTCTGAAAAGATCTAAGCACAGTTTACTTTACAGACACATTAAAGGACAGCTGCACAGAGAAGAAAAATTCACCAAAACCCCCTTCTTGAGAATCTTTCAGGAGGTTAAAATAGATATTGGCAAATACCTGGCAAGAAATAAAGCATTGCAGTAGGCTGGTGTTCTGTGTGCCTTTTACTTTGCTGTTAATTTAATTTCATAGTATGAAGATCTTACTCCAAAGTCACTGTTAACTCATTGGCTTCCAGTTTACAGCTCAAGTCCGTTCTATCTCCCTAATGTGTCACGTCAAATGTCAAATGCACACTGCTGGACTTCCATGAATTTCATTCTGTTCTGGGACTCCAGTTCTCAGTCATTTGTTTTTGTGTGTTGTGCTGACGATACACCTGAACCTTTTGATCAGCATTTTTTGAGCCAGTGTCTTGGAGATCTTTGCTGCAATAAGTTCTTGTGGCACTTCATAGGTGAATTCTTTAATCTCTTATTCCAAGTACATTAATTACTTTCTTTCAGCTGGCTCTTTACCTTCAGTCTGTCTGTTCATCTCCGTGTTTTCACTCTATTTTCAGTTTTTCGGCTCTGTTTGTTACGTTAGTCAAACATTTAATGAAGTTCTCATCATAGCTGGCATTTCCTCTTTTTCTGAAAAATACATTATCAATTCAGTTTGAGACGCTTTAACTTCAGTAAACACAGGTGGTATCCCAATTTCTGTTTGTTTTCTTATTCTTCATTTTTTTTCCTTCAGTTTGTTTTCTTTTGGCTGGATTTCTGCACTTGTATACAAACACCTGCAATCATGTATCTTTGAGAGATGAAAACATCTCTATATTTTTTAATAATCAGACCTTGTACACTAAATATTTGAGAGACAAAATTATCATAGTGCTAATGTTGCCAAGCTTATTCGCAGGTGTGCACCACGAAACGAGACAGATTTTGAACAGTCCTGCCTCTTCTGGTGTGCTGACACCTTTTCCCTGAGATTTAAAGTATCAGTGTTTAATCACAGCACTGCCTGATGGAAACACGTTTAGACTGACTTCTAATGAAAGGAGTGGTAACATGTTTTACACACCTACAACATGACATTTAATCTGCGAGTTTTATCTGGGCCAGGAGTTGTAGCTATGCTTTAATCTTGCTGCATTAGTCCAGCACACTCAGTGCCTACGTACAGAGCTCCAGGTCGGCTCGCAGTGATTCCCAAGCGTTTGGATTACAAGCTCTTGCCAACTCGCAGCTTTTCCCATCAGTCAGAAGGGTCTGTGCTCAGCCGTGGCCATTTACAGAGCTGTGCAGATGAGTTTCCATTGCCCTGAAGCCAACGGGAGCATTTAGCGGTTGAAACTTCACTATGGACAACTTAAATTCCAGCCCTGTGACATTTCTGCAGTTAATAATGTCCCCATTTATCTGTGCATTGGTTTTCCACTCTAGGCCTGCTTCATGGCAGCTATGAGTCCATCAGCTGCAGAGACCAGAGCTCTCATTTGCCTGAGACATAACTGATGTGCAATTCCTGCCATAAAAATTAAAAAGAAATGATTGAAGTAGAATTAAACTCTTCTGCCAATTTGAGATCAGACAGGAGAAAGTCTTGCAGGCCCCTTCCTGTAGTCCATATATAAGGGCTGACAAGGGACAAGAATAAATCTAGAAGTGTCCCTTTCGTGAGGAAATGACAAGCCAGAGCTGCATGAGAGTCTGCTGCAAGTATGTGGCTGCTGGTGAAGTTAATGAATGTGGCCTTGGAATCTGTAATTATTACAGTCAGGCAGACGAGTGCTTAATTCTGCCAGATGGGAGAGCTCCACTCTGAGTTCCGGGACATGCCTGGGGGTTTCAAACAGATACACTCTGCAAAAGCACTCAGGAAGATGCATCAGCCCAAGTAGGTAAGTTCTGTGCCTTGTTCTGTTCCATCACTGGGAAGTTTTTGAAGGTTTGTGGAGTCACTGTGATCAACAGGTTTGGCTTGGTTTGGATGCACATATTTCCATCCTGTGCCGTGTGCTGGCCTCTCCTCTGCAGGCTGTAATTCTTCTCCTATCAGCCCGCACAGGCTCTCTGTAATATCTCCTTTCACACTGTCAGAGCACAACTGCTGAATTTTTACATCCAGCTTCTTAATTCCCATGCAAATGACTAGTCAGGGAAACAAACAAAAATCCCTAAGACACGTTGCACTTCACCTTAACGTGGAAACAGCAATTCCTGAAAAATAGTGATGGTTTAACCAATGGTTTTCAGCTTTTTCTTTGCTGTGACCTCAACAGCTCTGTGATATGTTTTGTGTTGGTTTAAATACTCTAAAATAAAAGTAGTAGACATGTCTATGCCTCTTTTTCATTACAGTAGATGTTTTGAGGGGTTTTTTGACTTTTTTATGCTCAGGCATAAATGTCATCATTGTGACACTTTGGTCATCTCCCTTTGGAAACTGTAAACCTTTTCTTGGAGTTTTATGGTTTTGAGCAAGGACGACTGAGATATTTGGAATTAAGCAAATATTTCTCATTTGTTCTTGGTCCGTATTGCTGTAACAGCAGGGATTGTGCTTAATATCCATGGTGTAAGAATACAAAAATTCTGCAAAACCACAGAGGAACAGGAAGTACATGCTAAGGTGCTGTCCATCTTTTGGCAAGGGAAGTTAAATCAAGTACCAGGAAGGTGTAGAAGTGGATTACAAGGGTGGTGCAGTGTCTGACCAAATCTTACACCTTGCTGCAGGTAAGAATTAAACAAAATGCCAAAATAGAATTTTTTGCTCTCTCTTTTATGGGAATATACGTCAAGAAGTTAATAAGATTAAATTCTTTCAAAAAGCTAACAGTGATTAAGGCATTGTTGCCAAAAGCAGAGGCTGGTTTGGAGTGATAAATTGCAGGGGTGATAAGTGCCTGGGAGCCTTGGCACCTCCAAGAGGAGGGGTGTCAGCTCCTGGATTCAGCACTCAGCTGAAGTTCCACTCATGCAAACCAGTCAAAGATAATCTGTGCTCTTCTGCTTGGGGAAAGTCTGTTGGTACTGTTCCCTTAAAATGTGTATGTAAATGTTTTCTAATTTTATCCTTTCAGAAGTGTTCTGTTGCAGCTGACATCCCATCTCCACTTACAATAAAACCATTTTGTAGAGCAAATTGATGGGTTTGACACCCCACTACTTGTCTCAATGCCTTCACCAGCCCTGAGAATTAAAATGCACCTACTAGATTTGCATCATTCAAATGCGTTTTTCCATGATCTGAGTCAGTTTTTTCCTATCCCCATGAAAGATTAATGTTTTCGATAGCAGTGGCAGTGAGTCAGAGCTGTAACTGTGAGCTGGGGCTTTGCCATGGCCGCACACATCTGCTCTCTTCTTGTGGCATGGTGCAGTCTAAGCTTTTGTTTTCTGTTATTACAGGGTTTAATTTTGGGGAAACTGAAAAGATCTGTTAGGAATACGAAACGTGTATTTCATGGACACTCTGCCTTTTTCCTGAGTAATTATTTTGGAAGAGGAGCTGTTGGATGCTTTTCACTTTGTCCTTTGCAGATAAACATTGTACCTGGTCTGGTGGAGGATTTACAGTGAAGAAATGTTGTGTGCTTTTGCCTTTATCTTTTTCCTGCCCTGAAGAGGTTTACCTTGGTTGCTACCAAAAATGATGATGGGCCCTGTCACAGCTCAGGATTTCCAGATGTGCAAATCTTTTCAGCAATTTTTTGTGAAGAGTTGTAGCCTTGGTGTGTTGACTTTGTACATTACAGCACTCACGAGAAACTTACCTCAATGCTTACAAATTCATTTAAAATTGGGGGATGAGAGGAGCTCATTGGCACAATGCAGTTTCTGGGAGTGATAAACATTCGGAGTCTCTGATAATTATGTTGGTTATTAACACTGACCTGGATCAGTTTGAACCACGGCTGCTTCCTGATAGTGTTTTAGTCTGTCTCCATGGAGCTGAAGTCTAGTTCTGGAGTGCTGCCTGCTGCCCTTCAGCAGCAGCTCCTGGTGGGCTATACCTAAAATTTAGGAAGATCTACATTTCAAGAATTTGGAAAGCATCTTTGCCAGGAGTTTTTCAGAGGAAGAGGTGGCTGCTTACGAAGCAATTTGTCACTGTAGCATCCTTGGAAAGTGCTCTTGTAAAAAAAAAGAATCAAAAAATGAAGTGTGGAACAAAGGAAGAGGCTGGGGGGTGAGTACAGAGCACCCAACAAATGCTCTCTGTGAGTGACACTAATGGTCATGAAGTCAGTGGCCTCAAAAGCTGCAGTACATGAACTTGTCAACAGTGGTGTGCCAGAACCCCAGTCTTCACAAAATACACGGTCTTGTCAAATGCAGGATTTTTGGAGTACATTGGGAAAGCTCAACACCCTCTTTATATGCCTTCTGCTGTGGAAGGGAGTAGTAACTGCTAACAGTAAATAGGTGGGTTGTAGTATTTCAAGCTTTCAGTTTGTTAGGTGAAATTGCTCTTCCATTCCAGCTCCCAAGTGGAGTTCTCTGGAGTTACTTACCTGTCATCAGCCACTCTTGGCTGGGCAGACAGACAGAGATCTTCCCAGGGGACTGCTCGATGTGCAGCTTGAGCCCTGGCCAAGAACAAAACACCTCTAAACTCTTTAAAACACAAAGTGCCTGGAAATTGTCCTCTTCTGAGAAGCTGGGAGGAAAGGGACACAGGAGCAGTATCAGGGTGCTGGGGTATTTCTGTGAAATGGTTTGGAGAGTCAGAGCCAGGTTCCTGAACTGGGAGACCAAGGACCAGGTCAGACCCAGCACTGAGTGCTCCCAGCTTTTTGCAGGCTGTGGCATCACCTGGCTCCCAGTCCAGGCTGCAGCTTGGCATCTCTTTCAGGTTTAACATGACGGTGTTTATGCAGTAGCTCCTGAACACTGGCTCCTTTGTGCACTCAGCATTTGGAATCTGCTGTCCTGGAGGAAATGGAGGTTCTCAAGCCCAGCATACTTCCCAGAATGGGTCATTTCCCTGGTCCATTCACCCACCGAAGCCAAAGGTTACAGGTTTGCATTCCAGAGATTCCAGTGCACCGAAGTGAATGCTGCACACTGACATCATTTTGAGCACAGAAACCTCGGGTTTGCCTTTTCTTTTACATTAATACTGTCAGGCTTGGCAGTGCTGGGTTGAGGTCAAACTAGGTTTACTGACCTGAGATAAAATACTATTTAAAATGAAGTTTAGAAAGTGCTGTTGATTGATTTCAGATTAGAATGGTGTGGTAGCTCTGGCCAGCAGTTTTGTGAAGTGAAGCAGGGCAAGATTCATAGTGGAGAACCTTTTATTAGGCCGGCTGCTGTTGGGGAAACAGATGCGTGTTTAGATAGAAACAGGAATAGCAAACTTGCAGTTCAGTACACACTAAGAGCAGTTGTTCTGATTCAATTATGAACTTAATTATACTAACCAGTTAATTTGAGGGCGTGAGGGGTGCTGGTACCTGTGTACTGCAGTGAGATGACAGAGATAAAATGCTCCAGGTCACGTGTTTATCTCCGTGGAAGATTTTGTCTGTCTGGACTGCTGCTGTTGATGGGATGCTGCTCTAACCAGTGCCCGGGGAGTAACCTGTATCAAAAATAAATAATAATACAAAAACCAACTAATGATCTGATTTACACCATGGGCTCACAGTTGGATGAAGGTATCTGAGGGCTTGCTGAGCACCAGGGTGGGAATTTCCTAATCTTTTTTGAGGACTTACATGGCTACAAAGTGGTATGAAGTCTGTTGGTTTCAATATTCAGAAAAAGTTGGTGTTTTTATGCTGTAAATTGCCACGGGTCAGGATAGAGATTGGAGGTGGGGTGGTGGTTTTGTGGTGCTAAAAATTACTTTTGTTTTGAAATTATGAGTGTAAGTGAGAAACTGAATGCAAACAGCTCTGTGAGTTTGATTCACTGACTCTTCCAAAAGGTTATTATAGATAGCATGTTTTAAACCCAATGATTTGAGCCATAACATCAGGCAGCAGGTGAATAAGAAGCTAAATTTGGTGTACGTGGAAGTAGACAGGTCACATAAGCAATATTCTTCAATTCCATTATAGTTTCTTTTCCATTCACAGTTTCATTACATTATAACATTACACTTGCAGTGTACAATTTCATCTTTGCTGTTTCTAAGCTCAGAAACTTGACACCTGTTTAATCCCAAAACAGTGTATGTGACGTGGTAGCTGTTGCTAAAGCTTGCCTTTCAGTAGCCTTGAACCAGTGAGAATGAGCTGAGTTACTCTAAACTACTTGAAGGTCAGGTCTTCATTAGTGCTCCTAGGAGTAAAAAACACCCAGCTAATATTCAAATGAATTGCACAAAGTCTTTGGTACAGTAGCACTTCCCTTCAGACTGCTTTTGGCTAATAGTGGACAAAATTGTCCTTGCTTTGGAAGCCCTGAAGTGCTCACGTTTGAATTCTCAGCTTGTTCAGGGATCTGTGCTGTGGTGGTGATTCCTCACATGTTTCCAGGGCAGGAATGCATGCTGGAAAAACCATTCTCTCCAACTGTAAATGTCTGTGGCAAAGTTAAATACAGCCCGTTAAATATGGACTGAAGTGTCCCACTGTGAATATTTTTAAAACCTGTGAAAGTGTCTTTGAATTTCACTGTGTTTCTCTAGAGGTTTGAAATGTGTTGTGAGCCAGGGTGTGTGTGCCTGGGAATTGGGAGGAGGAGCCCCCCTCTCTGTGATACCATCCCTGGTCCCTGCCTAGAGAATCCCTGATGGTTTGTGGCTCCAAAATTAACAGCTTTTCCAGCTCTAACCCACTTACCACTTAGCTTAGGTGTGCACCTTGATGTCCCCACCCCAGCATTCCCAAGGCAAGGGTGTATTTAGCTCTTGGATGTGGCATCCTGCACCTCATGGTCCAAGAGCTGCTGCCAGGGACTGCCTCAGAATGGGGAATAAGACATGACAAAGAGTTATTTTGAAATGGTGATGATGCAGAGATGATGGACTTGGGCTGAAGCTGTAATGCTGCAGCCCTTTACCCTCTCAGGTCACTGAGAATTGAGTGCAGCTGTAAAAGTGCCTCGTGCCACTGAAAGATTAGAAAGAGGGTTGAACCATTGTATAACCTGGCTGTGCTTTAGCACGCTCATCTTTTCATGTGGAAAATATTTTCATACTGTTTAAATTACCTTCTAAAAATATTTGATGTTTTTACTACATCATTAACTGTAAGGAACTGATACTGATCCCCCTCCTCAGCCCAGCCCTTTGGATTTTCCTGAAAATAGCATGTGTGTGCGTGCTCCTTGTTCACACTGAGGCCTGGGTAGGAGCCACTCGTTTGAATGGAGGTGTCAGTGCAGTGAGGGTGAAAGTCATTTTACAGAAGTGATTTAACAGAGCAATATCCCACATTTGCGGCAGGAACACTGCTCCTGTAATAAATTTAAATCCATTTATTGCACATCACTGACTTCCGCTATTTTATTTTAAATTCTGTAACCAGATCAAGGTCTAGGAAGCAAAAGATGAAAGGAGAAGGGGAAAGGAAGCCAGAAGAGGGGAGAGGCGGCAGGAAGGCGGGAGCAGGACAAGGAATGGTTTAGAGCAGGGCAGCAGAACCGAGCTCTCACTTTGGGACTGGAGGGATGAGCATTGCTTGTTCAGAACAGAGAGGAAAATGGGCTTGTCTTTTGGGCCTGTAGAAACTGGGAGGATTGCTCTGAGATTTTTCCCCTTGTTCATAATGATGTATTGGTACAATTTTTAAATATCAAATTATACTGTGGCTAGTCCTTGTGAATGTATTGTTCCTCTTGTACGAGCTGCTGAACAGAAGCACTTCTGGGCTTCTGATGTGCCAAGGAACAGCTGCAGCGACCGGGGTTTCAGAAGGAAGGGTATCCAAAGGCCACTTTTGAATATGCTGTTACAAGATTTTGCTGTAGTGTGTTGGTCTGAGATCAATGAAATATGCTTTTCATTTGATTCATGCTGGAGAACAAGCAGTCTGGATATTCAGATGCCTCTTGAGGTCGATCCATTTTCTTTCAGTGAAGGGAATGTTTTGCTTGTGCTTAACTTCTTCCTCTGCACTAGTGTGAAATTTCATTTTAAACCCAAATGGCCCTTATAGTTTCCATCAGACTTTATATATATTATCAGGTGTTAGTTAATCTGTTCTCTGAAACAGTCAGTGTTCCTCTGTCTGCAAGGGTTTGAGTATCAAAAGTGAAAACCCAGGAACAAGAAGCAGCCAAGTGTAAATGTCTGGAGAACCAGGTGGGCTGTGACAGCTGCTGTTGCAATGTGTCACATTTGGGGTGAGTTGTTCCACACTTGCAGTTGCTCTGTGAAGCTCCACGTGAGCCATTTGCAAGCATGGTGTGTTTTTTATTGGAAGGGAAAGAAGGATGATGTGCAGAAGCTGGCTGACTCCAGGAACAGATTAAACCCAGTAATGGTGTTGATGTTTACCCAGTGAGATAATTCTGTATCGTGTTAACTGCATGAGGCATGTACAACACAGAAAACTTCCATGGAGGCTTGGAAGGGCCTTAAGGAGGTGAAACACGGTGGTTTATGTTCCCTTTACAGTGAAATGTTTCTGAAATTTTTGGAGAAATCCAGGGGTCAGACACTCCATTCTCATCAGGACCTTGCACAAAGCACCTGCATTTGCTCCCATGTGGAGAGAACTGGTCCCCAAGAAGGCAGGTTTGTGTTTTTCAGAAGAAAGAAGTTGCCCTCCTTGTTTTATTTATCACATATATAAAATCAGTTGATGTGTATTTGCTTTAAACTTAAACTTTCCTTTAAGGTTTATAATGCATTGTGTTTGTGAAGGAATTTTCAATAACTTCTCATCCTAGTCTAAAACTATTTATTAAAAGCAGCTTTAGGTAATCAATACCTGCACTACAGCAGGAAATCAGAACTATTGGCAACTGTTGTTTTATGTTTACTAGTTTGAACTCTGGCTTCTGAAAATTCATGCTGTAGTTTCTCTAAAGCTTTTCTGGTATTAAATACCTTCCCTGGGAGATTTGCTTACTCCTGCACCCTTGTTGTTGACTCAAGCTGACGGCTTTTCTGCTTAAAAGAAACATTCGATAGTCTGTCAGGTTTAAGAACTTTGAACAATAGTTTTCTGGGCCCAGAAAATAAAAATACAGGTTTCTACACAGATAATAGTTGTAAAAATGCTTTACTTTTAGTATTACGATCATTTTTTTGAACTGTGTTGAGAATTTGGTTTTGAGTGGGCAGTAGCAGGAATGTGGAGAGAGGGAGAGATACCCCTGTATGTATAGGGAGATATAGATGGATAGATAGATAGATGTATGGAAGATGGTAGGGGTAGATTGCAAATAATTTAATCTGTGATGATGACAATTACAAGTAAGTAATTGCATTTCTGTAGAGTTAGTCTGGATCCTAGAAGAACCTGGCCTTAGAGGATTCACATGAATTTCCTTCGTGCAGAGTGTTATAATCATGAATCCACTTGACTTTTGCTTTCAGAGATGAAAATGACAGTTTTCCTCTTTATTTCAGGATACCTTTGATCTGTCGTATGTGGGAAGAACGCTAAGAGAACCGTCTAAAAATGGGTGTTAAAACATTCACTCATAACTCCCCTGCTCACAGTCAGGAGATGCTGGGGAAGCTGAACATGCTCCGGAACGACGGCCACTTCTGTGACATCACCATCCGCGTGCAGGACAAGATCTTCAGGGCACACAAGGTGGTTCTGGCAGCCTGCAGCGACTTCTTCCGCTCCAAACTCGTTGGCCAAGCAGAGGACGAGAGCAAGAGCGTGCTGGACCTGCACCACGTGACAGTGACGGGCTTCATCCCCCTCCTGGAATACGCGTACACAGCGACGCTGTCCATTAACACCGAGAACATCATCGACGTGCTGGCTGCCGCCAGCTACATGCAGATGTTCAGCGTGGCCAGCACGTGCTCGGAATTCATGAAGTCCAGCATTTTATGGAATACACCCAACAGCCAGCAGGAGAAGGTGCTGGATGCAGGACAGGAGAACAGTGCAAACTGCAATTTCACCTCCCGGGACGGCAGCCTGTCTCCCGTCTCCTCCGAGTGCAGTGTGGTGGAAAGAACCATTCCCGTTTGCCGGGAGTCTCGGAGGAAGCGCAAAAGCTACATCGTTATGTCTCCTGAGAGCCCCCTCAAGTGTAACACACAAACCAGTTCCCCCCAAGTGCTCAATCCTTCAACTTCCTACCCAGAGTCCAGAAATCAGCCCGTGGACTCGTCCTTAGCTTTTCCCTGGACTTTTCCTTTTGGTATCGATCGAAGACTTCAGTCAGAAAAGGTGAAGCAGGCGGAGAACTCTAGGACTTTGGAAGTGCCTGGGCCCTCCGAGTCCACCAGGAGGATGGCGGATTATGTGACTTGTGAGAGCACCAAAGCCAGTTCTCCCCTGGTGATCGAGGAGGACGTGCGTGTCAAAGTGGAAAGGCTGAGTGACGAGGAGGTGCACGAGGAGGTGTCGCAGCCCGTGAGCGCATCCCAGAGCTCCCTGAGTGACCAGCAGACGGTCCCGGGGAGCGAGCAAGTGCAGGAGGATCTCCTGATCAGCCCTCAGTCTTCGTCTATAGGTATGACCATTCCTGCAGTTGCATGTCCTGACAGGCACGTGAGCACTGGGGATTTTGTTGGAGGAAATCTGCCTCGTGGGTTTTCATGCTTTACTTTTGTGAAACTCCCTTTTTTCCCCCGATCTACGAAATGTTATACATAAACTTGGAGTTCTTTAAATAACTTTGCAGAAGGCAGCTGAGAATGGTGAGCCTGTGGTAGCCCTATTTATTCAGCAGAGGTTGATAACTCCTTTTTCCCTCTAGTTGCCTGACTGGGGAAACTTAATTCTGCTTTCATTAGTGTCAAAAGGCACGATCTCAGCTGAGCTGCAGCACCAGATTTAAAAACCTTGTGCCTATAGCCACAACGGGTTAGAACAGGGCTTTGCATCAGACATCAAATCTTGTATAATCGTGACAGAGAGCCTTTGTAAGAGGATTTGCAAAATAAGTGGTGAAACACTGTCATCTTAATGCCCCAGACAAAAATAAAACCACACAGTCATAATATTGAGAATCTTTCCATTTCTGTGGGATTTGATTCTCAAGTTGCTTCTTCAAATGCTGCTGGTTGCTGAGAGAAATCTTTTTTCCGTGAAAGACAATTTGAAACCAGTTTTGGGTTCTTATAGCAGGCTGTTCTTTATTAAGAGCTAATACTTAAAGGTTACTGGAACAATCCGTTTTTTCCTCTGCACAGAATGCATTGAATGACTTTTAGTAAATCAGAAGGTAGAGGTTTTGCAAGATTTCTAGTTTAATTATCAAAATTTTGCCCAAGTCAGCTAATTTACTCTCAAGCAGCTTGACCTGTGCTCAGCAGAGTTTGTTTACTGCAAGATTTTTAATAGCCTGTTCCGTTTGAAGACAGTAGGAATGGCAGAGGGACTGCTCTGCTTCATTCAAATAATGTGTACGTGAAAGGCTGCCCCAGTTAATGAAACAAATGAACTAAAACAAAGTAAAGAGTTGTAGCCTTGTAGTCCCTGCATGATTTGTTTGGTTTGGTCAGTGCAGCACTGCCTTCTCTGGAGAAAATGAGATCAGGCTGACCCTCCAGAACAGCAATGTACAATCAGTGCCAAACTATTCAGGTGATACTCGCTAAAAAGAAATGAAAGTATTTCCCATTTATGCCATCATTTGCTGTTGGATTGTTCTCCAGTTTGTATAGCTCACGGGTTGATATTTTAGATTGTAATGCTTTTTCCAAATGAAAATGTTTTCTTTATTGGAGACAAGGATGTTTGCCTTTGGTGAGGAACAGACTTAATATTTTATAGTTTAACTCTAATCTTTAAATGTACTTTTCCAAAATAGTGCATAAATTAAAAACTAGAAGAAACTATTTGTTTGCTGGGGAGTGACCAGGAACAGTGGTCCTCGTTCAAAAACAGGTTTGGGTTGATTCAGTTTTTAACTCATTAGAGTCAGAACTGAAAGACTTTGCCAGAGCCATGTGATAAGAAATGCAAATTATTTCATCAAAGTAATTATATCATCAGAGACAAAATAGAACAAGAAGCAGTAATGATTAGGGAAAGTTAAAAATAGCATATCAAGTGATATATATCATAAATATATAAATAAATATCACACCAAAGCAGCTTAAAAGAACAAACTGGGTGTGAACTCCAGGCCACAGATGAATAGTTTTGTGTGCATGGGGTAGAGAATCTCAGGCTTTAATTTTTAAACTTAAATATCTGTCATTGCTGTTAGGACAGCATGTTCTGCCTTAAAACAGCTGCAGAGAGAAGAAAAATGTGCCAGGGCAAAATCTTTAAAACACAAATCTGCTCTTTGTCTTTGAATATGTTTGAATTAATATTTAGTGGTCTTGGCATAACAACCATCCTCAGAATGGTTTTTATTCATGTTTTGCTATAAGGGGAAACAGTGTTGCTTTTTAGCACAGTTGTGATACAGCACACTTTGTAGCTAGAAAGCACTTTTACCTCCCAAAGATGCATTACTTTATGCAGTAATGTAAGAATAGTAAATGGAGGCAGCAAGATATGTTAAAGTACAGCTTTTTCCTCCCTGAACATATTTTCCTCATATAATTGCATATACTTATCTCAGTGTTTTATAGTGCATTTACAAAAGCATTCTTGCCTCTCTCTCTGATATTGCAAAAAGCTCTTATTCACTCTTTGGGAAATTTAAGAATTGTTCACTTACAATTTATTATATTTGGAAGCACTTTATAACACGGAAGGAGACATGGAGCAGGCATTTGATAAATAAGTCATTATGGTTACAAATCCAGCTGTGTCTGAGAAGATACACTCATAACTCATTAGCACTTTTGGCATTTGAGAGGTGAAGGCATGAAATTAAACCTAAAAGCAGTTTGGCTTATTTTTCAGTAGACTGTCATGTAAGTATTTCATGAGAAAGAAGGATAAATCAAAATGGGATTAACTTTTGTGACTTTATAGATGGCTTAGTTGATGAATTTCCCAAGTATAGTTTGTCACCTCTTAACAAAATCAAAAATTTTTGTTTCACTAATTGTGAAGCTGCCAGGGATGCAATTTTCCTCTTGTCACTGGCCCCATAACAGGGCATCACATTAAGACAAGAATCTTTCTCTTCAGGAAAGATCTCTCATTCTTTTTGACAGAATATGCACATTTTTCTCAGGCTTTTTCATGTCTTTGTTCCTTCTCTTTGGTGTTCTGTTTTGTCTGACACTTCCCAGCGTACACCTAATGCTGCTCGATTTTCCTGCTGAGCTTTAGGGTTCCCAAATGGAGATTGCTCATGTCCCCCCCTCTCTTAGAAAGCAGAATTATTTTACCCCAGCAGCAAGAGCAGCTCGGAGCACTGTCCTACGCTTTGCTTGTCCTCGAGGTGCAGGAGCAGGGAGAGAAATCTCCCTCCCCACCTGTCCTCGTGTCCCGTGGGCTCAGTGAGGGAGATCCAGAGGCTGCTTGGCCAAACTCCAGTGGTGATGAGAGGGGCCCAGATGAGCAACAGCCCCATCAGTGGATGAAGGTGTGGGTTTGTGTTAGTGCTGCATTTCCATTGGATTCTGTTCCCCAGGGCCCTTGAGCTACATTTGCCCCGATGCTGGTGCACTGAGCAGAGCTCTGGAGTGGTTTTGTTTACACATTTCTCTAACAAACAGGTGTCTGGTCTCTTTTGTGTTGCATTTCTGATTTCCCAGAGGGCTCTTCCTGTCTCAGCTGCTTATCAATAAATGAAGACATTATCAATTAATATATTTATGGAAGATTTGGAACAGAAAAGCCATTTAGTGTAGCAGGTTTGAACTCTGTATTGCTCAGGAAGTCTTGAAAAATTGACAAAATAGTCCCTTTAGGTGAACGTAACATTTCTGCTTTACAGCACTAGTACTGGATGTGTTTTGAAAACTGGCTGTATTTAACATTTCCATTTTCTAGGTATACCAAATATGTGCCCTTTATTGAGTTGTCAATTTGCTGGGTAATCTGTGCAGAGAAACTGATTTGGAACAAGTTGCTTCTGGGTGTTCTAAATGACTTTCCCAAGGCACTTTTATTATCTTATCACCCCGTAAGCAGCGTCTGTCAGAGATTTGGGAAAGCAAGCTTGATGTGTATTTACCTGCCCCCCAACCCTTTTTGAACAGTTATTTGCATTAAATTTCCCTTTTTTCTTTGCCTAGGCTCAATAGATGAGGGGGTTACGGAGGGAATGCCCACACTCCAAAGCACCTCTGGCACTAACGCTCATGCAGACGATGACGATCGGTATGTACCAACCTGGTGTGCAAAGTGTTCTGCACCAAGTGCTGTGCTGTAATTAACCTCCCAACCTTAATCCCACAATGTTTAGCTGTTCCTACATCAAGTTCTCTGTGTTGATCAAAGTACAATCAGTGCCTGGAGGGGCAGATGCTTCAGAAGAATGTAGGTGATGAAAGTCAGAATCTGCTTACTCGTTGCTTTTTGCTTCCTATCTATTTCCAGGCAGCACTGGTGAAGAAAGATAGTCGTGTTCTTGCTGTTTCTTCATCATTGCTCTTTATTAATAAATTTTAATTAAACCTCTATGTGAAACATGCATGCTAAGGCAACAAACTGAAAACAAGGCCCTAGCCCTGACTTCACCAGACCTCGCTCCTGCAAGCCACAGGACAGGCAGAGCAGCCTTAAATCTCCTCTCCCAAACTTTCTGCCTGTAGCTTCTTACCAAGATGCTGTGTGGCACTTGCTGTAAATATTTAGCAGGCTTTTGCTGTGCTGAGCTGGGTGATTTGTTAAGGGAATCCCTTATAAGGGAAGGCTGGCAGAGAAAACCAAACTAAACCTCGTCTGTTTGGGCAAAGAGACATCAGAGTTCTGTTAGTGAGGTACCCACACATGGCACACAGGGCTGCACACAGCTGCTCTCACTTCCAGTTCTTAGCTATTCCCTCTCTAAGCACATTTTTCCAAACTGGTTTTTGCAGGGGTTTGTAAGACAAGTGGGTCTGAGGAAGAAGTGTGAACCTTTGGAAGTTGTTCCAGAAACTGTGTCAAGAGAAGCTCCCTATAGAGATAATAACCAAGAGCTGCATTTTCATAGCTCAGAAAATCTTTCCTGTCATTTCCATCTAAAATCTGTCCCACTTCCCTTAAAAAGGCAAAATAATTGCTTAGATAAGACTTT
Organism: Melanocharis versteri; assembly: GCA_013397845.1. Taxonomy (NCBI): domain Eukaryota; kingdom Metazoa; phylum Chordata; class Aves; order Passeriformes; family Melanocharitidae; genus Melanocharis; species Melanocharis versteri. The sequence goes on along the minus strand of VZTG01005252.1, from coordinate 103,132 downwards.
TTGGATGACATGGAAGATTTTATCTATCTGCTAACAAACCTGAGTATAAAAATAACACCCAGCATTTAAGGGTTGAATTAATAGTAGGAGCACATGTTGCACTTGAACTAATCCAGGCTTTCAAACCTGTAATTCTGAAGTCAAGTGGCACACATATTTTCAGCAGTGGATTATTTCAGAAATTTCCTGTAAAACTGCAGAGCTTGAGCACAAACTGCATAGAAAATTCAAAAGATAAAAAAATTCTTTAAACACACTGAAAATTCTCACTGTAAGATCTCTTCCATGCAGAGAAGGAAAGAATATTTACCTTAGTTTATGCTCAAGTTTGAAAATAAGTAGTCTCAGAGTGGCAGAAGTATCAGCAAAATGAACTAGAATTTGCACCTTGTTTCAATAGCTACAAGTGAACTGAGAGTCATGGAGATTTTAGACTCCAGAACTAAAATTTTCTACCAAGTGATTTATTTTACAAATTCAAATGAAAGTGTCAGGAATATTCTTATTCCAAGAACCAGTGAAATGTGTAAAATGATGCTTTCAAGACCTAAGCAGTTTCCTCTCAGTTGTGTGTGTGTGTATTTGCCTTGTCAGGGTGGGACAGTGCATTCAAGTACACTGGGACAGCCCTTCAAGCATGACTTAAATTCCCATTTCAAGCATGGGATGGGCACAGCAGCAAATAAATATGGCCTGTCATTCACTGTGCAGCAATTTGGGTGCACAATTTTGGGTGCAAAAGAATTCTGAATAAAATAAAACATATTTCTCTAGCTGAATCAGAAAAAAACAATCAATACATTGTACAGATGGAGAAAATTTCCCTCACAAGTTTTTGAGTGTTTCATGCATCTTTAAGTCCATATTGTACATTTCTTTATTACTAGAAATTCTCAAAATGTCAAAATCAGTTGTGTGTGCCCAGTGCAAATTAATATTGACAAATGTATGTTGTAACAAGTATATATTGCATTTCTATTTCTAAAACAAAGTAAAGACTAGTCGCTCTAAAGGTCTCTCAATATTACATCTGTGTCACTGTGGAAAGAATCATAAAAATTTCAAAAACTAAGATGTCTTATCTCTTGAGTTTCTGTCTTAATTAACATCATTAATTTGGCCTCCTGCATAATCAGGATTTCATAAACAGTAGGTCACATGTAATTGTTGTCAGCTTAGTAGGCACACGGGAATCTGTGAAGTATCAAAATTACTGTTCCACAGTGAAGTCTGATCTATTCTTTCTCTGATATTTCACATTTGGATTCTTATACACTTTTCTAATCTTGGCTGCTTTAACAGTTGGTGTCTGTATCAGTTCGTGGCTGTGCTTAAAAAGGAGTTGCTCATTACAAAAGTTATAAAATATCTCTCTGATCCAATAGAATGAGAACCTCCACTTCTCTAAAATAATTGTTATTTGCAAGTAGAGAACGTTTCTAGGTTCACTGCCATTTTGGCATTCACGTGTGTCAGAGTTTAGTTCTACATAGTTAAATATGTAAATAATCTCAGGGTGAAAAGGAAAAAAGTGCAAGTAGAATATTTCAGTGAAAACATTCGAAACCTCTCTATGGAGCTGGTACAGAAGTTCTTGGAGATGTCAGACAAATCTCAACTGTTAAATGCCACATTGATCACAAATGGCAAGTCACGAAAAATTAAGTAAATGTTGTGGAAAAAGAAGCAGGGGAGAGAAAAATCTCATAGTGTTTCAAATACAATCTCTTCATCGTGCTGAGTTATGTCACCAAATAGGTATTTCACCCTGCTGGCAGTGTGAGCATGGGAAAAGACAAGCCAGGCACTGATAGCTGGAGAGCCTCATGGTTCCCACTGGATCTGCTTTAATCAGCCCTCCTCATCACGAAAGATTTATAAATTAAAAAACCAAACTTTATTTTCAATTTCTTCTGTGGACTGGTGCCCGTAGTGCTTCTCCCTCAGTGGCAGAGGAGGTGGCACCAGCTCAGGCGTGGAGGGTGAGCGAGCCTGAGAAAGCTGCAAACAAAAGGAGAGCTCTGGCTCCTGGTTCCTGCCCTACTTTGAGTGTCTCCTGAGGAAGCTCCAGGAGCACAATGTGCTCGTGCCTCCTCACAGTCCCCTGATGCAGGAATGAGGGAGGCAGGACTAAGGAACATGGCAGTAGAAGATGAAATTCTTTGTTGTCACAAAACCCAAATGTTATTTTTATTTGAGCACACACTTCCTAAAAAAGGAAGTGGAGTGCCACATTCAGTCAGGAATTTATTTAGAAAAATCAGAACCTGTGTTTAAAATGCCCTCACTTATTTCAAAAACCCTCAGTTGGCTTTTTTAGACCCCAAAATGGCAAAGAGCTCCGTTCTGCCAGGCCCAGGACAGGAGCTAGTGACTTTGCTCTTGCAAATATTCCCTTTATCACAGACCAACAAATCTGTCAGCATCTCTGTTTTCCACAGCTCTGGGACACTACTGTGTATAAAAAGTGAAGGACAATAACATTTCTTCTCCAGAGCAAATCTTCCTCCAGTGCCATGTGAGATCAGAAATCCTTACAGGTTTTACAGTCTGAGTGATACTGAACTCCTACAGGAAACTCTTTAATCTTGTGTGTATCAAGACATACCTGGTGCTCTCTCTCCAGATAAATTTTACAACTGAAACTTTTGCTGCTGAGAATTCTGCACTCAGAATGCAGATACCCCTGTCCTCACAGTTGTAGCGACGTCCTTTTCCAGAGTAAAGACAGTTTAAGTGTTGATTTTAAAGAGATGACCCTAGCTCTGTGCTGATCTGCTCTGTGGATTTTTGTATGATGTCTAGGAAAATGTGTTTGTGCAAAGTGCGTGTTTCATTTGAGTGAGTGTCAGAAGTCCCCAAAGCCAGCATAACCCTGAAGCCATCCCTCTGGGCTTGAGGTGGAAACAGGGCAGCAGAAGGATTTCCTCAGCTAGGAAAACTTTCTGACATCACTGTGTCTTTTCTCAGGACATTTCAGACATTACAGTTTAGGAAAGCTAAAGTTGCAATGTGCTGGCCACGGAATGAACAGTCAGGGTCAGAGCAGTTCCCTGCTGCCAGTGCTGGCTGATCTTTCAGCAGGCTGGGAGCAGCTGAAATGACTTTTTCACCCAAAACATAAACCTTAATGCTCAGGGAAGGGAAGCCCCAGGTAAGTACAAACCCTGTTGTTCCCATGTTTGTAGCAGAAGATTTGTTTGTATTTCACTGTGCCCTTCAGCAAGTTCCTTGCCAGAGGACTTGGATTAGAGCACTGTAGTTCCCTTAAACAGTTTGCAGCTGGAAGCTGTGGAGGAGCAATTAGTCAGTTTTAAATAAATTACTTTGAAAGTTAAATTGTTCCTTATTGCAGTCTGTATGCTGTTTTTTAAACACAGCACTGGAGCTGCGCTCATGGAGCTCTTTGAATCAGACAAGGAGCAAGTAGTTATTCATTAGATTAATATTTTAAACTTAGAAATGTGCAGTTGTAGATACTAGTATATCGTTCATGGACCTTGGATTGAGATGGAAAATTAATTGGCTTAAATTTCATTTGTAAATATCACTGAAGCTGCAAAATACCCCTTTTGCTTTTCGTTTGCTCAGCTCTATAAACTCTTCCTCAGGGACTGTTCAGTGATTGCAAGCCATCGATATGCTGGAGAAAATGCCCACACCTGGAAAATAACACTCAATTTGCAGTTGTGCTCAGGCCTGGTGCCCAGAGAAACAGAATTCTGAGCTTATTCCCTGGGTGTGTTCAGATGTGCAGAGTCAGTGACTGGAAGTCACTGTAAGTGACAGTTCATGTGCAGATCAGACACATTGCTACAGACCCAGAGATTTCCAGAATAAACGGAGATTTCAGCAGAAATGTGATGTGCCAGTCTCTTCTTTCTTCCCACACAAAAACACTCAGTGTTCAGATTTTCACGGATGAGGCTTCTTGGGTCATTTCTCTGTTTGTAAATCAGTGCCTCTTTCCTTTGTAGTCTGGAGAACGTTCAGTATCCCTACCAACTCTACATTGCTCCTTCCACGAGCAGCACAGAGAGGCCCAGCCCAAACGGTCCCGACAGACCCTTTCAGTGTCCCACGTGCGGGGTGCGCTTCACTCGCATTCAGAACCTAAAACAACACATGCTAATCCACTCAGGTAAGAAACACCCCTGAATTCCTGATTCACAGCCTCGCTCTGCAGCAATTGTAATAATGCAGCTTGTTTCACTCACCTGCCAAGTGCTTGAGAGTTGATTTCAGGAAGCTTGGGTAGAGGTTTGTCTCGTTGAATGCTTGTTTTGATCCCTGCAGTCTGACTGATAGTTGTGCTCATGGATGATTAGCATTTGTGTGGACTGAAAAAAAACCTGATTGCCTGGAACTCATCAGGATAAGTCATTTTCCTGAAAAAGATCTGAGATGAAATAAAGTACACTTGGCCCTTTTATTGCACTGAAGAAGTAGATTGAAATTCTTCCTCTGCCATGTTGCAATTCTGTGCTGTGTTTTAGAGGAGACTTGCAGCCATAAGAAAATACCTGTGTCCTTGCATTGAAGAAGGTTTTATGCCTTTGGATCTCAGAATTTTTTGAGGGATTGCAGGACAACTGAATTGGTTTGATAATCAATTTAGCTCCTGCAGATAGCACAGGCAGCCAAAGGTTTATGTGAATGCTTCCTCTGGGCCTTGATCCCCAAATTCATTTTGATTTTTAACCAAGCATGAACTCCCCAATGTCTTTGCTAATGGTGTTTTCAAGACTTGTCAGCATTATCTGGCAGTAGCATTGACATTTGAGGGAATAAAGGGAATATTGAAGGGTTGTTGCATTTGGGCACTAAGCCTCATGGTTTGGCATCTCCTGGTTTGAGTCTGACTCTTTCCTGCACACAGAGGCTGAACCATTCTTGGGCAGAGCAGCCACAACTGACAAGGTCTAATTTTTTCACTGCCAGCAATTATTTGTTGAATCCTTTCAAACAAAATAACCAGATACGTGTTTCATACTTTATAAAACAAGTTCTTTGGGCATATCAGCTGCAAAATGATCCCAAGCCTGTTGTTAAAATCTGACAGCAAAGCATCCCTGGCCAATCTGTCAACTGGCAACCCCTGGGCAAAGTTGGGAGAGATCTGAATAGCTGGTTTAGAATAATTAACATGCAAAAGAATTCTCAAAGCTTGTAAATGTTGAAAGTGTTTTCACATGAGCAAAATGGCTAAAGAGATTTCCCTCAAACTACCAGAGGAAATAGATGCCCTTGGACAGTAGGAAAGCATGAAAAGTTTGAGCTCCACCAGACCATATTCCAGTTTATTAACTTGTTTTCACATGCTTAACAGGGCGTTTCAGTGTAACCTTAACTACAGCTTTCTCTGTCTAAAAGCCCTCAATTAAAAGTTCACCTCCTGCTTTGAAAGTAAGGAAAGCAGAGTGAAAGACTGGGGGAATTAACAGCCAGGGCTGATGCACATTCAGCCTTTTGAAAAAATCTTTTTTATTCCTTGACAGCCCTATTATGAATAGAGCTCCATATTCCAGATTCTTAGCCTCGTGTTTGGATTTTCCCACTTTCTGGAATTCAGACTTTTTATTAAATGCGAAGGTTTTGGTGACTCAGACTTTTATGTTGTAATAGTTCTGTTTGTGTCATTACACACTCAGCCACTGCAGCATGTTGGAGAGCTCGCGTGTTTTAGGGTAAGAAATGAAAAATGAGCTAGGAAATGAATTTCTAAATTAATGCAAGGAAAAAATGAGAGGCATGAAGCTCAACTGTCTTAGAGAGCTGTCTGTCAGGCAAAGTTGCCGAAAATTCTTGTATAGCAAGGTTCCCACGCAATATAAAGGCTCCTACTGCCCCTTTTATCACCATTCCTGGGCATTACAGGGGCAGTGTGCACACAGTCCCCCTGCCAGAACACTTCTCTGAGGCCAAAGGCAGCCAGAAAAAAACATTGCAATTAAGGGTAGGCTGATAATTGCATTGTTGGGAACCAGTCTGGCACACATTTGTGTGGACTGCAAAGGAGTTCAAAGGCGCTGGAGATGACTGCAGCATCAGGTCCTCGTTGGCTGTGCCTGGGGATCTTACCCATACTCTAATCCATGGGGGCTTGTGCTCCCTTTAAAGCGTGGGGAAGGAGCCTCGGGACAGGTCACAGTGAGGAGATCTGTTGGAGGTTGTTTCTGAGGGAGTGCAGCTCCGCTCTAATTGCTTCTGCCTTTTTCAAATAAACAGAGAACCTCTTCCTCAAACAGGGCTCTGCTGTGACCGCCTACAGCCGCTGTCCCTGTGCTGTAAACTCTGGGAGGATTTTGGCCCTGACCTGTGCTTGCACCAGGTGAACGTGTTTGCGCTCTCTCTTCCACAGGCATTAAACCCTTTCAGTGTGACCGCTGTGGGAAAAAGTTCACCCGAGCTTACTCGCTCAAGATGCATCGCCTGAAGCACGAAGGTAAACGCTGTTTCCGGTGCCAGATATGTAGTGCCACTTTCACTTCCTTCGGGGAATATAAACACCACATGCGGGTTTCCCGGCACATTATCCGCAAGCCTCGGATTTACGAGTGCAAAACATGCGGCGCCATGTTCACCAACTCTGGAAATTTAATCGTTCACCTGAGGAGCTTGAACCATGAAGCGTCAGAGCTAGCAAACTACTTCCAGAGCAGGTGAGGTGCACAGCAAAAACCTAACAGGGAAAAGGCGCTTTTTTTTTTTGCTTTTTTCTGCCTTTTTTTCTTCTTCTTTTTTTTTTTTTTTTTTCCTTAGATCATCATTTCCTGCTTTCAGGGCAGCCTGCTGTGCCTCTCATCAGGCTGCCAGCTAATTCCAGTCAGATTGATTCCTCCTCCACTCTCTGTTGTATCTGATCTGTCTTAGAGCATGGGAGGTGTATAGGAGGCCACTGAAGAATCCAGTGATATGCAGAGGCTGGTTCTGGGTTACTTAATTTCTCTTTTCAGTAGGCTCTATGGCCAGGCCAGTGGTGTGAAGCCATAGTGTTCTGTCCTACAGCACCTGTGATTTGATACTGATTTGCTATTCAAAATCCTGTACGTAGCCTGTTCACTTTCATAGGGCACAGACTTCCCACTTCGTTTTAAGTGCTTGCTTAACACTGTGGAAAGATTGCCTGACTCCAGACCTTCTCCTTTCTCATTTTCTAGATAACATTACTAAATGATTAGACTAATAGGTTTGGAAATAGTAAGGGCCACTTGGACATTTTTTATCAGGGCACAAAAGACTTGACATATCTCACAAATGCACTGCTAAAGACTATTAAAAGAGTTCTGAGGTATCAGACGAGCACTGTATTCTCTCATTGATATAAATGTAATTGTTGGAATTTGAGATAGAAAATACTAAAGTTGGATGAGAGAAATTGAAGACAGGAAGGTCTTCCAGCTCTTAAATCTATAGAGAGAGTGCAGCTTGGTGTGTGTAAGTCATCTGCCTTCAGCAATGCTAAAGACGTGTTCTGAATGTTACAACATCACAATCCCACCCCTCCTGATTTCCAGACATTATTCTTTCTCCCATAAAAAACACTTGAGTATTTTGTTCTATTTGATTAACTCAGAAGTGACGTAGGATGAAAAAAATTGAAAAACAAGGCAGGAAAGCCAGTCGCTGTTCTTTCAGCAGAATATTGTTTAAAAGTACAAGTGCCTCATATCTGTGGGCTTTACGCAGTCCTTGTTCTTGGCTTTTGTCCCAAAACTGGAGTGAAAACTCTGCAGGGTGATGCCCTGGTTGTGGTAAGCACTGCATTGTTGTCAGCAAATTAAAGTCAGATTAAAGGGTGTGATTTTAGTTGCCTACAGCCCTTCCCTGAGTCTGATTTGACAAACACGAGGTTCAGCAGAGCTGGCTGTGAGTTTGGGTTGGAGCAGTGAATGCTGCTGTCATTTAAGGATTTCTGTTAACTGAGGCATTGCCAGGTGAACCAAAGCATACAAACGTGCTCATATGTGATATATGTATATCCTTGTCTCGAGTACAAACTTCATGTCTGGTGCTGAAAACTTGCAAAGAAATTTATTTTCGTTATGTTCTCGTGCTCTGAAAGTACAACTGGAGCGTTTGATAGGTTTCCTTTGCATCCACTCAGCCCTCAGCTGTTAAGAGTATGTAGCAGAAAGGATTAAAAGGGGAAGGAAATGCAATTCCATTCTTTTCTCAGGAGGGTGAGACATGGCAGGATCACAACCCCCGCTGCAGCTGGCAGCTTCCTCTGCCTTCAGCTGCCTCACCTTGTGCCTCTGGTTCCAGCCTGCCCCCTCGGAGGGGAGTCCTGCTGCTGCTCGGGGGGAGGTTGTACCTCAGACATGGGAAGGGCCACATTTTGCCAGTGCTAAACTCATTTTTGTTTCTATTTTTAAAGCCTGAGTGCTCCCTTTTTTTCAATGAGGTTTTCAGTTCCAAATGTGTTCCAGACATTAACTTTCATTCTCATCAAGGTGATACAATCTAATAATAAGAAGTTGCTGTGTAGGAAATACGGATGTGAAATAGATGCCATTGAATAAATGCTCTGTGTGTATAATGAGAACCAGGTTATGGTGCTTAGTGGAGTATGTCACTGCCATGATCTCGGCCAGTGTGAAATGAGTACCTTTGTTCTCTGTCAATGCAGTGTGTAGCTTGTGTGATGAGCTGATACCATGGTGTGAGAAATGACATTTCTCTTCTGTCCTTTACCCCTCTTCCAGTGACTTCCTAGTACCGGACTACTTAAACCAGGAACAAGAGGAGACCCTCGGGCAGTATGAGCTAGGGGAGCATGGCTTTGAAAGCAACTCTTCTGTCCAAATGCCTGTCATTTCACAGGTGTCGTCAACTCAGAATTGTGAAAGCACTTTCCCCTTGGGGTCTCTGGGTGGGTTGGCAGAGAAGGAAGAAGATGTGCCAGAGCAGCCAAAGACTAACGCCACTGCTGAGGCAGCCGCGGGTGACCCTCCCAAACCGGAGCTGTCATCTATTACTATCGAATAATTCATGGTTTGGTTTCATTTTTGTTCTTTGGAAAGTGCCTGTGTTTGGTCCTGTACATTTTAATTTAATTTTTTTAAACGAAAAGTGGGGAGATTTTCCTCTTTTTACTTTGTAAGCTACGCTTTAAACTGAAAACTGCGACAGATGTTACATTATTTTTCATGACTGAATGATCACTTCTGTGAAAATATTTAAGACTGATTGCACAAAAAAAGATCTTGTCAGAACATCATGGAAGCTGTGATATACTTCTAAAGAAGAACAACTGATTCAGATCACTTTAACTATTCCTTCTTCCACAGTTAGAGCAGCTCATTAAGTTTCTCTTGCTTCTGCAGGCCCTCTGGTTAAGGGGAAGAAATCAGAGGAAACCTTTTTCAAATGATAAACAAAAGGATGCATTGGAAACCATGACTGAACAGTTTTGAGTAGTTTTGAGTGGATGCTTTAATCTTCTGCATAAAGAAGTGACACTTCCTATATGTGCCTGCTGTTTTTCAAAGCCCTCACTGTGCCCTGTGCTTGGAAATGGTGAGCGCTTTTGAAAGGAACAGTCACACACTTCTTCAAAACACACGATCCCTGTCCAGCCCAGATGAATGCCAGGTATTCCTACTTCTTCTACTCCAGTCCTTTTAGCAACTGCTTGATCAAATAGCCTGAACAGATCTGCCCAGCTGAGGTTAGGCGTGGAGAGTCCAAAGGTGCACCAGGAATTGGGAATGATGGAAAAGTGTATAGCCATGCAAGCCTGACACACATCTCCTGACTGTATCTGTCTGCAGATGGGGAACCCCAAAGGAAAATGAAGGTTTTCCCAAACTGAAATTCTTAAACCACAGCCAGATTATTTGCAGTTCTGACCATCGCCCCCTTGCACACACACTGTATTTTTACTAATCTGAAAGCTAGCTAGAGGGAGTTTACAGATCCGAAAAAATAAGCTCTTTTGTGCATTATTGCACATTTTTTTGTTTATACATATGTCTGTATAGTTTCGGAGATTTTTATTAGCCTGCTTTGGACAAAACAAGCAATTTATTCTCTCTAAGGACAACTTTCTAACCAACGGGGGGTTGTTTACAAAAAGCCTATAGAGCAATGATGAATTGTTCCTGTTTCAAAACACTTTAAATCCTTGCCAACTCGGTTTATTAAAGGCCATTACTCCAGCTACACACACAGCTCAAGCAAGCAATAAACTGAAATACTTGCATTTTCATTTTTCCATATTTAGAAAAAGCTACAAATGGAGGGTGTGGGATTTTCAGAGCAGTGAGTCTTGTTTGGTCGAGGCTGTTTGGGCTCAAGTACTGCTTTGAAACCTAAATTAGGAAGTACATTAGGAGATCTGTGGTTTTTCTTACAGCTTCTGAAGTTAACTCAGTGTTTGATGCCAAATGCCCACAGCCTACAGATGATGTGCTGAGTGAGTAGGTATTGCTTGATCTCAGTATTCCAAAGGCTTGATATACTCCCTTAGTTTTAAGTCTTGGTTTTTGTAAATTGTTGTTTTCTGGCCGGATTTGTTTTATGCAAACATGAGGAGGAAATGAAACCAGTAGAGAAAGGTTGCTCCTGAAGAAACAGAAGACACAAAAGTCGTATTATATTGCACATCAATTTGTATTCAGTCAGCCTAGGCAGCTCTGATACTCTCTGGGTCTGAGTTCTTTCTATTAATAGCCAGCTTTTGTAGGGAAAAAAGTTTATTGACCTTTGGAAAAAAGTTTAAAGGGTTTCAGTGACTTAAGCAGTTTTTCTCTTTTTAGGTAAAACCCACATATTTTAGTTAAATAGAGCAAAAACAGTTGGGGTTTAAGTACTTTCCAAGTTGCTGGAATGAGGTTTCTCCAAAGGGTGTTTTAGAAACATGGTGCAATGAGGTTCTGTGCTGCAATTCAGTCTTGTGTATCTACCTTTGTGAGGCTTCTTAAAAGGGCTTGAAGGAGAAATGCTTTTTCTGGGCTGTGAAACAGCCCAGTGCCTGTTGATGAGCTGAATTTAGAGACCATTTCTCTTCCACTTCTCATTTTTCTAACTGAGAAGCCAGTGAGACAAGACAATGCCTTTTGCTGAGCTTTATCCTGAATTAGAGGGCTACAACACTGAACTCAAATACAGCATTTCCTTTTTTTTTCCCTGACGTGTTATGCAGGTAAATGAGAGTCCTTTGTGATTCGTGTTCTGAAAAGTGCTTCACCCAAACCACGTTTCCTGACTGCTGCGATGTAATAATCAAAGGTGGTCATGTATGAGGTGGTGGACATAATCTGATCTTTGGAATCTGATCGTTTTCATCCCTGAAGTATTTTGCTAAAGAGTTCATCAGTAAGAAGGTACAAATACACAATAGACATATCTGGATATTGGATTTTTAAGACTTAAAATTTTGAGTCAGAAGGCAAATTGCTTTCAGAATACCAAAGAGAAGGGGGAAGGTTACAGAGACTTTATAGCTCTGTTCTGTTCTTCCTTGAAAAGAAATAAGGATCATTAACACCGAGGTACGAGGCAAGGCCTGGGTTCATTATTCATTGCATTGTGTGTTACACATTATCTTTTCAACCTCCTAATCTCTGGGTAACATCTTAATTCAGTTCTCACTTTTCAATCTGGTTCAACTGGAGGAACAATAGAGTTTTTGGAGGATTTTGGTTGGTTGGTTTAGGGTTGGGTTTACTTGTTAATTTTCTTGTCTGTAATTGCTTTTTGTTAATATCTCATTTCTCCGTAGAAATTAATACAGTTTAAATGTAAACACCGTCGCATTTAACGGTGCATTTAACTCCTCTCTAACTTGTTGGAAGTGTTCAGTTCTTTGAAATGCTGGTGTTCTTCACAAGAGAGATGTAAAAACACAGGACATCTTAAAACCATCTATGTTGCTAATGTGCTTGGATTCCAAACAGAGCAAGAGAGATAACTAAAACAGAAAAAAACTTGCCTTAAACTACACTTGGGATTAAACCTAAAACATAAATTTCTTTTAGTACATTATCAGGGGGTTTTGAATTCTGGGATGCATTTTCTTATTTCTTCTTCACCCTCACCTTCCCCCCCCCCAAAAAAATCCATTATTTAGTATGCATTTCTATGTCTGCTTGACAAGGGTCAGGGCTGATGTGGTTCAACCCTCGTGCTCCAAGCAGAGTCAGCCACGAGTGGTGTTTCCCACAGCTGCAGTTCAGTTGTCAGGCTCGCAGAGACCACGGTCAAGTCTCTCATACTGAGAGATCAGTAGACTCGGTTATTGAAAATGGTTCTGGGTTCACATGGATTCTGAGTCTAAAAGGTGTGAATTTAAACTTTTTAAAAAAGTAATAGCTGCCAATGCAGTCAGATATATTTTATAAGACTATGATCCCTATATGTCCCCTGCGGGATGAAATTTTATTGTTTTTAAGGTATGGTTTAAAGTTTTTATATGAGGGCTTCAGGCGCTTCTTGGTCGCTGGTTCCACCCTGCAGCCCAGGGTGTGGGAGCGCTGAGCTGAGTGCTGGTCTCTCTGAGACAAACCAGGAAGCATTTTATATGCAAATCCAACGGGAGCTTTGTGCACCCTGCAGGGATGAGAGAATTCAGATGGAGGAGCACCTGCTGCTCCTGCATCCATTGCAACTTTCACACCATCAGAATATGGAAAATAGCTGATTTTCATTCAGGCCGGTTACGTTCGAGTTTCGCTCACAAGGTGAAATCCTGTTTTGGAGGGTTCTCATCTCCAACTCTAGACATAATAAATCCCATAGCATCGTGATGGCAGGTAAGAGGGTTCAGACAGTACCTCAGCCACACCAGAGGTACCTGGTAAATAGAGTGGGTTCCAAGTATTTGAGGAAATGTACCATAAAAGAAACAAATGTGAATTTTTTTAGTGCAACAGTACTTACTGCTCTGGGTTTTTGTTCACTCCGTGTGTGCTAGCGCAGTAACTCCGTGTCCCACAGGTCTCAGCTACAAATCTGGTTGCACTAAAAAAAAAAAAAGTGGAATCTGGTGCTGCCAGCCTGTGTGGCAACTGTACCTACAGTCTTCCTGAGGGTTGCTGAAGTCCCCAGAAGAGTGATTTTGTTTCACCATTCATTTAGCTGATGCATGCTTTTGATATTCTGACCTGTAACCCTGGCTACACCGAGTCCTTGGACAGCTTCCTTGCTCTGTTCCTGCAGTGCCTTCACTCGAGGTGCTGCCCCATGGTGAAACCCCGAAGAGGGAAAAGCGGAAGCTGGAGGAAAAAAATGTGAATTAAATTATTGTTGGGCTTCTTTGTGCATTTTAGTAACAGTGAAACCCCCTTAACTGTGCCAGTCTCCAGTCACCAGCCGTATATCCAGTCATCATCTCATCCACAGTACAGCTTCTCTTGTTGATGCTGGCCACAGCTAGATTACTTGGCATGTTTATTGACCTAACAGAATTGGTTTTGGGTTTTGGTTTTGTTTTTTAATGTATACGATGTTTAAATACACTTCACATTTTATATAATACTATCTGGCTATTAGTATTTTTCAGGAACCATAGTTCTTGGTGGCTATATATATTTTTGTGACTTTTTTTGTAAACTAAGTGCCGTTTCAACGTTACAATCATTTTTAGAGTTATTGTAATCAATGTGAATATCATGTTTTTTCAAATCTGTTCTGAGCCTGTAGTGTTTGCTTTGTGATCATACGTGTAATGTATATATTCTGTATAGTTACATTGTATTGAAATACTAGCTTGTTTGATATAAGAAAAGTATGTATTGGGTACCTTTTTGCTAGCCTGGTTGTTTAATCTTTAAAAAAAAATGTTCCAAAATACAAAAAAAAAAAATACTCTCCAAACTGGTCCCATTATAGGTCAAAATTAAGGGGGGAGAAAAACTAGTTTTGAGTGTCTTTGGATAGAAACATGAAGCTAAGATTTTTCATTAAAATATTAATGTTTTATGGAGTATATCTTTGCTTTGTGTCATTATTTAACTCTGCCAGAGTTTGCCTTGCAGTACAACAGAGTAACTTGGACCTTCAGTGAGCAGGTGCAGCTCTGTCCCTTGAGCTGCATTCTCTTACACCTTGTGCTTATAATGAGTCCCAAAATAGCTGATGTGAGGTGCTGGTGCTGAAGCTGTCACTGGGAGAAAGGTAGTTTAAAACAAAATTAACATTAATAAACAGTTGGAGAAGTTACATGAGTAAAGAGTATTAAGAATCAAGTACACATTTCTGTTTCATTTTCCATTGTATATTACGTTGCCTTCTGTTCATGTTCTCTTTAGACCTCATTCTGCAGAAGTGGTGGGGCCAACTTTCCATGAGGTGATGTTGATGGAAAGCCAAGGGGGAGCATCATCAAATCACCCAAAGCAGAAGATGTTTGAAAAGGACAGTAGGCAGTCACAGCTGTGAGCTTCAAAACAGTCATGAAACAGCCCCGAGTGATGGGACTTAAAATATATCTCTGCTGTTTCAACAACCCTTGCAATTAAAGTCACTTTCCTCCTACAGACCCACCTGAGTGAGCTGGAATCCCGGCTGGATCGACACATAACAGGAAAATGGGAGGTTTGTACCTGCTTGGCTGCAGAGGTAACTGCCCTGCACCAGCTGAGTAATCAATACAGTGATCAATACACCAGCTGCCAAGCTCTGTTCAGGGTCTGACACAGGAGTGAGACACAAATTGGAAAAGCACTCCCTGGTGCAGAGTAGTGGGGCCACGATAAAGTTTGGGTAGGGCTTGAGAGTTTCTAAATCCCGAGTTCTCCTTTTCCTGAGGACCATGCGTGGGGACAAGTGTCTGAACCAAGAGCATAATTGGAAGAGGGAGTTTATCTGGAGAGGATGCAGTGTGGGAGGTAAAGGCATGGGTCTCCCATAAAAGCAAAAATTTTGGTTCTTTGAAGCCAACCCCCATTTGAAGTCTGCAGTGATGCTGAGCTGAGTGTCCCAAATTAAAGTCTGGCTGACTGTAAAGGCACACGCAGCACCTCAGAGCTGTGCAGGGCACCCCTGGATGGATGGTGAACTGTAAATTCACACACACAGCACCTCAGAGCTGGGCAGGGCACCCCTGGATGGATGGTGAACTGTAAATTCACACACACAGCACCCCAGAGCTGGGCAGGGCACCCCTGGGTGGATGAACTGTAAATTCACACACACAGCACCCCAGAGCTGAGCAGGGCACACCTGGATGGATGGTGAATTGTAAATTCACACACAGCACCCCAGAGCTGAGCAGGGCACCCCTGGGTGGATGAACTGTAAATTCACAGCACCCCAGAGCTGAGCAGGGCACCCCTGGGTGGATGAACTGTAAATTCACACACACAGCACCCCAGAGCTGGGCAGGGCACCCCTGGATGGATGAACTGTAAATTCACAGCACCCCAGAGCTGGGCAGGGCACCCCTGGGTGGATGAACTGTAAATTCACAGCACCCCAGAGCTGAGCAGGGCACCCCTGGATGGATGAACTGTAAATTCACACACACAGCACCCCAGAGCTGAGCAGGGCACCCCTGGGTGGATGGCAAGGCCTGGGCTGGTGACTGGAGCAGGTTTTTCCAAAGCACAACCGTATGTTTAGTGTGAAACATCTTTTAGCCACCCTTAAAAAAGCGAGGGCACACTACTGAAGGTTTTTGTGTGGCTTCCTTAGAGCATCGAGCATTTCATTCCTGCCAGGAATGAAGGACTGTTTCTTCTGCATAGAGGAGAGCATCTGAGCTGAGACCAAACTCAGCGACCGAGAATGTGGCAGAGCAGGGACGGGAGCTCTCCCAGGGCTGATTGCACCATTCCTACCCAGGCGATATCCCGGGAAGATGAAGCTGCTGAGAGAAACCTGGCTTGGGTTATGCATGAAGTGCTTTCCACAGGCTGCATCTCCAGAGCGCTGAGGGAACATCAGCACTGTGAGAGCTGAGATTGCTGTGAGACCCTGAGCATGCAGAGAGGGAACGTGTGTCCATGGCAGAGCCTTTCTTACAGCCCAGAGACCTGGGGGTCGCTCACCGTGGGGTTTGGACTCTGTTAACAGTTTTTCAGAGCACACAAACATGCTTGAACAGCAGATTTACTGATGGTAGCCCTGATTTCCTCAGCTGCCTTTCACAAATCCTTGAGAAATAGGCCACAAACACCCAGAGTGAGATCTGTGTGTTTGAAAACCACTCTAAGGGCTTGAGTTAATTGCCTTTGAGCAGGAGTTGCCTTTGTCTCAGTCACAAAGTCTCATGTGAAGATAAGACAGCAACTCACAGGGCATCTGAGGTTGTATCTCACTTGAACCTTTACCTCACTGTTGAAGTTTGAACTCTTCTATCCAAATTATGAAGTTAATGAATTCAACGTAGCTGTGTGTTAATTTGAGTGGCTGTGCCCTGAGTGACACACCCCCCTCTCATTTCCAACACGACTGGATTCCTGTGGGAGTGTCTTTAGGAATGCATCTGGGTAAACTGCATTCCCAGTCTCCCAAATGCCTCCCTGGGTGCTTGAAATCTGTCTTTGGTAAAGCTCCCGTCACTCCGAAGGTGACAGTTTTTTCTCACAGAACACGCACACGCAATCCGTGTGTGCTCATTCAGAAGGAATTTTCAACAATGACCACATGAAGCCATCAGCTGACCAACTCCTTCCTTGCTGCTTCCCCCAGGAGCAGCTGGCGTTGCTGGCTCTTGGTTAATGCTCGGATGAAATGTGTTACAAGCTCAGACCTCCAGCAAGAGCCTTGCTTCGCTCTTGTTTCTGCCCTTACAAGCTGCTCTTGAGCTTGGAGTGCAAAGGAGAGGTGTGGTTTCCTGCCATCCCATGCCCATCTCTAAACAAGCTTCTCCTCCCCAGGGAGGCAGGACTTATGGACAAAATACTGTAAGAAGCAGATAGATTTTGTGGTCTTGAAGGGTTTTCTTTTTTTTTGAGAGGGAGTGAGCACTGATGGTTCTTTGGTATATTTTTCTCTTTAGTTTTTGTAGTCTGACATTGTCTAGACTTTTTTAAGAAAAAGCAATGACAGCTACAAACAGATTGCTTTTAAGTATGAAGGAACATCGAATAAGAATTGGGTAGAATTCACTTGTGTCAAAATAAAGTCCTTAATTATTTGTTGGCTTGAAGCATTTCTGTCTGCAGTGCAGAATGGCTTTCAAACTACCTTGGGCCCAAGAGATCTGTGAGCATGGCCCTGGCATTTGTGCCTCTGGAAAGACAGAAAATGAACGGCAAAATGGATCATTTAAATTCCCTGGGGGCAGGGAGGAGTCTCCCTCCCAGGTGAGCACACCCCTGAGGCAAAGGGGATGATCAGGAGTGCTCAAGAGGAGCAAGGACACCATGAGGAGCTTGGAGGAGCTGACTCTCAATTCCAGGATCATTTCTGTGCGTTTGAGTGAAGAGACACAACAAGGAGAAATGATCCCAGGGGGTTTGATCCTCCATCATTGCAGGGAAACAGCCCACTGCTTTTGGAAGAACAAGGTAAATTACAATCCCAGCCACTGAAGCATTTAAATAGCCTGCCTTGCCAGAAATTTAAATTGCTCCTTAAGAGCTTACCCATTTTGTGAACTTTACTTTTGCCAGTAGCTTCTCTGACTCAGCAGAGTTTATTTTATAGCCTGTGTATTATGGGGTGCACAGAACTGTTTTGGGAGAGTTTCTCTGCATAAACAGACCCTTGCACTGTGTAAAACAAAACTGGAGAGAAAAGACACCAAAGCACAAGACTAATAGACAACAGAGCTCAGAAAACCAAAACATCTCTCCAGGGTAGGACTTCATCTTCCCACAATTTAAACGAGAAAAATAACAAAAATCCTAACAAAATCTTTTATATAACTTCAATGTTGCAGCGATCGGTTTCAGGGTTGACGTGACAGCAATTACAAACAACAGTTATGCAACTGCCTCGTTGATTGAATTGAAATTAATACAGAGAAAGGAAGGAGCCAGACAAAAAGAAATGGCTTTGGGTTGAATTGTTATGCTTGAAAGAAATAAAAAAATGCTCAGGTCAGCCTCTTTTGAAAAAGTGAGCATAAGCCCAGGCTGAAAAATCTCCTTGAAGAACAGACAGAGTGAACTGCTCTTAAAAATTCTCTTTGTGTAGAGGCAAAATTGTGTTTCTCTTCTAAGGTTTGCAACTCTTTGTTTTTAATCTGACTAGCTAGTTCAATATGTTAATTTTGCTCAAGTTCCTTTCAGTCTCCTTTTTAAAAACCACTTAACAGAGTATCAGTGGGTACTGTGATTGCAGCCTGGCTGATTCACTCCACCGGAGGAGAAGCCCACGTTCACGTGTGCGTCCTCATCATCCCCTCCACTTTCCATCTGGCAGGAGCGAGGATGTTTGTGAGTGGAGCTGAAGGCAGCATCTGGCATCCCGGGCAGGAATGCTTCCTTGGGGTGAATACTGTTTGATAGGGCTTGGATTCATGGGAAGAAAACCTGGTAAAATCCTGAGTCTAATTGGAAAATCCCGAGTCTGGTCCTGAGTCAGAGCCCTGCCTGCATTGACAGGAGCTGTTCCTGGCTCATTCCCTGAGATCTCTCTGATGAGGCAGGATGCAATTACTGTTCATACAGCGATGGGTTTGTGCAGACCTGAGCCAAACTCCTGGAATTCATTTGCCATTGGGAGGTAGGCGCATCAAACCGTGCCAGGGTGGGTCTCTTATTGAAGAAATACTGTGGATTTTCTGTTTCTCCACAACTGGTCTAGCACAAGGTTCCCTGCCCAGGGCAGGGGGTTGGAACGAGATCATCTTAAAGGGTCTCTTCCAACCCAAAGTATTCTGCAATTCTATTAATTTTTCCTGTTGCTTCAGGGAATAAAGCATTGAGGGAGAGATGGGGGATAGGAATTAAACCTGTTGTTTCTTTGTTCCTCCTCACCTTTTTCACCCTGAGGAGCAGGAGGCAGAAGAGCCCTGAGCTTGTTCCTTCCAGAGGAAGAGGAGGAGCAGATTTTGGAGAACCCCACACGAGATGGGTTTGCTACACGTCACACTGCCATGTGCTGGTTAGTGTGAGTCACCCTGGGAATTCACTGCCCTGCACAGAACAGGTTCAGTCAGAACGGCGCTGAAGGAAACCTGCAGGACAGAAAGCACTGACTGTCCCTCCACGCCTGCTCAGCTGCCGTGAGCTTTGTGCTGGGTTCCCTTCCAGCTTTGCCACAAGTAGGTGTTGGACACGTGGCTTCGTCCCCAGCAGCCTCGTTGCTGAGGAGAAAAGCTGATCTCCATAAAAGCCTCGGCTGTTGAGCTCCCAAAGGCCACTTGTTCACACCTGTGTTTCCTGGGCCAGGAACTGAGCGTTGCTTGTTGCCCTTGGCTGTTCAGTGACATGAAAAGTCCAGTTTCTGTTGTTCTCCCTGGCCTTCCCTGCTTTCCTCCTCCTGTCTGTTGCTGTGGATCCTAAGGGAACAAGGAGAAAGTGAAAGCTCGCCTGGCCTCTGACATCCTCCAAGCCAGAAATAAAGCCCTGGGACGTTAAATCTGATGATTTGCCTAGGGTTCCCCTCTGGAGACATGGAAAGATTAGAGGAGCTTGATCTATAGTGTGGCTGGGCCGCTGTGATGGGTGCTTTGTTACGGTCCAGAGCAATCAAGCTAACACAAACCAGAGCCTTCCCCGTAGCTTTATGGAACCCTTTAAAAAGTGATGGATGCTCTGCAGCAGGAGAGGAAGGGGAATCAGTAGGTTAGGTCAAACTGCAGAACACGATAACCAGGGCAATTAATACCACTTAATGGGAAACTGCAAGCTCTTGGCTCCTCAGATATTGCAGGGTTTCTAATCCAGGCCAGATTGCCTTTGAAGTACGGCTCTCATCAAGGGAGGCTGGAGAGCCCTGCTACAATAAAACTGTTCCATGGAGATGATCCTTGTCGCTGTCTGCCATGTCTGAAGCAGCTTGTGGCTACTGGCTTTGCCCCTCTTTGTCTCAGCACTGTAGGAGCTGTGCAGCTTTGGGGGAGGGAAGGGGATTCCTTTCTTTGGAGAGCTGGGAGCTGAACTCGGGTGGCAATGGGGCCTTTTCCCCATCAGCTGCCATTTATGCAAATTCCCTGAATCAGCTGCAGAGCAGTAACTGGGCACGGAGTGGTTTTGTCTTTGCTGCTGGTGATGGTGCCAGAGAGCCTGCAGCCTGAATTCCCATCTCAGGGCAGATCTGCAGGACCCGTGTTCTGAGAAAGCCTCTCTTTTGTGTGCTGGCCAGCACAGAGCTCTGAGATGGATGTTGGGAGAGACAAAGGCTGTAACAGCACCGACCAGGGCACATTTTCCTCTCCTTCAGCACCTTGGATGTTTTGATCCCTTAATTAACCTGAGCCATTCTATTTTCCAGGTACCTGCTGGTAGAGCAGGCTGCTTCTTTCCTTTCCTCTTGCCTAAAGCCAGGCAAGGAGGAATCAAACCTCTGCAGGGAGAGGGAAGAATCAAACCACAGCAGGAGAAACCAAAGAGAAAGAGGCAATTCCTGCTGAACAAGTGTCACTGGGATATAAAACCCAGCCTCCTCCTGTCCTTGTTCCCTAGATCTGTGCAGGGCCATGGGCACGAGTCTGCGCTTCCTCTTCTTATTGCTTTGTGCTGTTTGGGCTGGCAGAGTGCAGCCACGTCATTCCATCATTCCATCATTCCAGGCTTTCCTGTGTTCTGAGATTGGCACAGAAGTGGAGGAACTGAGGTCCTCATGCCCGTCATATTTTTTATACAACTGCACAAAATTCATTACTGTGTTGGTTTTCGTTTCTTTTATCAGGGGTGTCAAGCTCATTCACTTTTCTCATTAAAACTAACTTTATTTTTAAATTCCTGAAGGGAGACAGAGGGAATGAAGAAGTGGAGTTTTAGTTTTCTGAAAGTGTCTTGGAAAGGAAATGACTGGATTATTGTAATTATCCCCAAGCAAGGATATAAAACCTGCAAAATTGGAAACTGATTTTCACTGCAACTTTTTAATTTAGAAAGTGACTTTCAATCAGTTTATTTTGAAAAGATGGAGGTGGTGGTTTTGTACAAAATACCTCTATGCTTTTGAAATTGCCTCCGGAAAATGTCTCCCTTTTATTTTTTAACAAGATATACCTTGCTCTGAAAGATTTTCTTCTTGCCTTGGAAGACAAGGTAATTTCAGATCATTAAAATCTCTCACAAAGAGGACTCTGGCTTGGCCTTTGGGCAGGCTCAGAAAGGCAACACTCCCCTACTTGCATTCAAGTCATGTTTGGTAGTTTGGCTTTAGGGCAGAGGTGCTTTTGTCACTGTTTTGAGGACTGAAAAACAAACCCTTAATTACCCTTGTGAAAACCAAAAGGACTGTACTGGGAGTCACCAGAAGGTGCGTGGAAAAGGGCAGGGATTGGCAGCCCTCTTTCAGCTCAGCCATGTGTAGCTCCCCAGCAAGAACCATGGAGCAGAATGCCTATTTATAGAAAACAAATATAATACCATGAGAGCAGGAGAGAGGCTGGACTCAGAAAATTGCATTAGCATATTGGCAGAGTGTGGGTTCCTGGCCTGGAAGAGTGTCCATAACACAACAGCCTGCCTAATTACCCCAAGGTCCAGCAGCCCTGAGCGACAAAAAGCAGATTTTGCAAAGGAAACCCAGTCCTGCTCTTACCTCTCCAGCCCCCTGCCCTCAAACAAAGCAGTTCCATCTCTGCACAACCTTGTGGTGAATGAACGTCAAGTCTCTAAAGCCAAGTCCGAATTTAGCTTGTGTTTTTTTATCTCCAGAGGTGTTTCATTAGCTCAATTACAAGTGACATGTTCCACGATGTGCTGCTGACTGAAAAAACTCAGCCAGCCTAAATCCCTCTCCAAATAGAATCCAATTAACCTCTTACTCCCCCTTCCTCTAATCCCCTGTGCCTCATGACTCGTTCACAGCCACACCTTTTAAAGAAGACCAACGTGAACGCCCAGAGATAACTGTGGAGTGAAGAGCTGAGGTGTTTGTCTTGGCTTTGTCGGGCTGGGTGTGCAGTGATTGTCCCAGAAGTCAGAGCCTGTGCTTTGCGGTGGTGTCTGGTGAATTTTCTCTGCTGCACAAACCACCGTGGGCAGGTGTGACATGGAGAGAATCCCTGAATGGTTTGGGTGGAAGGGACCTTAAAGCTCATCCAGTGCCACCCCTGCCATGGGCAGGGACACCTTCCCCTGTCCCAGGTTGCTCCAAGCCCCGTCCAGCCTGGCCTTGGGCACTGCCAGGGATCCAGGGGCAGCCACAGCTGCTCTGGGCACCCTGTGCCAGGGCCTCCCCACCCTCACAAGGAAGAATTTCTTCCATATCTCTAACCTAAAT
>VZTG01005252.1:46165-80601 GCA_013397845.1 Melanocharis versteri | reverse complement strand
AGGATCCACCCCGAGCCCTCAGCAGCACAGGCCAGGGCAGAGCAGCCCATGCTCCGGGTGATAAATACATGTATTGGCTTTTCGCAAATATCAAAATGAATATTATTGGTATCGTGTTAATTCTTATAGAGGTAGCTTTTGTTATAAAGATATAATGATAATTAAATACCTTTATTTTTCTTTGTCCTAACTTAGATCTAGTGGAGAAATAACTGTTTTAGAATGTAGCTAACTTAATGATTAAACCATCTGCTTGGTTGGATAACATCCGAAGAACAGGCGTGACCAGGTTCCTGCCACAAGACACTTCTACCAACAACATCCACCTGCCGATGGAGAAAAGATACAGGATTCTCCAAAAGGACTAGGCTTGCTCTAAAAAGGCAGATCCAAGGAGGAGCCATGCTAACTAGCTCCTGGAACATGTGAAATAGTTTGGGAGAAAGTTTGAATATGCATAATTGTTTATGAATATGCAACAGGCTGATGCAATAGAGTATGGAAAGGGGGGCTCCCCTTAACAAGGTGTGCTCTTGGCCGAGTGCCAGGGCACCCAGCGCTGTTAACTTTTGCTTTATCCTTTGTCCCTTATTGTCTTTTATTAAACTCTAAAATTTTAACAGGAGAGTGAACCTCGTTTTTCACACTCTGGGTCTGTGCTGCAGTCCTGAGGCAGCAAGTCTGTCAGCCCGGGCCAGGAGCTGGGGTTTGGAAACCCTGAGCGCTCAATTTGGCCACAGCCTCACTCTGCAAATACACACAAAATCTCGTTTTCTCCATCTTTTTGCCATCGTATCCATGGTCCGTGTCCTGATGAACTTGTACTCCCTGTGAAGTAGTGGTAGGATTATTACTGGAATTTTGTCTGCTTGCAGGCTCAGATGAGCTCTTGATTTGAGATTTAGGCTGTAGCAGTTGTTGTGTTTGGTTTTGTCAGCAGACAGTTGTTTTTTAAAATAGTTTTTGTCTTACAAACATTTTCCTCCAAATATAACTACGACAAATAAGCAGTAAAACTCAAAGTGGCAAAAATGTGCTGCTGAGGAGGAACCAGCCCTTGGGACTGGTTACAGAGCTATGGGGTTACAGACTGAGGAATACAGTAAAAGACACACAGAAAAACTCCATCTCCTCCAATATGGATGTTTTGTGTGTCTTGTGGGTCCTGGATCAGCACAGCCCAGCCCTCTGTATTCCAGCCAAAGCTCGTTTTGGAAGTATTGCTGCAAACGGCACCATAAAATTTCATATCTGCACTGGGTTTCACTTTAAATTCTTGTAGGTTTGAATGTCCTGACAAGGATGTTTCAGGGAAAAAAAAATGTAAAAATAAAAATGAAAAAAATCTGGTGCGTGAAGTGAGCCCAGGAATGCTGTGCTGCTGTCCAAAATGAGTCAGTGTGTTCTGGGGGGTAGCAGAGCCCGTCTGGGGAAGGCCGACGGGATCTGGAAGGGGCAGGATGGGGCAGAATGGGTGTTTAGGTGGGCACACGGGCGCAGTGTCCCACTGCTGTGTCCCTGTGCAGGTCCTGCTGAGCCCACGGAGCGCTGGCACAGGGCAGGGCCGTGGGGCTGTACTGAGCTGCAGAGCCAGCACAGGGAGAACCAGTCTGGTCAGCCTTTCCTCAGACAATTCTCCATTTATTCTCTTCGGATGACACCCCTCTAAATCCTTCGCTGGATTTTCTGCTTTTAATTCTCCTTTCCTCCCCGAAGCCGAACATCCATCCTCCTTGTCTTCTGCTGGCTGCAGCCCATCCTTGCCAGCGCTCCCAGCGGCTCAGATAAAGCTCCTGTCTCCCGTCATCAGCACAAACTCCAGCCTCCTCCTCCTCCTCCTCCTCCTCCAGCCGTGCAGCTCAGGGCCCGGGGCTGCCAGCAGGTTTCAGGCAGTTCCTCTGCTCTGAGCCCGGTCCCAAGGCCGCTCTCAGCCTGCCCAGAGGCGCTGTCCCCGTTTCCCCAGGCAGGCTGGGGTGTTCACAGGTGTGTGCCCGGCTCAGAGCACAGGTGAGCACATCCCGAGGAGCTCTGGGCTGTCTGAAACCCTCACGGCGTTGCTGTGGCTTTGGCCTCCTTCTTCGTCTTACGCTCTCCGTTCTTGGAGACGTTTTGTTTGTGCCCTTCCCCTTAAGGGGTCAAGTGCTTCCACAGGGAGGTCAGCCTGTAGTTTTCCATGGATGCAGACTGCTCCATGCATGAGTGGATTTGTTCTGTGATAATACAGCCGAGCAGGCAAAACCACAAGTAAATCAGCCTGGGGTTTTTTTCCCGATTTTAATAACAGTTTACTATTCTGTAAGTGCATGTAAAGCACATGCCCTGTTCTCCCAGCCAAGGAGCTTGACAGCTTGTCAGCAAGAACTACCATAGGTCTAGAGTGACTGATTTATACAAGGAAAAGCACACGTGCCAAGACCTGGCAACAGCCTCCTCCTTTTTTTTTTTTTTTATTGCAATGACTTGGCAACCCTCTCTCTTCTCCTTCATCCAAACTTTTGCCTTTTATAGTCTTTGAATAACACCTTTTTTTTAAAATATATGTAGCAGCTTCCCTCCCTTCTCTTTCAGCCATTTGCTCTCCTTATCTGAGTTGGCCGTGGGACAGGAGATCTTGGCTTCACAACAAGCAGTTCCTGCCTGAGTACGTACGATCACAAACCAGACTGCACATGGGCTCGTGTTTTTGTGGACGGGGATGGGTGTGTCAGGGGTTTGCTACACTTCCTTACCTGTGTTCTGACACCTCCAGGCTCGTGTGCTGTACCTGTTTGTGCTAAAACTCACCTCCCTCCACGGAAACGTGCACATACCTGAGCTCACACTGGTGCCATCAAGTGCTTAATTAATAATTAGTGTTATTCTCATGTTTTCAGTGTGGGACGGTGGAACATTCATTTAAGGAATCACACAAATTCCTTTGTATCGGTGCAGGAATTCTTACACTCGTTCACACACAGGTATGAGCCACTTTGTGTAATCAAATGGCCTCCAACGGAGATCCAAACTGGATTATTCCAGGCTTTCTGCCTTTGCTGTCTGTCCCCAGCCTGAGTTCAGGTGCAGGCTCCCTCACAGCTGTGCAGCCAGGCGCTTTCTCAGACACCAGCATTCTTAGGCACAGACAGTCTCTCACACATAAGCTTATAGAT
The DNA here is from genome assembly GCA_013397845.1 of Melanocharis versteri. NCBI lineage: Eukaryota > Metazoa > Chordata > Aves > Passeriformes > Melanocharitidae > Melanocharis > Melanocharis versteri. Next base: position 77,452 of record VZTG01005252.1, on the reverse strand, counting down.
TTATGATTTGTTGTGAGAGTGGAAAACAGCTGCTGCGGGCTAATCAAATACAGCAGAAGATTTAATGCAAAATATTGAAAAACACTGTCTGGTAGGAGGGTGAAACTCTGAAAAACATGCTGGTCTCATGGCGCTGGGCCAGCGCAAGAAGATTTGCACCTGGCCACGATAAACGTCAGCAGCGGGGCTGGAGGAGGCTGCTTCACCCTCCCCGGCTGCCAGACACACAGGCTGAAAGTCGTGTTGGGCTTGGCCCTGGGAAGAAGCTCCATCAGTCTGGGGCTGTGGTTTCCCAGGGCCGTGCGAGCAGAGCTGCTCAGCGAGGAGCAGGAGGAAGGAAGAGCAGTCCAAGCCTTGCAGGTCGTTGGCAGAGCGGGCTGAAGCTCTTGCTGCTGGCTCCCTTCTGCCCATCCCTGTGGACACATGGACAGCCTGTCAGTTCAGCACCTTTCACCAGTTCTGCTAAGGCTGCAAAGGCTTGGAAACAATTAGCTGCAAATGAAAGAATTTCATCTCAGGTTTCTGCTGACTGACGACACAGACAATTTATGATGCCATAAGAAGCTCGGGCTGGGATTATTTCTGTGTAACACCCAAAGCTGCTGCTTGGCAGCTCAGCGATGGCGTTGGAAGGGACAGAACTAGATTAATACCTTGTGGATTTCAACTATAAACTTTCATGGGCTTGGAGTTGGAGAGCTCAGCTTAGCTGAGTACAGACTAAAGCTGTGGCAGCTTGCAACATCCTCATCTCCCTTTCCTGGTGCTGTAGGTGGGACTTGTCAGCACAGCTCTTCCCTTTCTCACCTGGCAGGTATGATCTCACTCATCCATCTCCCAGAGTCAGACCATGAAAGGCTGGGCTGTGAAAATAGCTCAGGATCTGTCTTCAAAGTGTCCTTCCCACAGAGCCTTGGCTCGGCAGCCTCAGACTCCAAAACAAAGCCACCTGCTCCTGCTTCCTTGGGTGCTCAGCAGAGAAACAGGACACCTGATCAAGGCACTCACAGACTGTGCCTGAAGGACAGGTGTGTTCTGTCCCTGTCCATTCTTGGTCTGCAACAGCACACAAGAGCCTTCTGCTTCAGCAGTGGCTGCACAAAGAGGTCACTCTTGTCTGTTGATGGTTGTGGGTTCAGCCCCTGTTTTTACCTGCAGAAGGTGTCAGATTTTCTGGCTGGAAACTCCCCAGGCTGAACCAGCAGGTCGGTTCTGCTGCACAGCCTGCTGTGAGCTGGGATAAGGTTTTCCAAGGAGAAGGGCTGAGCTCACTGATTTTGCAGTGCCTGCGTGCCCAATCTTCACCCGTGCCTTACTTCCAGCCATTCCTGCTCTTTCCTACCCACGAGTGCCGTGAATTCCTCCCTGTCCTGCTGCGTGTTTCGAGATCACCAGGTGTTTGGGGCTGTGCAGTGAGGCAGCAGCAGCTCTCTGACTCACGGCTCTGCTCTGCCAGGGAGCCCACATTCCCCTTCTCCAGGGGCAGGCAGCCCTGGGTGGCATCGAGTACACACTGAATTGCGCCATCGGGGATATGAGAAGCATCTGCTCCTTGCAGATGTTCACTCATCTCATTGTTTGTTAGATTTCAGGACAGGAACCCTCTTCAGTTATGTGAGACACTCACTGTTCTCAGATGTCTGGGAGAGTGTGTGGGGTGGGGGCAGAAATGTCTTTGTGTGACGCCAGCAAGGAATAGAGACAGAGGTTTCGTGCTCTGTGGAAAATACTTGAAAGGCCCTTGAGCTCTGGCTGATCTCCGTTACTCGTGTGTTTTCCAGCAGCAGAACGAGGCAGGAAGAGTGCAAAGGCAAGAGAGCAGGGCTGAGAATTAGGACTGGACATCTTTCCCGTGCTCAGGCGAGCTTGGCAGAATCCATAGTGGCAAATGGAGCTGGATGCAACAGAATCCAAGCTTAAGCTTGGCTCAGATCTTAGGCCCAGCAGAGCCTCCTTAGATCTGCGGGAGCTTTGTCAGTAGCGGAACGCATTTCAGCCTGGCTGAACCAGACACAAGTGCAGCTGTTGAATTCAGTTGTGGCACAGGGCAGAGGGGAGCCTTGCCCACATTTGAGGACTTTTTGCCCACAGGCATTTTATTTCATGTCTTTGGTTTTTCTACAGACTTATTTTCTTCTTTCTCTGTAGATCAACTTTCAGACTGACAGATGCATCGCAGGCTTTGACCCATCAGCGTAGGAAAGCTGGGGCACAAAGCTGCACAACAGCACGTGCAAAGGTGCCAGGGAGTGTTTAGCAGAGCTGTGTGCTGTACCTGAATTCCAGGTTAAACCTTTGACCCCTCCTTTCCCAGCACACTGCATTCCAGCCGTTTGCAGAGTGCCTTTTGGTCTGAGTTGCTGTGTCCAGGCTGACGGGTGGGTTTGAGCTGCAGGGTCTCCACCCGGGTTTGTTTCTGATGGAGACGTTTCTAAACCAGACAGGACTTGAGGAACAGAGGTTGTGTGGCTCTACATTTTTCTGTGTGGGTTAAACCAGGTATGGACTAGAGCAAGGCCAGAGCAGGAATCTGACACTGATTAAAGCAGTGCCAGAAAGATCTGTCCCTTCGGTATATCCCTCCCACTTCTACTCACTGAAGGAAAACTCCGTGCAGCCCCCAAACTTTCCTAGTCAACACTTGTTCCCTTTCCTCTGCACCAGCAGAAAAGCTTTGTAAAAAAGAATCATTTTCAAGAATTTTGAATGTTTTGTTCCTGCCAGTGAGTCAATGGTTTTTCCAGTCCCTCCCCCACAATAAGTGAGTGCAGGCTGAGTGTGGTCCAGAGGAAAATGTGAGCTCCACGTGTCCTGGCCACATGCTGCTCTGGTACCAATGATAACCAGATGGTGCCTCTCAGATTCTCCAGCAAGGAGAAGTGTTAGCAGGAGTCAGTGCAGAGTAAATACAAACCCAGCCTTGCCTGTGCCCAGCAAACACCTTCCCACGGGAAGGGCAGGGCTGTAGGACCTTGGTTTGTGGCTCAGCATTGCCTGAGCTGAGGAGGACTGGGCTGGAGTACAGGAACCCCCATGTAACAAATTCTCATCACTGAGCCCAAACTCCCATTGCATCTCTCACCTCCAGCACTTTGCTGTGCTGCTCATCTCCACTCCTTTCCATGTGAGCACATTTTGTGTTCTGGGGGAGGAAATTAGAGGGGCTGGACAAGGGCAGAGGCAGGCCTTGGGCTAATTTCAAGGTTTGGGGGCAAACCAAATGCAAGTGGTACCTTATCATTGTGGCATCTTTCTCATTTAGGATGCAAATGCTGCCGGCCGTGTGCAGCTGGAACAGCCCATCAATCGCTTGGCACGTTTGTCAGAGAAGCAACTCTGTCCCAAAAGCAGTGTCCCAAAAGCCACAGTGTGCAGCAGGCCCTGGTGCATGTCAGACCCCTTTGTCCTTGCATGGTGCTGCTTGCACACAAAAAAAGGCCTGCAGAGCTCCCAGCTCCCCCAAAATTATCATCATCATCACCACCATCAGCAGCAGCATCATCACCGTTGTTTTCTGCAGAGTAATAGGAAAGCCAAAGCCCAGGTATCCAGAAGATGATGTTCCTGCAACAACCTAAATGCCTGGGAAGATTTGGTCGTGGAAGAAGCTCCTCTCAGTCTGGGGTTGGTGTCTTGGTTTCCCTTTCTCCTCTTGCCCTGGTCTTTGCTCCCGCAGGGGGTGAGATTTCCCATTCTTCTGTGGGAACAGTGAGTTCCTGCAAGCACCCACATCTCACTTCCCTCTGTTTCTACTTCCTTAATTTGAGCCACTAAGGGAGGGAACAGGATGAGATCCATTGATGATTTTTAGGGTAAAATCTCAGGTAGGTTACCCTTCTGGAAGATAAGCTAAGTACACAGAAAACATAAGCTTTACTCAGGCAGCAGTTCACAGGAACTTGGCAGAGGCCTGCCTGCATTTCAGAATCCTTCTCCTTTTTCTAGATGAAAGCCCTGCAGAAGGATTTGTTTTTCAGACAGAAGGCAAGCCAAGTTGGTGATTTCATCCTAAGGCAGGCTGTGTCAAGCTGGTCCTATTCAAACATGCAGGAAATCAACCCTGGAGCTTGTTCAGAAACGAGGATGGAGAGTGGGGGTAGAGAGAGGGGCCCTGAGGAGGACAAGAGCCTGGCTCCTGAAACCAAGCTCAGAACACGTGGAGAAGGTGCCTGCTGTCAGGAACGCACCCCTCACCCTTGGAAAGATTAACTGGCAAGGTTTCAAGCAACATTTCTTCATTTCCAGCTCTTCCAAGCAGCTCTCCCATCTCTGTCCTCACAGACTGCTGTGAGGGACACGCTCTGATAAGGGGTCAGGCAGCTACCACAGCCCAGGGAGGGCTCTCCCAGAGCTCCCTCATTCCAGACTTTTTTCTGTTTAAAGCAATCATTGCTAATTAAANGAGGAGAGAAGAGGAGAGGAGAGGTTGCTCTGAACATGGGAACAGGGAAAAGGGAGAGGGAAATGGAAAAGAGACTCTGTGAAGGCGTTCTTTGCAAACTCATAATGCTTTCCACTTAAACATTTGTAGGGCAGCTATGGAACACCAGTGAAAGAGGGGAGGCAACAGATGGCAGAATTCAGAACATTTGTTCTTGGGTCTGCTTCAAAATCTCTGAGCTCTTCGGACAGTCCATTCCCAAGCAGCAAGGGAAGGACTGTGGAGGAAAAACTGGCATAATTTTATCTTCTGCATTTTTGCAGCTGCCAGCTTTTCCTGTTGTTTAGTGAAGACATCACCCCAAGAACCTCCATCGCCCTGCAGCAGGCTGAGACCAGCAGATCACAGGGGAAACTCATGAGAAAAACCTGCCTGGGACCTGTGGGTGAGTGTGTATAATCCTTCATCCCTAAATAACATCTGCAGGGGCTTCTGAGCGAGGGAGGCAGCGTTTGCTGTCACTGCTGGAAAAAGCTCAGACCTGCCCCTTTGCCCTCACTCTGTCTACAGCAAAACTTCAAGGGCTCCAGTCTCTCCTTTCTAGCAACTGCTTTCATGAATCCAGATTTTAGTGGTTTGGGTTTTATTTAAGTCAAGGACTTTCTGATGTGAATAACACCAGCGAAATGTTTGTAACTTGGCCTGGAAGACGGGAAAACTGCAGACACCAAAAGCCAAGGCAGGCTCTTAAATGTCGATGCTCATTAGGCACTTTTTAACATTACTGCCTGGTGCTGGAATCTGCCCATGCAGGCTGGAGGATGAGGAAATATTATTTGAACACATCTGCTCCAAGAGATACTGTCAGACTTGGGGAGCATCTTGTGGTAATTAGGGGAATTCATTTCATTATTTAGTCCAGCAGCAGGCTTTTTTCTGATTGGTTTTTTTTCCCTTTGGTTTTTTGTTCATTTGTTTGTTGTTTTGAGGGGGCAGGGGGGGGAGGGTGAGTTTTTTGGGGTTGTTTTTTTTTGTGGGGGATCCATTAAAAGTTTATTTTCTGCATTTTTTAGCAACTGAAGAGCTCCCTGGCAATATGAAGACCCTGTGTTCTCATAGCACCTCCCTGCCTGCTGCAGAGCACCTGGGTAAGAAGCATTTTGGAAGTCATGGAAGAGAAACTTGCAACCAAATATTGTATTGTACTTCGAGTTTTTGGCTCAAAATTCAATTCAGTTGCAGACCAAAATTGCCTTTCCCCTTTTGTGTCTCTGCCATATCTTCCCCTCTTCCCTTCCCCATCCACACACGTGCATCTGCTCTCCAGACAGAACCCCCACGAGATCCCAGTGCTGTGGTTAAAGCAAACCATTTGCCTCTGACTCTCCTCTCTCAAAATACTGCCCTGAGGCCTCCCCAGTCGCTGTTTTTGAGTGTTCCATGCTTAGTGTGAAAGAAAGGGGTTGAGCTGGATCATCCAGACTCTGTCCCAGGCCAGAAGCATCTTTTTCCTCTCTTTCTAGCTGCTCTTGCCAAAGGCAGGGTGGTACCTGTGTTCCCCAAATCAGCAACTTCCATCTCCTGAGAATAACCACTTTACAAAATCTATTAAAGAAAATAACAGCTTTAAGCCCTTCTTTACTTTTTTTTCCCTGAAAAAGGGACCTCTATCATGGCTTAATTAAAAGCTCATTCTGCAAGGTTCATTTGATGTCAGCTTTGAAATTCTGTGCGTTTTGTTTCCGTTCTTCTTCTTTTGTGTGCTTCATTCAGTACATTTCCAAACAGGGTTTCTGTGTGCTCGCTCCTTGAACCTCAGTGCTTTGTGTAGCACTGAGCAGTGACAGAGTTATGTCAACCTCTCTGCTCCACTGGGCACATTTGTTCCCTCAAAACCAACACAGCAGCTGGAGACGCTGACACCTGAAACACTCCTGGCTCCCTTCACAGCACAGAGCTCCTCTTCGGGCTGGGTGGGTTGCACAGAGTGCCTTGCACTGAACCCAAGCCAGAAAAGCAGGTGCTCAAGGATAACGAAGCCTTGGCCAAAAAAATAAAATAAAATAGAAAAGCTTAGCTAGGAAAATACAGGTTCATGGGCTGTTTTTGTGACTCCCAGTTTGGCTGCCGAATTGGGAGCAGCTCCATGGGGGGGTTTATTTGGCATGGAGCAGCCCTGTTGGGTGGGTGTTGGTTGGGGTGGGTTTGCTTGAGCTCAGGCTTGGGCTGGGGCCAGCTCGACCCAAATTTCCCAATGAAGCTGAACACAGGTACCTGGCTGAGCTTTAACCCTGCTCCTGGGGGAGGAGAGCTGGCCGACCTTGCCTTCTGCTCCAGGAGCTTCTCCAGCCCTTCCTGGGAAGGTGAGAGCTTGAGGGAAAAGGCAAGGGTGTTATACTGGGGAATGTGATGGAAAAGGCAAGGGTGTTATACTGGGGAATGTGATGGAAAAGGCAAGGATCTTGTACTGGGGAATTTGCTGGAAAAGGCAAGGATCTTGTACTGGGGAATGTGATGGAAAAGGCAAGGATCTTGTACTGGGGAATGTGGTTTTGCAGGAGATGGAGGTTGGAGAGCCCGACTGAAAATCCTCCTTCTCAGACTCAGGAGATCGAGCTGGGCAGCTGTGAGGATCCAGCACGCTGCAAAAGCGAGGTGGGATGGCAGTGGTACAGCATCATGCTCCAGCACCAATGCTGTGTGAATTGGGGTGGGGGGTAAAAGTGTGCAGTGATTGTATTTCTGTCTGATCACTCTCTGGGGAGTGGAGAGCTTGGCAATGCTGCTGGGACAGCAGGCAAGGTGTTTCAGCTTTTTAAAAAAAACTCGTTGAGACAGCAAAGGTCATCCAAAAAAAAAAAAAAAACAAACCCTGAGTTGAGACCAAGCTCTAAGAAACTTGCAAAAGTAATGCAGGGTCTCACCCTACTCCTCAGTTTCCATTTCCAGCACAACTGGCTGCTAGATCCCATCCTTGGGCCAGGGGTCTAGAAGCTTTTTTCTCACCTAAAGCAGGGGCACAAAACAGCCACAAATGTCTGTCTTGAAGAACTGAAGCTTTTATGGGAGCAGCTCTGTTTTGTGCCTTTGAGAGGACAACACGACCAGAAGGTGCTCGAAGTGCTGGGAAGATGCAGCATGAAGGCAGTGAAAGGCGGGAGTGAGAACTCGTGTGTGGGTCCCTTCCAACCCAGAATATTCTGGGATTCTGTTTCAGGTGCCAGGGAGGTGGGCTGGGAGGGTGAGGGGGCTGCTCAGTTCAGTGCCTTTTGCCTGAAGCATAAATGTGTTAACGCCGAGGTCTGAGCCATTTACATTTTATTCCTGACTTTATGTGTGTGCACAGCTCATAAAACCAGTGATGTGGGTGCCCAGTGGAGATGAAAGCTTCCCACCTGATGTGTTCAGTGAATAACAATGATAGTTAAGTCACACATTTTAGAATTGTTCCTGCTATTCTGCAAAGATGAAGCTCTGCCATGAAATGGTGGCTTTCCTCACGCTTTGGCTGTTTCTTAGCACCCGTGTGAATTTTCATACGGCTTTTCCTTTTGTTTTTTCTCAGGTTTTTGGAAACAAAATGCTTGGAGGTGACTGCCTGGCCTCCGTGTCAGTGGTGAAACGGGGAAGGTTGTGACCCAGGAGTATGAAATGGGGTGGGTTTCCCCTGTCTGTGCTGAGCTGAGGAGTGATGTCGGGGGTCTCTGAATTAGGGGGAGCCTGTGGTGCATTCCCAGTGTCCTTCTGTCCTCCCCAGCGTCCCTCTGTCCTCCCCAGCCAGGTGGAAACAGAGGTGCTGGTGCGGGGCCTGTGTCTTCAGGAGTCATTGCTGTTGATACTTGGAAATGAGTGGTTGTCATGGTTACCTGCCTCCCTTTCCTGGTCCTGCCAGATGTCTTCTCTGGAGCCTTGGGCTTGGAGCAGGATTCAGCATTTCCCTCCTGTTGAGATCACACTCTGATCCAAGCACCTTGAATTTCAAATGTGCTGCTCTGTCTCGCTGGGGTGACATTTGTGTGCTTGCGTATCTTGGGAGCCTTTGGTGCTCCTGTCTCCGTACCAACCCTACAGAACGGGAAAGAATTGATTGTAACCAAGTCATCTGTGGGTTTATTTAGGGGTGCAGCCCTGTGTTTGCAGTGAGTGGGGTGTCTGGGTGGGTTCTCATTTCACCAGGCCATCCAGGGGCTCAGGGGCTCGGTACAGACAGTGCCTCCCACCGAGAAACTCCCAGGGGCCAGCCCAGCTCCATCTTCTCTCTCAGTCTTGTTTTTTAATATCAAACTAATGCAGCAAGTTGTAAAGTGGCCTGAACCACAGAGATCAGTCTCCACAAACCTTTTGGATTAAAGCTGACTTTTTCCACGCTTTTAATGCCCTTTTTCCTTCTTTGCCAGAAGAGGAAGCTTGAGTGAGAGGGGAGCAGGTTAACCAAGAGTCCCTTTAGGGCTTTTTGTGCTGCATTTGGTTGGCATTTCTTTGGAGAGGTAACTGAGCTCTGAAAAAGGACTCATGCAAGTCATGCAAGAGTCCCATGCAGCAAGGGGATGGCAGGGATTGCAGCAAGTCATGCCGTAGGAATTCTTGGAGGAGGAAGGTGAAGAGTCCCAAAGGAAACATAAGGTCATTTCCCTTTGAACAGAGCACATTTCAGAGATGCTTTAACAATTGATCAGTATCTAAATGTGCAGCCTGCTGTAGGGCTCGGAGATGGGTTATTTTATAGACCAACAGCTGGGAGCTGTGTTAACAGGCTGAAGCCCTGAGCTGCAGGGAAGGTGACTACCCCATGGAGAGGGATAACTTCCTCCTCCGGGCCTCTTTTGAGATGAGGTCAATTGTATTTACCATTTAAGGAAGATAAATCCAGTTAAAATGATGAGGGTGCAAGAATTCCAGCGCTGCTTTCTTTCTGTTCAGCTTTTATAGTAACAATCCTTACCAAAAATGCAGGAATGAGGGGCAGGGGAATCTCTGTGCATAGACAGCCAAGTGTTACAACACAGCTCTGGCTCGGGCTGCTGAGCCCCCTCGGAGCCTGGGCTGGAACATCTGGTCCATCTCCTGATGGAAGGTCAGCCTGAACAGCCAGGCACTGGAATCTGGTCCTGACTGCTGCACGAGGGCCTGGGCTCTTGGGGCTGGACGGCTGTGTCTGGAGCTGGGAGCCTGCGTGCCTGAGGTGCTCCCGGGGAATCAGATCGGCTTGTGAGGTCGTGTAGGCAGTGATCCAGGCTCCTCCGCTCCCTTCTGGCTCCTGGATGGCTGGAATGCCTCCCAGCAGAGCACTGGGCTTCCCCAGCCCTCCCAGCAGGGTCCTGGGGAGGTGTTCTTGGCAGGAGGTGTGAGGGTGAGGAGGTGTCGTGGTTAGGGCAGCAATCCCTTCCTACCTTGTTGGCTCTGTAGCTGGGAAGTGACCGGGACTTGCTGCTCTGCCCTGCTTACCTGGGAAAACCTTTGGATTAGCTGGCCTGCCCAGCATTTCCCAGGAACACATCGATATTTTTGCACATCCTCCCCTTCACTCTCCTGAAATCCACATCACACTTCTCCAACACCTGCCTGCGAGCTTATCTGGAGCAGTGGACAGGGAGCAACTCTGGTTGTCCTGTGAACTGACCTGGGCCCCTCAGGGAGGAGATGTGGAGGGCATTGGTGCTCTGTGCCATAGGGTGAGCAGTGCCACGGGAGTGTGAAGGCATTAGTCTTTTAATTAGCATTAATAGGGCAATTATTATCCTAATCAAAAGACTGATGGTGACGCAGAAGTTGTATTTGGGGTTTAACTGCTGCAGTACCCTGACTGAACTGTAAGTTTGTCAGTCCTCAGTGAGGGTGTTCTATTTCACTGAGTGATGTTTATTTAACATACAATAAGTGTCTCAGTGAATCTCTATTAAAGGCATATGTGGAAACCTTAATTTGAAGCATTACAGAAGAGAGCGAGATCTTCAATTCATAAAATCCTTTTTAAACACAGCGAGCTCCAAAATCTGGCCAGTGCCAAAGCAAACTGAATCCTGGAAACTCTGTGCCAGATGTCTCATGTGGGGTATGCTTAAGGTCCAAAGAAAACAAGGTCTGAAGGGAACAGTTTGGCCACTGACTCCCTAATCCAGCCTATATAAAGGAGTTTCGTTTCCATTCAGGAAATAACCTCTCCTGGATGGATCCTGTTCAAAATGTGTCTGCTGAACGATCCTTCTCAGCAACACATACGCCTGTGAGCAGGAACAGGATCTCGTGGGAAGCTCTGGGAAGAATCTTAAACCTCTTGAAGTTTGAGAAAGAAGAGATAGTAAATGTGTTAGAGGTGTCTCTGGGAGTTTGGTGCTGCACTCCAAGTGCCTGGCCTGATGTTGGACACAGAGAATATTCTGATGGGTTCTGGGAGTGATGTGAGATCAAACTTCAGCCAACCAGAGTCTCTTCTGTGAAACTTGCTACTGTGCCTTCTTCTGCTCGGGGCTGGGCACTCCAGGATATTGGGGTTAAATCGAAGTCCAACCTTAAAATTTAATCCTAAATACAGCCATAACCCTGACCCTAAAACTAAACTTAACCCTAAACATTAGGCTAACCCTAACACAAATGCTAACCCTAACTATAACCAAACTATAACCCTAAATAAAACATAACCCTAAACACTAAACTTAACTAAACAACTGAAATGCTACAGCTAACAATAGGAAGCCCAAATGGCCACAATATCTAGCCCTAAAACCAACAATAAACCCTGAATATAAACCCTACAATAAGCATCATGAACAACCATCATCCCTGACCCTAACACTATCCCTACAGACAAAACCAAAATCTAAACATTAATCCAAACCATAACAAATTAAACACAAACCTAACCCTTACATAACCCTACCTTGAACCCTAACCCTAATCCTAACTAACACTAACTCCTAACCCTAAACTGAACCCTAACACCAACCATAACCTAACCCCAACACCCTAACCATAACCCTAAACACAACCCTTCCCTTACCCTCACCATAACCTCCTAATCCCAAACCTTAACCCTTGCCTTGCCTGCTCCTCCTTTGACCTGCCCTGGCTTGTCAGCCCCAACCTTACATTGCCTTGTGGACACATCTGTGTCCCTCCCGTGCCCTTCCTACCACTCGATTGCCTTGCTCTGCTGTGCCCACTCATCCCCNCCCTTTTTTCCCTTTTTTCCCTTGCCTTTACTTGCCTTTACTGCCTTGCCTGCCCATCGCTGGACTGACCTTCCTGTGCCTCGGCCTTGCTGACAATTTCTGGGCATTCTCCTGCCTTGCCCTGCTCTGCTTTCCCCCCACAGCTCTTGCCTTGCCTTCCCTACATCTCCCTTGCCTTGCCTGGAGTTGTCTACACTTCGATTGCCTTGCTTTGCCTGCATGGAAGGCAAGGCAGGGCAAGGGAGACGTGGGCAAGGGAAGACAAAGCGATGGTAGTCCAGGCAAAGCTGGGCAACGGGACTGAAGGCGAGGCGAGGCCAAGCCACCCAGAGCGCCTTTGCTTGGGAAGCAAAGGATGTAGTCCCAGTGCTGGTGGATCACATTATGATCACATTATTCACTCCATGAGGAGTGAAACTCCAGGGAGACGTTTTTGTCCTGACACCTCTTGTGCAGGAGCAATTCTTGGATGTACTCGATACTGCAGGTGGTATCCAGCCTGCAGCTGGCCAGTTCCTGAGAGAGGGTGGCAATGCTTTTCCATGGGAAGGAAAGCACGCAGCCCCCAGTGCTTGAGGTGCAGATAAGAAGCTGCCTGGTGGAGGTCAAGGGCAGCAGCAATTGTCCTGGCAATTATCCTGCCCTTTCTGTCCAGGCATATTTGATGTAGGAGCATTCCCACAACTGGCNAGAGGGTGGCAATGCTTTTCCATGGGAAGGAAAGCACGCAGCCCCCAGTGCTTGAGGTGCAGATAAGAAGCTGCCTGGTGGAGGTCAAGGGCAGCAGCAACTTTCTGTCCTGGCATATTTGATGTGGGAGCATTCCCACAACTGGTGCAGTTATGGAGTTGGTATCCCTATTTAGAAGGCGGTGTCCTGAAAGGTTCAGTTTGGCAAACCATTTCCACCTTTCAGAGGTGGTGTTCTGAAATTCCTGGCAGTACCTTTATTTTCAGCAAGGTAAGCAGCTCAGCCTTGGCGTGTGGCTGGTACAGTGCCCGGGGCAGGTAACGCCCAGTAACGGTGGTCTGGCACCTCTGTATGGGACCAATCCCCGGGTGCTTGCTGTTTAGGAGGAGGGGGTTCCATTTCTTTTGAGAGGGGGTCATAGTTCCTCTCTTTGGCAAAGAAACCAGTCTTGGATCAGCACATTGGGTGGTCTTGGTGAATTTAATTGCCTTTTCTAGTGTACAGTTGTGTCTGTTAGAGCTGTTGAACTGTTACAGTGGGAGTGCAAAAGCCAGGCTGGCGAGCTTTTTGTCCTGGTGCCTTGAGCATGTGAGCAGTCCCTGGTGCTGTTCATTTTGGCTCCTGACTGTGAGATGGAAGCATTATGATGGTTCCTAGAGCTGAGAGGGAGAGTGCAGGTACCAGGGTGTGTGGTGCAGTTCAGGTTATAGCCAGCAGGAGCTACCTCAGCTGGCACTTTTGTGAGCTCTGCTTTTGCTGGATGTTTCTGAGTTTGTAGCTGAAGTCTGTGATAGTGACAATAGTTATTAGCGAAAAGGATTTCGTGTTGCCGTTTGAGTGTGGTGCAAATAAGAGTTTGTACTCGGAAGGGGAAGGTCCGTGGAATCTTTCTGTCCTGACAGAGTTTGTCTGAGAGCAGTGACGTTTTCGACTCGGCTCTGCCCTTCGGTGGTTTAGAGATGGGCAAGGAGCGTTGGCTTCTTTTGCAAGTCCACAGCGCCATTGTGTGGTTGTTTTACGAGCGCTGACCTTTGTCAGGTGAAAGCCAAGAGCTTTCGAGTCCTGGCCCTGTTAGTGTGGGAACGGTGAGTGTAATGTCGGGGTTCCCTTGTGGATCCCGGCTCTCCGAGACTGGAAGAATGTGATGCTGCACATTCCTGGGAAGCAAGACGAGTCGTCTCGTCCTTGACTGTGCTGTTTATAGGCTACAAAAGAAAAGTGAGTTCCAGCACTGCCTCGCTTCTTCTAGAACCTCTTCCGTGGGACCAGCTGCTGGACGTTCTTAGTTTTGGAACTGGACTCTGTGAGAGATGAAGTGCCTGAGTTCCCACAGAGCCGAGCTCACAGAGCTGTGTGTGCTGCACTTTGTAAGCTGCAAGGGGAAAGTGAAGGCCAGCACTTACTTTTTGTTCTAGGCTCCCTGGTGTGTCCCTGCTGGACCTATTAAGTTTTGAAGCTGGGCTCTGCAAGACTGAAAGAACGTGATGGTACCTCCAGCTGAGCAGGACAGTGCCTGACTCCAGGGCTGTGCTGCTTTTCCCAGGATGAGAGTTAAATGTGGAGACAGCAACAGCTTACTGAGCTGGTACCTTTTGTGACCAGTATTTACATTTGATACAGTTCGTTTAGTTTCAGGAGCTCTGCAAGACTGAAAGAACATGATAGGACATTGATGTTTTCTTCTCTTTCATTTCCAGGTTAAAATTATGGAGCTGGATTCAGTGAGAGAGCAAAAAGGTAAAGGTGCATGCAGCACCTGGCCTAAGCACCACCGTTTTGGTGTCATCTGCCAGCTTGCTGAGGGTGCCCTCTGCCCCAGCTTCCAGACCATCAGTGAAGGAAAATGTTAAACAGGACAGGTCCCAGTGCTGGTTCCTGGGAGACACTGCTTGTTCCTGGCTCCACACTGGACTTGCTGCTGCTGAGCAGCAACCCTGGGGCCCAGCTGTCCAGCCCGTTTCAGTCCTGGCCACTGCTGGCTCATGCAGTCCATGTCCCTTTGAGTGAACTGAAGTTCATATTTAAAAAAAGAAATTGCCAGGTGGGCACGTGCAAGCCCACAGCTTTCAAAATCCCATCACACCAACATCCCTCACTGCGTGTTTCCACCAATTGCCCCAAAACCTAAAGAGAAGGAAACACCCCGTAAAATATTCATAAAAGGCCAAGAGGGGGTTTTAATTTTGCCATTGGCTCTTCCGCTTGTAGGTTCCAAATGGGTGCTTCCTCCTTTTCCTTTCTGACTGGTGGCAGTCCCTGAGCTTCCCAAACCGTCGGCAGAGATCGTAGCCCTGCCGTGAGGGTCTGCCCTGCTGTCTCTCTCCTGGCAGGGGTTGTTCCCAGGCAGCCCTGTGTGCTGGAGCATGCTGGAAGCTCCTGTTGGAGGGCCCTGGAGCTGTGGCATCCCTGAGAGTGTTGTCGTGACCTGGAGGACTCGTTCTCTTCCTCCTCCTCCCTGCTGAGTTGTCGTGGTTGGTGGTGCTCATGAACCAGCTGCGGTGTTCATTGCCCCACTGCGGGGATCTGCTCCTCTCCCTCTCCCTGGCACTGCTCCTCTGGCTGTTTGTCACCCTAATCCTACCAGGCAGACCCTGTGGTCCTGCAGAATCTGCCTCTCTGCTGGCCTCCCCCTGATTGAGGAAGGAATGGGTCGGTGAAGGAGCTTCCATCTCTTCCGTTTGCGAATCGGAGCACCTGAAGGAAAAAAGAGGGATCTCCGTTCAGGGCATTTCTTGCAGACTCATCTGGGATTCCTTCAATTTTTTGGAGTGGTTTCTATGACAGAAAACCAAGGTGACCAATGGGAAATTCAGACACCTGGGGTCTTCCTGCCAGGTCTGTCCCTGTCATAGCAAGCCCTTGTCTTTATACCCCCTACAGCCTCCATTTCACAGAATCATAGAATCACAGAATCACAGAATCAAGGAATCACAGAATGGGTTGGGTTGGAAGGGACCTTAAAGCTCATCTCATTCCAACCCCCCTGCCATGGCAGGGACACCTTCCACTATCCCAGGCTGCTCCAAGCCCTGTCCAAGCTGGCCTTGGACACTGACAGGGATGGGGCAGCCACAGCTGCTCTGGGCAACCTGAGCCAGGGCCTCACCACCTTCACAGGGAAGAGTTTCTTCCTTATATCTAATGGAAATCTTCCCTCTTTCACTTTGAAATCGTTCCCCCTTATCCTGTCACGACACNCAGCTGCTCTGGGCAACCTGAGGCAGGGCCTCACCTTCCCTCACAGGGAAGAATTTCTTCCTTATATCTAACGGAAATCTTCCCTCTTTCACTTTGAAATCGTTCCCCCTTATCCTGTCACGACACTCCCTGGTAAAGAGCCCCTCCCCATCTTTCCTGGAGGCCCCTTAAAGTCCTCTTCTCTGCATTAGCCAGCTTCAGAGAGCAGACAAGGAGCAGCTTACACAGGACAGCAGCCTAAAGGCCAGCAAGGGAAGAGAAGAACTGGTGTGGGATAGTTTAGAACTGAAAGCATTGAAGGATGCAGGGGGGAATTGTCTCCCATGGCAGAAACACTCAGGAGGATGAGAAGACAAACAGCAAAGCCAGGAAAAGGAAGCATATTCTGAACACGTCACCCTGGTATTACCTGGCATAGAACAGCAAATAGGCTTGCTGCCCCAGAACCGTGTGGATGCAACAACTATCCACAGACACATCATTCATCTTGTACCACTGCCCGTTGCTCGCCTGCAAAGGAAGGCATCCATCTCTGGAGAGGAAGGGCAGTGTTTCTGCACAGAAAACTGCCAAACCAAGAGTACCCCAAAGCAGTCCAGTCCAGCCCCAAAGCAGGAACTCCCCCAAAGCCTTGGCTGCCAGGAAC
The DNA here is from genome assembly GCA_013397845.1 of Melanocharis versteri. Taxonomy (NCBI): domain Eukaryota; kingdom Metazoa; phylum Chordata; class Aves; order Passeriformes; family Melanocharitidae; genus Melanocharis; species Melanocharis versteri. Next base: position 61,368 of record VZTG01005252.1, on the reverse strand, counting down.
ACTGCCAGGAGAGTTTGTCTTCCCAGCACACGTTTCTCCCTCTCAGGAGGGAAGTTGCTCTTCACCTTTGTGTAGCAGAAAAAGTGTCCGCCAAGACAAGTGTGACCAGTGTGCACCACAACAGCATATAAGGAGTACAGGAGGGGTTCTCCAGCTGGGTCAGACGTGTATGGCCGAAGATCCAAGCACTCAGGATACTCCACAACCTATGGAGAAACCAAAATGGCTCAGATGTTCCTGAGCTACCACATGAAATAGCCTTCAGCATGTAAAGGTTTGGGTGGGAGGAAACTTCTCTGCCGAACCAGCTCTGCCAGAGCAGAGTCCAGGCTGGTCTTCCCATGGGAAGGGAAGACAAAAAGCCCAACATGAGCAGCTTGTGACAGAGCTTTGGGGAATCTTCTGCTCCAAAGAGGAAGCTGCACTGCGGTCGCACACACACCTGGCTGATCTTCCTGCTGGTCCGATCGTCAGCCCTTGCCAGACACACCGTGAGGACCCTGGGTGCGTGATGGACTGTGACCCTCTTGCAGGCAGCAACCTTCTTCTTGCACCTTGAACCCAAGCACAGAGCTGAGTGCTGAAATGTACCCGATCTTGCCTCGAGAGGGACAGCTAGCCTTTCCTTTCTCACACCCTGGCACTAATTTTAAGGCTATTCCAGGCTGTGGGGCCATATTAAAAAAAGCTGTGTCTCATTATTGTGCATTAAACCTGATTCTGCTTGACTTCACGCAGCCTCTCATGCAGAATCTGGTGTTAATATATCATAAGGAATCATCTTACTTGCTACATTTGAAGCACCTTCTCCCATCCATCTGCTTGGGTGTCACAAAGTCCTGCAGAGCTGTGGTGAGGGATGAAGCTCCCTGGAGGAGTGAGATAGGAGCCGCTGAGCTGTGGGAAATGCCCTCACCCAAACCTTTCCCAGGAGCTGACAGGAGGGCCCAGGCAGCTGACACTGAGGAGACCCACCACGAGCCCACAGGCAGTGCTTGTAAGGAGACAGAGGGAGGGTGTAATACTGAACATTTCCCCGTGTTCCAGGCGTTCCTGGGGCCATCTAGAGCTCCCTCTCGGTGCCACTGCTCAGGTCAGCTACTGATGGCATGCAGGAGAGAAAACTGATCCAACCCATCAGCCTGGGAACCAGGCAGGTGTTGAGGGAGGGCAAAGGGAGGAGGGAGGAGAATACATCAAGGGTGCAGAGGGGATGATGCTACTCAAACCCAGCACCACAGAGAGAGCACTGCCATGGCCTCTGCAGAAGGACACTGCCCTTTCCACTCCCCACTCACCACCACCAACATCCCTTGTGCTCATAAAAGAGGTTTTTAAGACAAATGCTTTGGTTCTGGAAAGCTACAGGGGCCCTGGGACCTCTTGAAGCACAATTGCAAACCTCTTACTTTGATTTTCAGAAGGACATCCAGGAAGGCCTTGTAGAAATCATGAACTGTTTTGCAGCTCAGGCACGTGACTGGAAGGAAAATCAAAATGCTGAGGGAAGTTAATTGATGGTGTCAGTTTGTGCTCGTGGGTCCTCCTACACCAGTCACCACAGGACCAGCTGCTTGTCACAGGCAGACAGAAGGGCACAGAAAATGCCAAGAAGGGCAGCAGTTGTGGGAGCGTACCTCTGGATCTCAGAAAGCCCCCGAATATTTGATGGATGATGGTCGTTTCTTGGGAAGAGACGTCCGAGCTGGAAATAAATGGCAAGGCAGAGTGTTACCTCCTCCAAGAGTTTAGCTTAGAAACCCTGGGCGAAGGTTTTCCTTGATGGGAGTACTTCAAGGAGTCCAACAGATCCAGGAACATTTGAAAGGGAATTTGCTTGTGCTTACTCGCTGCTTCCACTCAGACAAGCTCTCTGCATGGCATTGAGAGTACAGCGTAAGAACTCGTAGGCATCTCCCGGGATGTCGGGCTTAAATTCTCCTATGACTAAGAAAGAAGTTAGTAGTTCTCCCCTCCAAGAAGGAAAGAAAACCTGTTGAAGCACCTGAAATTGCTTACATTTGAGGTCCCTGATGACAGCCCTAGGCCGGATGGCGGTGGCTGAGGAATACAGGACCTTCCGAACGTGAGCCTCCATGATGCACATCATGCAGAAACCTTGCTGACGACCTGAGGAAGGGGGGAAGCTTCTTAGGTCAGCAAAACAACCCCCAGGTGGAAAACCTAATGGAGGTCTTGAAGATGGTAAAGACTCTTTACTCCTCCCGAGGTGCCAATGTCCTGACAGGCTCGAGACAATTTAGTGCATAGGAAATGTTCTCCACAGGGAGGCTAAACTGGCACTGTGCAATGAGCCAAGAGGGTTTAACTCGAAGGGACAGAGACCCAGGGCTAGGAAGAGGTGCCTTTCTGAAGATGAATGCACCTGGATTTTACAAGGGGCTTTTAGTTTGAGTGTTTGAGGAACATAAGCTCGTGGGGCTAACAAAGGAGGGCTGCCGTTCTCCTAAATCCAACTGCAGGTTCTGGGAATCCTTGGGATGTGCCCAAGATATTTAAAAGGAGCTACTCCTGAAAGTACTCACAGAACCGGCTGTGCTGGCGAGACAGCAGGTAATTAGCCAGAGGGGGTGTGTATGTCAGGCATTGCAGGATGACGTTGAGGTAGCAAGTACTACCGAGGTTGTAAAGTCCTGCTCCAGGTCTCCGTTTTTGCCGCCAGTCCATGCAAATCTTCTCCGGGGGAAAAAGGATCCTTTGTGGTGGAGTCATTCCCTTGCCAATGACTGCAGGCAAACAGCATTTGAAAAGAGATGAGACAACAGGTGGCAGGTGCACTTTTTCCTGGGTGATGGCCAGTGGTGAATGGTGCTGCATCCAGCTGGCATCTGGTCACCAGCAGTGTCCCCCGGGATCAGTGTCGGGCCCAGTTCCTGTGTAATATCTTTACTGATGATCTGGATGAGTTGATCCAGTGTACCCTCAGTATATTCACAGACCACACCAAATTTGGTGTGAGTGTCCATCTGCCGGAGGGTAGGAAGGCTCTGCAGAGGGCTCTGGACAGGCTGGATCAATGGAACGAGACCAACAGTACGAGGTTCAACAAGACCAAGTGCTGGGTTCTACACTTGGGTCACAATAACCCCTGGAGCGCTCCAGGCTGGGGCAGAGTGGTTGGAAAGAGGCCCAGGAGAGAAGGACCTGGGGATGCTGGTCAACAGTGGCTGAACATGAGCCAGCAGGGTGCCCAGGTGGCCAAGAAGGCCAACGGCATCCTGGCTTGTATCAGGAACAGTGTGGACAGCAGGACTAGGGTAGTGATTGTCCCTCTGTACTCAGCACTGGTGAGGCCACACCTCAAGTGCTGTGTCCAGTTCGGGGCTCCTCAGTTCAGGAGAGACACTGATGTGCTGGAGCATGTGCAGAGAAGGGCAGCGAAGCTGGGGAAGGGTCTAGAGGGTAAATCCTGTGGGGAGCAGCTAAGGGAACTGGGATATTTTATCCTGAAGAAAAGGAGGCTCAGGGTGACTTTATCACTTTGTATGACAACCTGAAAGGAGGTTGGAGCCAGGTGGGGGTTGGCCTCTTTTCCCAGGCAACAACCAACAGGACAAGAGGATGTAGAGCCTGGAGCTCTCCCAGGGGAGGTTCAGGTTGGACATCAGGAGGAATTTCTTCACAGAAAGAGTGATTAGATATTGGAATGGGCTACCCAGAGAGGTGATGGAGTCACCAGCCCTGAGGTATTTAAGAACAGGCTGGACGTGGTGCTCAGTGCTGTGGTCTGGTTGACATGGTGGTGTTTGGTCAAAGGTTGGACTAGATGACATTAGAGGTCTTTTCCAACCTAATTGACTCTGTGATTCTGCATGTGAATATTTAAATGCTGAGTTTGCTATACGACACAAAGGACGACAGCTCTTACCACCAACCCAGAAACACCAGGGGAGGCTGAACACCCTGTTGACATCTACTGATAGGGAAACAGTTCTGGAAAAATCTCTTCCCCTGCTTAATCAGCCAAAAGTCCAACAAATCCACACTGATTTCCGGGCCTCGGGCTGCCTTCTTTTCCCTCTAGAGCTTTGGATTATCAGAGCTTCACTTTTCCTGACTGAAATGTGATGAAAACAAGCAACACCTGGGTCTGGCTGCTCTCAGGGAATGCCCCAGAATTCACTCCAGGCTGTCAGCACATCAACACTTAGGGATGGAGCAGTGGCCATGTCCATGGTCCGTGGGCATTCACAAAGTCCAAGCCGGCTGGTGAAAATGTTACTCAGAGAAGTCATTCCCTGTTGTAGCCATTGCTCCTCTCAGGTACAAAGTGAAAAGCTTTGGATGACAAAGGATATCAGGACCTCCTCCAGAAAGATCACCTGTTGGGAAAGGAAGTATTTGTAGCTCAATAAAATAATTTGAAAAACCCCAAATGTTACCCAAAAAAGCACCTTTAGCTGTCAAAAGCATTTTGTTGGTGCTTGTGGCTGCTGCCAAGGACAAAAGAATTCTTGGGAAAAGGCAGGCATGCAAGCAGCAGGGGAAAGAGCCGAGTTATCCCAATGGCCAGCTCAGTCCAAAAGAGCTTTTGCTGGCCCCCTCCTCAGGACACCAGGTGTTGGACGACTCTGTGCACAATCGCCAGTCGCAGGTTCCGCATCTCTGCCACTTCTGTGACACAGGGCAGCACACACTGTTGGCCCCGTGGCCGCCACATCCTGGCACCTCTGGCAGCTGGAAGCCCCTGGACCTCCCAGGTGCTGCTGGTGAAGGGCTGTCCATGGGCCAGCAGAGCTCCTGCTGCTCCCAGGAGCTGCAGCAGCCAGAGAGTCAAAGGCTGCTCAGGGCTGTGGTCGAGCCCGGGCACAGCTCTGGCTGGCACGCTTGGGGTGCTGGGGGTTCTGTCCCATTCTTCCCAGGAGTTGGACTGTGCCCATTGCGTTCCTGTCGTTCATCTTCAAGGAATTTTCTGTGCCCTCAATGTAAGCCTCGGGCTGACCCTGAACTGGCACTGCCCAAGAGACACCCTCAGTGACAGCACACGGCCAGGCTCCCACCCAGGTGCCCTTTCACCCTGGAGCTCCCAAAAGTGATCGTGGATGGCTTTTTAGCACTAGGATGCTTTGGAATCCACCTGTCAGGAGAACACGTTAAGGTCCAAAGTTTCCTTTTAGGGCGCAAGCTCCTCACTGAGAGCTCAAAGCCTCATGTTCTTCATGCCTGAAGCCTCCTTCAGAAGGTGCAAAAACTGATTTTTAGGGTATAAAGTCCCATTTTGAAGGCCAAAAGACTCATTTGTAAGGTTCGAACCTATCTTTTAGCACCCATAATCTTTTTTTAGGACCAACAGCTCCATTTTGAAGATCCAAAGCCTCCTTGTTTGAATCCAAACCATCCATGTTCATGCACACTCATTTTTATAAGCAATGTTCTTTCTCAAAGTCTTGTGCATAGGGGCAGAGGAGTGAAAAAACGCATTTTCCTGTGTCAAACCAAAACCACCTGGGTCAGTCTGGCTGCTCTCAGGAAATGCCTGCTACCCACGGTGCTCAGTACTGATTCCTCTCTTCCCCAAGAAATAAACCTTTGGTCCTGACTAAGAGGCCTTTGGGCGCTGCAATGGAAGCTTCAAGCAGTAAAAGATGGCTCTGGGCCCTCCAAAGGAGGACTTGGGTCTTAAACCAAGCATTGACTCCTAAAAAATGGACCTTTGGAAGTGAACAGGAGAGTCTGAACTCTGAAGTTAAGTTTTGGATCCTCAAAAGACGTTTTGGTAACAAAAATGGATCTTTAGAGGTTTAAAAGAAGGCTTTGAGCCTGCCAAATTGCAGACTGAATCATAAAGAGGAGGGTTTGGTCCCTCATAGATGGGCTCTGGGAGCTAATAAAAGAGTTTGGGCCCAAACCTGAGACTTCAGACTCTACAAATAAAACTTTAGACCTTTCAAATAAGACTTGAAGCCTTCAAAATTATGCTTGGGCACTTCTGATGAGCCTTGGGACCTTAAGAGCAGGGCTTGCAACATAGAAATGAGGGTTTGTGCCCAAACAAGGGGAGTTAGGACCATAGAAATCACACTGTGGACCCTGAAAAACGTGAGATACTACAAATGACCCTTTGGACCCTGGAAAAAAAGGGAACCTACTGGTTCCTCTCCAGCCCCAAAAAACAAAGCTTTGCCCAGGGCAGGTGAAGGCCAGCAACAGCCTTCTGCCCTGGCACCTTTTGTGTGGGAGCAACCCTCAGTTTTGGAGCTCAGCTGGTTATTTCTGAGGTGGGCTCCTGAAAGAGGAGAGGAGCCTTTTGGGGTGGTTTCCTGCTTCCTGAGGAGGGCAAGAAGGACTGCAGGCTCTGCTCCTTGCCAGGGCCAGGGCCATGGGCACTCCCCAGTTCTCTGGGGACCCTCCTCCACCTGAGGAGGATGCAGGTGTTGTCCCACCTCGGCAGCAAGAGCTGTTGGATGTAGCCAGCCACCGCGCCCCAGATGGCTGCTGGCTCTAGAAAGCACAGGAAAACCAGGCTGTATTTGTACCTGCCAGCTCCCAACTCTGCAACACCCCTGGGCTGTGGGTCACTGGCAGGTGTGTCACTGCTGTCCCCAGCCCCGGATGGACACCCCAGGAAAGGCTGCAGCGCTGAGCCTCGGCCCCTCCACGCTGCACTGGTGGGTCCTGGCACCACTGCTGTGCTGGCTGTGGATGCCCAGTACCTCCTGGGGTGATGCTGGGCACCATGAAGGTGGGATCCATCCTGTCCCAGGAGTCCTGGTCTGCCTCATGCTGGTGGGTTGCCCCTCACTGGCTGCAGCTGGGACAGCCTGTCCTGGTTCTGGCCAGGACAGGGGATCATTTTTGTAGCAGCTGGGAGTGTGCACGGCCAGGATCCAGAGGTTGTTCTGTACCACCTCTCATCATTGCTGGGGCAGGGTGAAGGGAATCTCTCCCAGGGATGAGGGTCTCCTTCTGGTCGAGAAAGTGTATGGGGTAGCTGGTATTGATTATTGTGACAGGCTTTCCATGCAAATCCTTCTTTTCTCATACTTTTTGTTATTAATGCTGTTGCTGTTGCTGTTACTTTTCGTTTTCTTATCTCATTGCTGTTTCCAGTAAATTGTTCTTTCCTCAACCCACGATCTTTGCCTTTTGTGCCTCCAGCTGGAGGCAGAGGAGGAGGGGAAGCAGCATGTGGTTTTAGCAGAAATCCTAAATTGGAGAACATTAAACCGTGGCACAGCTGTGCTGCAGACATTAAAACCTGCAGCCCAAGGGTCCCAGCCGGGAGGTAGAAATACCTCAGCTTGCCCAAAGAGCTGCTGAAGTGGAGCCTCGGAGCTGGACTGATGGGGCTGCCGTGCTTCCCAGGGTCACACACACCACCACGGAGGAGGGAGGATGAGCACTCACCCTCACCATGGTACACTGGGACCCACTAATGATGAAATAATGGTGAATGGAGAGATTCTGGTTCTCTAACAGCCTCTATTTCAGCTGCTGCTGAGAAGGCAAGAGCAAGATCCACGTGCCACGGATCAGGGGCATGCCATGCTTGAGTTGTGGTGTTTGCACGGAGCAGAGCTGTCTGTCTGTGAGCTCAGCCTCTGATCCCAAGCCAGACCCTGCTCGTCTGTCCCTCTCAGTGCCAGTGGCTGCTCTTTGTCCATTTCCGTGACAACACCCTGATAAATAACTTCTGTGGAGCAGAGATGGAGCTGTTCTGGAGGAGTCTGTGACACTTGGTTCACAAGGAAATGCATCCCTGTGGGAATCACCTCAGTGTGGCCTCAATTCTGAGATCTCCCTGCTCCAGGGCAGAGGCTCAGCAGAACCCGGCAGTGCTGGAGCGAAACAAGGAGGCAAAAAGGTTTTTTTCCATTTTTTTATTTTTCTTTTTTTGTAATTTATCAACAAATTTTGCATGAGAAAAGGTAAAAGTGCAGAAGTATCTCCGCAGCTCTTCAACATCATCCCCAAAACAGCAAAATAGAACAAAAGCAACAAGTCAAAAGAAACATTATCAACGTAAACATCTACACTGACCTCCCTTCGCTTTTCTTCCCCTTCCATTTTCCCCCCCTTGCTTTATCCCTCCTTCCCTTCCCGCTCCCTTCCTCCCCACCACTTCTCTTTTGCTCCACCCTTTCCCTCTTCTCCCTTCCTTTTTGTTTTTTCTGCCTTGCCCTTCCTGTGTTCAGAACTGCAGAATATCCCAAATCTACTGGGGGTCCCCCCAGATGTGTTGAGATGGGCCCAAATCCTTCACGTCAATGCAATCAAAGACTACAAATAAATCTGGGGACAAGAATCAGGGCAGAATTTGTTCAAAACACCCCAGCAGGCTCAAAACTTCTGAATATTTATTGCAATTAATTAATTAAACAACACCGTAATGCTTTATGTGTACAGATATGGATTTAATGGTGGTAATTGACAAGCTGCATTAAGATGCTTTCTCCAAGGATGTTTCCCTGTGGATCCCAATGTGTTTCCCAAGTGCTCCAGTGGCCAGGTTTTACTTTAACAAGGTGTGAAGTGCCATGGAAGGCCAGTTGTGGCAGTAAATCCAGGATTTTGGCATCATTCCCAGATGACCCCTTTGCTGAATCCCATTGTTTCATCATCTCGCAACCAAATACTCCAAAATATCCCCCTTGGACAGGGCTCCGGGGTGGAAATCATCCTATGGATGTGGTTTAGCCATGGAAATCAGTTGGAAGGGCTTAATTTGACTTCTATTTCATTTTTTTCAAGTTGCTTTATACCCCCAAGTGTCTCTCAGCTCACAGGTTTTCAGCTTTATGACACTCCTCATAGAACGACATGCAGATTAAAGTGTTTCGGAAACATAAAGTCCTCTGCAGAGGCCCAGGACAATCCACATTTTCGTAGAAAAAGCAATTTCATCCAGATCTTATGAAGCAAAATCATAAAAATGCCCATTTTTACATCACCTTGACTCACACCATGAAGTTAAAAACATTTTTCCTCCACTTCCCACCTCAGAAAGTGTTTTAACTCTCCCAATAGTTTAATCCTCAAACTCTTGTGACCCTGTAAAGTGCATTTTTAGGGGTAAAAATTAATTAAAAGCTACTAAATCCTGAATGCTGGAGGTGCAGGGAGGCTGCTCCCTGCAGGGAAGCTGCAAGCTGAGGGACACTCACAGGGAATTGCTGTTTTGACTGAAACTGATCCAAAATGTTCTCTGGGTTAGAAAGGGGTGAGAAGGGGCCATTTGAGGCAGCATTTCATCGCTCCATGGGCTGTTATTGCTGCCTTTTGGTTTTGTTCCGCCTCGACAACGGGGAAAAAACACATCAAATCTCTTATTCTTCAACTTCTGATTGACTCTGAAGCCGTTTTATCCGCGGCTCCCCTGCCCACAGCTGGGGCACGCGGCGTGGCTCCTGCTCCTCTCCCATGGCAACGGAACACGGCCCCCAAACACGGCGGGGTGGCCACAAGGGAATGTTGGCCTCAGCCCTGGGGTCGGTTGCCAACAACAGAACTTGGCCCTCTAATGCAGCCCTATGACATAAGCGGGTTGGCCCTCGGAAATAACCAGGTGCCAGCAAGGGAATTTTGCCCTCAGCCATGGCCAGGTGCCGCCCTTGTAACATCCTTTATTCCCCGGTCCCTCCGGATCAAAGTAAGCGCTTTTATTTCAGGAATGTCAGATATTTGTATTTACAGGGAGAATTCCGACTTCAGGCCCTGGCGTTCACTCCCGCGCCTTAATTACTGAGAACTGTGCTCCTTTCGAATCACTGAAAATAATATGGAATGTTTTGGGTCTCATTTAAGGGCATTTCGCCCCTGTGCTGCCCAATGGGATTCCTGTGCCCCCATCGAGCACCCCCAAGGTCAGGGCTGCCATCCCTCCTCGCTGTGATCACTGGCTTTGATTCAGTCGAGCCCTCTCACAGAGATCCAGGCAGCTGCAAAACATCTTAATGCACATATCCCCCCCACTGGGGAATCACAAGTGGGGAAATCTTCATAAATATCACTTTTGGGGATGATGGCGGAAGGTATTTTTATCTTTAGAGTTTGCTGATGTAGTGGACGTTTGCTTTCCTGTTTTCCTTGATTTTTATTAGGAGTTTCATATTGCTAAAGGTCCAAATCCAGCTCAGATCTGAGGAAAAGAGGAAAACATCAAAAAACAACCCAAAAAACAGAGTTTCCCTGACCTGCTCATCAAAAGGGATTTAGGAGGACTTGGCCTGGTGCTGATTCCAGGTTATCATAAGAAAATCCTCAAATCCTTTCAAATCCATTTTGCCACAGTGGAATTTTAGGGATAAAAGTGCATAAGTAAATTATGTTAAAGATGAGTTCTCGCCAAGCTTTGCCAGCATCTGGCTCCAGGTGCTCCCGGGATTTAGGATCCCCAGGACCACCCCACGCCAGGCACAGCCAGCAAGGGTCACCAGTGCTCCTTGGCGAGCTGAAAATGAGTCAAAAGCCTGCTGGTTTGGGTTTCAGAGTGAAACCTGAGCTCCTGCTGGGAGAACTCGGAGTGAAATGCGTCCAGTGGGCAGACGAGGAACCACCCTGGAACTTCTCCAGGTTCCTGGTGGTGGGTTGATGCCCCTCAGAGTGGTGGACCCTCCTCTTGAGGTGTCTGCTGGTCTGGTCACCATCATCATCATCCTCATCCTCATCATCCTCATCCCTGCTCTCCTGACGTGACATTCTCTCTCTGTTCTTTGCAGTTGACAGAGGTGCCTATGTCAGCTGGGGCGTGCCAGGTGTACTTTAGTAAGTCCCACAAGTTTGGGGTGGGCAAGGGGATTCCACCACCCTCGATCTCCATCAGGGCTTCTCCGGTGCTGGGCAGGGTCTCCCAGAGCCAAAACCCGCCTCAGGTGTCCTCCAAAAGGGCTGAAACATCCTGAAATGGGTGGAAAATATCCTCAAAGGTCTGGAAACACCCCAATAAGTACAGAGGATAATGATGGAATGGGAATAAACCCTATTTTCAGTTATTCTACCCAGAGCTATGGCATTTAGGACTCCATTTGCTGCCCAAACACTATTTTGCCAAATGGTTAATTTCTTGTTCTGATCATGAAATTGTCGATAATTGTTGATTTGTACCATTACGGGGGAAAGGAGAATAAGGGGTGTGAGTGATACAGGAGGAAAAAACTGGCCTCTGGGCATCCACTTGATCATTTAAATTGCTCATGAAATGTAATTCTTGGACCATAAATATGTGTCTGTCATTAATTGTAGCATTTATTAACGTTAATTTGTTAATTAGGTGTTGGCACTCCCTCCTTAAATCTTTTTCTGGTTTTTGCAGTGGTCCTCAGGCTTTGAACAATTTTTTGCCAGGATCCAGAAAGGTGAGTGACAACTCAGCTCCCTCCCCAAACCCACGCACCTTCCGTAATACAAACATTTTTTTAAAATAAAAGCTGGATTTTTATATCAAACCCCCCCAAAGGTCACGATCCTTTTAGGTCTGAGTTCCTCTTGCTGCTCGTGCAGTGCAGCCAGCAGGGATTTTGGGGTGTTTTGAGCCACAACTGGGAACAGGGAGAGCTGCCGCCACNCATAATTCTTGGACCATAAATATGTGTCCGTCATTAGTTGCAACATTTATTAATGTTAATTTGTTAATTAGGTGTTGGCACTCCCTCCTTAAATCTTTTTCTGGTTTTTGCAGTGGTCCTCAGGCTTTGAACAATTTTTTGCCAGGATCCAGAAAGGTGAGTGACAACTCAGCTCCCTCCCCAAACCCACGCACCTTCCGTAACACAAACATTTTTTTTAAATAAAAGCTGGATTTTTACATCAAACCTCCCCAAAGGTCATGATGCTTTTAGGTCTGAGCTCCTCCCACTGCTCATGCGGTGCAGCCAGCAGGGATTTTGGGGTGTTTTGAGCCAAAACTGGGAACAGGGAGAGCTGCTGCCCCACTGCTGGGGAGAGTTTGGTGCTTTCTGGGGCTGCCCCTCATCTCTGCACCCTCTTTTAATTCTACCATTCTTTTTTAGTTCCGCACCAAAGAAATGTTTGTAATTCCAGACTGACCGTGCTGCTCTCTCAGCACAGAGGATGCAGCTGATGCCTTAGGATTTTAGCTTTTCTATTTTTCATATATTTGTAATCCTGCAATTCTTTAGTGTATCACTCTAAACTCCACACCCAGTGTCAGCTGCTGCTTTCCCATTTTGGGCAGACAAAACAATTCCTCTCCAGGCCTGGCAATCAAGGACACCTCACTGCCTCAGGGCCTGAGAAATGTAAACAAAAATGATTTGGGGGGGAGCAAACTGGGGGTTAATGACTTCATTACCTGAAGCTGTAATTGGAAGATTAACCCCCAATATGCAAATGGAGCAAACTTNATTTCCAACCCCTCGGTGTGTTTTTCCTCCCTTTCCCAGGTCTGGGAGCCCTCCCCGAGCTCCGAGCTGCCACAACCCGCGGCGGCCGTGCCTGAGGGCGCGGGCCCGGGCTGCCCGTGCCTGAGGGCGCCGGCCCGGGACCTGCTCCAGCAGTGCCTGTGGGCAGCGGGCATCACCGAGCAGCTGCTGGAGGCCGAGGCCAAGCGGGACACGGGCGTTTCCCAGCCCTCCACGAGGCCGGCGGCTGCCCGCGGTGCCCCGCAGCTCCGCCCGGGCGGTGCTCAGCCGGCGCTGGGCCAGCAGCCGCTCCTCAGCGCGGCCGGCGGCCTGCAGCCCTTGGGGCAGCACCTCGGGCCCTTCTCCGGCCTCCAGCCCTTCTCCGGCCTCCAGCCGGGCTCCGCCGGGCCCGGGCAGCTGTGGGGACAGCAGGTGACGGGCAGCGCCCTGCCAGGGCCGCAGCTCGTGTTCCTGCAGCAGGCAAGTGCAGCCCCTCGGCGTGGGGAGCGCCCGCAGCCACCGCCGCACGCTCCGCATGTGCTTCTTGGAGTTCCGTGCGTTGAAGTTCTGGATTTTTTTAGTTCTTTCGGTCCGTTTTCCTGTTTTCTTTAAATTCCTGCGGGTTTTGATTTCGCTGTTTCTGTTCGTTCCGCGTCTTTTAGCTTTATTTCTTTCGGTTCTGTTCTTTTAGTCCTGTTTCTTTTCCTTTGGTTCTTTCGCCTGGGAAGGCGGACAAACACCCCAATACTTGAGCTTTTATTTCGCTCAATCTTCACCTCCCTCTGCAGTCCCCCGGTTTGTGGGTTTGGGGTACGCACACTGCCATTTCTGGGGTTCAGACCCTGACAGGGGCAGCTCTGCAGCACCTTTTTCAAATCCTGCAGTCCTTAAGTCTAAAAAACCCTCAAAAACCCTCAAATCTGACCCTTTTTGTCCTTCCTCACACCCTCGGGCGGCAGGGACAGAGAGTCCCTTCCTCCTCACACATCCACACCAACCTCAAGCAGTTTGTGGGTTAAAAAGCACCGGATTTAGGGCGTGTTTTCATTTTTTGTGCTGTTTTCCACCCTCCCCAGGTGCCGCAGACGATCATCCTGCAGGTGAAGCAGCCGGGCCCCACCACACTCGCCCTGCTCCCCAGCCCGGCCTCCTGTGTCCTGGGGAGTGGCCAGGGGCCGGGGCCACCAGCCCACAAACCCACTGGTCACCCCCATTCTGCCACCCCGTCACCCTGCGCCCACCCTGGAGCAGCAGCAGCCCAGCCCAGCAGCGTCCCGACACCCACGGCTGTGGGAATCGAGCTGTGGCATGGTGAAAGCTTCTGGGGCCTGGAGCCAAAATGGGGGAAGCTGGACTCTTTCGTTTCTTATTTTTAATAAAACTCTTGGTAGAAAGCGCCGTAAGAATCCAAAGCGAGATGATTTAGCGTTAAGTCTTGAGTTTAAACACATCCCCGGTCTTGTTTCGTGTTTGCAAGATATCATCACCCTGAGGGGAGGAAAACCTTCTCCAGTGTTTCTGTCCCCATTTCTGCTGGGAAGTCGGGGGCTCCTCGTGCCATCCAGCAGCTCCCTCAGGTGAGGAGCTGGCTTTCCTGGCAGTCCTCTTTGTTACCATGTTTTTCCACTTTGTTTCCAAGGTTTTCCACTTTATTTCCCCTATAAAGTTTGTTGCCCAATTTTCTCCTCCTTCCCAGTTTCGTCCTTCATTTTCCACTTTTTTCCCTCTAATTCCCATTTCTCCCTTTACTTCCAAATTTTATGCTTTCTTTCCCAGCTTTTCCCCTTTATTTTCTAGTGTTCCGCTTTCATAGGATTTCCCCTTTTATTTCCAAGTCCTCCACTTTATTTCCAAGGTTTTCCACTTTTCATTCCCATGGTTTTCCACTTTTTATTCCCAAAGTTCCCTTTATTTCAGCTTTTTTCTCTCTCAAGTTTTTCCCCCTTTATTTCCACATTTCTTCGCTTTGTCTCGAAGTTTTCTGCTTCCTTTCCAAGATTTTCCCCTTCATTTCCCATTTTTTCCCCTTGATTTTCAAGTTTTTCAACATGAAAGCCCGGGAGAAACGTTGGCACTTCTGTTTGCACAGTCAACGGCTACGGGTGGCAGAACAGAGGAGGAGGAATTCAAAGTGAGAGACAAGGTACAGGATAAAGAAAGATGGTGAAAGAAATTTCCCCATGACATGCTACAGGGTGCAGAAGGAAAACCTTGATCAACAGTGGCAAGATACCAGACAGAGACAGCAGAAATGCCACGGGGCTACAGGACAGACAGGGAAGAACGCAAAAATGGTGTCCGAGAGCTGGACAGCGAAACGTGGCAAGTGAGAAAATAGCCACGGGCAGAGCGAGGGAGGACCTGAAAGATGGGGACAAGGAGCTGGTCAGAACGAAATGGAAAAAGCAGCTGCGGGGTAGAAGAGAGAAAATGCAGCGGTGTGGGAAAGAGGAGGGGGAACGGACATCCCAGGACACAGGAAATCTAGCAGCGCTCCGCGGGCGCGACTCTGCCCGCGGCTCTCGGTTTCGGTGCTCCCGGGAGCCTTAACGAGTCCAGGGGCTCCTTTCTCCCTCCCAGCGCCCGGCGGTCCCGGTGCCCCGAGCCCACGCGGGGTGTCCCGCAGCGGGGGCGGACAGAGCTCCCCGGGCACGGAGCGGGGCCAGGGCAGCTCAGGGGAGCTCGGGCAGGATGGAGAGGCGCCCGGCACCTGCTCCGGGGAGAGCCCACCTTCTCCAGCCCCAGCTGTGCCGGCCGCCTGCCCGGGCCGGGAGCCGCGGCGGGGGGACTGCGGCTGCCGCCTCGCCACCCGCGGGAGCCCCGCGGAGACACCGCCGCACCGCCCGGGGACCGCCGGTCCTGCCGGTCCCGCACCGCCATCCG
>VZTG01005252.1:0-25078 GCA_013397845.1 Melanocharis versteri | reverse complement strand
GAGGAGAGTCCCATTTCCAGAAGGATCATCAGTTTGGGACAGCATCCTTTGGGGGCGCATCACTCATTCTGGGGGAGAAATTTTGGAGAATACAACTCATTTTGGGGTGAGTATCCATCTTGGGGGAGAATCACTCGTTTCAGGGAGAGATTGACCTCTTCTGGGTCATCATTTGATTCTGGGGAGCATCCCTCATTTTTGGAGACCATCACTCATTTTGGGGTGAGCATCACCCATTTTGGGGCTGTTTGTAACACTTTGGGGAAGCATCACTCATTTTGGGGGAGAATCACTCGTTTCAGGGAGAGATTGACCTCTTCTGGGTCATCATTTGATTCTGGGGAGCATCCCTCATTTTTAGCGACCATCACTCATTTTGGGGGAGAATCACTCGTTTTTGGAGAACACTGCTCATTTTGGGGTGTGAATCACTGTTTTGGGGGGTGTATCATTCATTTGTGGGCAAAATCCCATTGGAGCTTATGTGTGGGGGAAAATTTTAATTTTTGGTGGACCATCAGTTTTGGAAGTATGAATCTAATTTTCTCCACATCACTCAATTACCAATTTGGGTCCGTTCACCCATTTTGGGGGTAAATTGCTTTTATGAGGGGAGTTTTGCCCATTTTGGGGGGTTATTCCTGCATTTTGGGTCTTCTCCACTCAAAGGAAGAAGCTGCCAAGAAAATACAGGTGCGACCCCTCATCTTGTAGCACTTTATAATAAATGGCCAGGAATTAATACTAAATTACAATGACTCCTTTATGAAATTACAGATTACATTCACGCCAGATCAGTATCCAAAAATAGGCATTTCTGCCCATTGCATCACTTGTGGTTTTTATCCCAGCTCTTGTTCGGGTTCTTTCATCAACTCTTCAAGAGCCAGGAAAAAAAAAAGGACAATATGGGCAAAAAGCCACCAAGAAAATGATCCTTCTCCTAGAATCTCACATTTAGAGCAGGAACCTGCAGAAGACATTTCCTTTATTTTTGCCCTGGTTTGCTTTTGCATTTCCTCCCATGCCACATTTTAAGGCGAAATACACCCTTTTGCTAGCATTTAAAATAAAAAAACCCAAAATACAGGGTTTTTGGCAGTTGCCCTCCCCCACGGGGCTAAAGCTCCACCATTTTCCCATGTGGAGGGACAATTCCAGGGAGAAATCATCTTTTAAGCAACAATACTGAATTTCCTTCCACCCAGACGAGTCTTGAGGATTGCCATTCAATTTTGGGTGAAATCTTGCATTTTTTAAACCGATTTTTTTCCCCATTTTTAACTAACTCTGTGCCAAAATGCCTTGGAAAAGTTTTACTCTCGGCAGCCTTTGCCCCAACTCTGCGTCCAGTCTCGGCCCTTAAGGACGAGAACGGGGTGAGTTGGTTTTTTTTCCAGATTCAGCAGAGGTTTTAGCACATAAATTAAAGGATTTGGAGGGATTTCCTCCCTTTTGCAGAAAGTTCTGTCCAGAGTCACCAAACAGCCGCAGCATCGGGGCCAAAGTTGGGAGGTTTGGGCAATCCAACGAGTCGAGCACCAAACCCTCCTCGGATATAGCAGAATTTGCACTCGCTGATTCTTTTTCTCCCCCTCCATGCCAGTATTTATGCCTGTGAATGACCTTTCTGGGGGAAAAATCCAAAAAGCATCAAGTCCCGGGGTTGGTTTGGCTTTTCTTTGCACCAGGAAATCCACGGGACGGAGGCAGCGGCCCACGGTGCAAACCCGCCACCGCCCAACAGCATCCGAGCGTCACGTGGGGAAAGCAGCTTTCCCTAAAAATGCTTTTGCTTACCAAAAAAACGAAGGGAAAATAACACCTGAAATAAAAGGTTAATCTGGCCACAATATGTGCCTTGTAAACGTGTGTCCTTCACTTCCGCGCGCTGGCGCCGTGCTGCCCGCGCTCCCGTGGGCAGCCAGGGCCTCTGCCAGCGCTGCCAGTTTGCTTTTTTTCTCACTAATTTCTTCTTCTTGCCTTTTTTGTTTTTTGCATTTCGGGGGTGATTTTGTATCTGGTGCTGTCAGTGATTTGGGAGGGGGCAGGAGGAGCTATTCCAGTGAGTCACTGTGGTCCAAACCAAGGTCAGCGCCAGGTGCTGCTGGGAGGCCGCCAGGCTCCTCCTCCAGCTCTTCCTCCTCTTCCTCCTCCTCCTCCATCTCGTCCTCGTCCTCCTCGTCCTCCTCCTCTTCCTCGGTGCCATCCAGGGAGTCGTCATGGGCTGCCAGCATTGCCTGCTGCATGGCCATGGTGGCAGTGGCTGATGAGAGGGGTTGGAGGTTGTCCATGCTGAGCGAGCCTGGAATTGAAAGCACAGAAATAAGGACTCCCCAGCTAATACAGAAAGGACAAAAGAAGTGCAAAAACCAAGAATAACTCGAGGGAAAAGCTTGGAGAGTTTCACCCACAGGGTGCCCCACCTACCCCAGTCACTCCCCAAGGTCCAGTCCCTAATTTTTCTAACTAATGCATCACTAAATAACACAAAACCTTAGTTCTGAGCAAGAAGATGCCCAGATTGGTTGGGCAGATCTTCTCTTCATCTTCTCTCAAGTCCTGCCTTTCCTTCTCTTCACCTCATCTGGTGTATGTTCATTTCTGCTCTCTTCACCTTCTCTTCATCTTCTCTCTTCATTTTCCCCATCTGTTCTTTGTTCATCTCTCCTCCCACCTTATCCATCATCTGATTTTCATCTTCTCTATTCTTCTCTTCATTTTCGTCTTCTATTTTCTCTTCCCCTTCTCTCTTCCCGTTTTGTCTCAATCTGTCTTCTCATCTCCAGCTTTCCATGTCTCCCCTCCCCTCCCCAGCTCCTCAGGGGATGTCCCAAGCCGTGCCCCATAGTGGGTGATCACCTTTGCGGTGGCCAACTGGAAGGACCTTCTTGCCTGGGCCACCTCGTGTGTTTCCCCACAGCTCAATAAAAGGGCTCTAGAAATTACCAATTAAGGCCGTAATTAACGCATGGCCACTCCTTCCTGGAAGGGCAGGGGGGTTGTCCTTACCGTCAGGATTTGTCCCTGAATTGCCACCCTGCTGCTGCAGGACGCCGGCGGCGATGGAGTTGGGCCAGAACCGCTGCGTGGGCCGGTGCTGGGATTTGATTTTCTTGGCTTTGGGGGCTGGGTCCGGGTTGCTGGCGTCGAGCATTGGCTGCAGGATGCGCCGCCGGGCGTTGATGAACCTTCCCATGGAAAAGAGAGAGCATTGGAATGACTGAGAGCTGTGACACCAGTGATGCCTTAGGATTTCACCTTCTATATTNGTAGCCTCAATAAGGCATCACCAACACTGAGTTAAAACAACATTTAAGCAAATCAGTGAGTTGCAATATAATAATAATACTTTTAGAAAGCAGCTTCATGGTTCAAAAAGCTGGGGTTTTATATTTTCTTTGCCTGCGGCACATTATAGCTCTGCATTAATTTTTCCTGCTGAGTGGGAGAATGCTGCACACTGGATTTGCCAGGAGAGGGCACTGAGACCTTGCAAACCAGTGCCAGCATGAAACCCAACCGAGCTCATCTCCCAGAAATCCCAGAGCCACAAAATCACAGAATATGCTGAGTTGGAAGGATGCACCAGGATCAACTCCTGGCCCTGTGCAGGACACGCCAAGAATCACCCACGTTACCCCCCAGAAAGCATTATACAGCACCAAAACAGGGTGAAGAAAGTCCTTAAGACAGCAAAATGACTGCTTGGGCCACCAATATCCTCACCAGTTGTTGACTTGCAAGAGAGTCAGGTTGGTTTGGGCAGCGATTTGCCTCTTCTCATCCTCTGTGGGGTAGGGGTGCTGGAAAATAGGAGAGATGGAGCAACAAAATTACATCCCTGAGTGAAAAATAACGAGAACCTGCCGCCTTTTTCTTTTTTTTTTCCCACCCTAAATTTGGTGGCTTCTTGCATTTGCAGAATGCAAGATTGAAGGGTGGCATCCGAGAGCATCAGGATTTCCCTGGGTACCTTTAGGGCTTTTCCAAAGCTTTCCATCAAACGCTTTTCCTTGAAGGAAAATGGTTTTGGTGGGGTTTTTTTAATTCTAGCAATTTTCCAGTGGTGGTTGTTGGTAAATGTGGGATTTGGGCTTCCAAACCCACAATGTTTATTGTCAGAGGCATCAGTAAAACACCCTGAAACATCTGCACTGGGAACCACCTGCACCCAAAGCTCCAGCAACCTCCTTCCAACTGTGCTAAAATGCTCTTTTCCAACCCCAGAAACGAAATTATTATCAAACCAGCCCCGCATGTCACGTTTTGGAGCCCCAAGCCAGTGACAATTACCATGACTTGTTTTCCAGCTGTTAGCCCCCAGAACTGTGGGATTTCATTGACAAAACCACCCAAAGTCAACACACAGTGGAGACTCACTTCCCACTGGGGCCTCAGTGGTTAAAAATGGCCCTTTTTTGGGGCAGAAATATCCCATTTTTGGTATATTATTTCCAACATTCTTTCTTCCTGCTGGTGCTCCAAAACTTCCAATAAAATGAAGAGCCGTTTTTGGTTAAAAACTACATCATCTCTGACACCAGATGGAGAAACCTCACGGGGAAACCCAAGTTTCTTCTGACCACGAGGACCAGGCTGAGAGCAAAGTTCCAACCATCCAGCAGAAGAATTCCTTCTCGTTTTTCAATTCTGTTTCAGAAATCTTAAAACTGTGGGGTTCTCCTGGCACCTGGCAGAAAATTGCTTCGCATTTCTGGTCTTCAAAGTCCTTTCTGTGCCTCCACATCTGCAGTTCTGCCCTCCAGAAACACAGGAGACGCACGACACAGCAACGTTGTCTTCATTGCAATAAATCCAGAATATTCCATTAAAAAAAAAGCTGGGAAGTTCCCAGTCTGCTGCTGCTTCATGTCCTGGCTGGTTTTTCCACAAGTTGCTCCTTGGAGCTGCCACCTTCTGCGTTACTGATGCCTTGGGGATCTCCCACCACTCCGTCTTCCTGGAGAGCGAGTTTGCAACCAGCTTCCGAGTGATTTCTTGGCTGAATTATGCAGGGGAAAATGTGGGATTTTTGGCTTTTTGCCCTTCTCCCAGCCCTGCTGATGAGAGAGAACTCCTCATGCATGAAAATACTCAGTTTGCATCTAAGCTTTCGTCTATCTTCCATCTCCAGTCCCCCAAAATGGGGTGATTTTGCAGTTCTGTGTTTTGACTGATCGCTGATGTGCTACAACCCTACCTGTGAGCAGCTCTCACATTCCAGCTTGCTAGAAAAGGGGGTTTTGGAGCTGTTAACTGCAAAAAAATGCTCAATTATCCATCTTCAAAAAGTCATGGGAGTCCCCTTCTAGATTTGTTTGCTGCTTCTTGCCTTCAAGGAAAATTTTTCCCACCTGCAGTGCCAATGGCCATTCCCAAAACACCCCCAAAATACAAACCACTGTGCCCCTCCAAACACAAATTCAGCCAAACCACCACCTGGATTTGAGAATTTCTGGGCTTTTTGTCCTTTTTTTCCCAGCTTGCAGGGAGTTTTGGTGGCTGTGGTGCTCACCATGAGGTGCTGGAAGAGCCAGGAGCGCATGATGTTGGTGGCGTGTTTGGGCAGGACGCCCCGCTTGTTCTTGGACTTCTTGTCCTCACCATCGAGGAGGGAGGTGAGATCCAGGTTCACCTGTCAGGGGAAAGGAATGGGGAGAGAATTGGTTGAAAATGGTGATGGGCAACCCAAAAAATGAGCCAAACCAACCCAAAATGGGAGTGGGATGAGTGACAAAAACCTGGCGCTTAGAGGAGCATCCAAAACCCATTTCCTGCTCCACCAAATCTGCATAAATGCAGATTTTCTCCCAGGATCTGTATCTTTTATCTCAATTTTTTTTTGTCAATGCTTTGCAAGGGGTAATGGCACTGTTGGGGACTGTGGTGATGACACCATGACCAATTTCAATGTGTGCTTTAGAAGGAAAACACTTTTATCTGAAAAAATAAATTTAAAAAATTGCCAAACCTCATAAAAAGATTATTTTCTCCACTGAAAGTTAAAACCCTGCTACTCACTAACCCCTTGCAAACCCACATTCCTCACCCAGCTGATTTCCACCACAAGGAGGGAGATGCCCATTGAGCCAAAATTTGCTTTTTTCCCCCCAGAAATGAAAAAGAAGCATCTTGCTGCAAGAGAAGTTTTAATGAGGATTCAGGAACCAAACTGAAATCTAAGCACTTGAGTTAAAAAGGGATTTTTTTTTCCCCAAGTCTTCATCAAAACACTTCTCCTGGATGAATTAAACATCAGGCCAGCAGGTCCCTGTGATTCCCCTGGGCTCCAGCAGAATAAATCATGCCAGTGGCACAGGAAGAGCATCCAAAGGTTCTTGTCCAGGCTCTCTCCCTGCCCCAATATTCCCTGTGCACATGTTTTTCCCAGCACAGAGGGTTTTTTGCTGTAAGATTTAAACCTGCAATGGAGAGATATTATAGAAAGAAAATTTTTAAGCATTGCACAGGCAAAAAAAAATCTGCCAGGGAGGTGCCACCCTTCTCCAAAATGCTGGTTATTGATTGTTTTGTAAGAGGCTCCTGCAATTAAAATGGGGCATTTCAGAAATAATGGGGGTGAATTTTTGCTGCCCTGCCCCCAGGAACCAGTGTAACCGAAATTGATGGGGTTTTTTCCGAATTCCTGGGGAATAGGGGTTGGGAAGAGCTCGTGGACAAGTTGTGCTAATAAATCCAGTTCTGCTTCAAATCATTGTCTCACTGCAAGAATGCAGGGATTGTTGCATAACTCATTGCAATGTCAGGAAAAAATAAAAAAAGGAGTAAAACCAGAGCAAATGGCTGAAAAATACCCCCAAATCCAGAAAGGAAGACCTAAAAATTAGCCTTTCCCACAAGAGCCATGATTGCTGTACTGGACAGTGATCCCAGATCTATAATATATCAGCAATAATATCTGTCCTATCCTATCCTATCCTATCCTATCCTAATCCTGTCCTATCCTATCCTATCCTATCCTAATCCTGTCCTATCCTATCCTATCCTATCCTATCCTATCCTATCCTATCCTATCCTGTTCTATCCTACCCTAATCCCATCCTATCCTAATCTTGTCCTATCCTATATATAATAAAATATATATTAAATAATATATAATATATATAATTAATAATTAAAATATTATGAAATATCAATGTTACTATTAATATATTACAATCATTAATATAGAATGTAGAATATGCGATATGTACACACACAATATAATCAAGCATATAGAATAAAATGGACTATGTTCTATCAGACATTATAAATAACAGATATTGTTATATATTGCACGAAATAACATTATGTACACTATTATTGTATGTTGTAGTATTTTATAACAATAATATCAGCGTTGTTATAACTTCACAGGTCAGTGCTATAATTTGTTAGGCGCCCCAAAGGCACCCAGCAGATGGGTTTAATCAACGTTCCTTGCCAATTAAAAATTTAAGATACTCCAAGGGTAGAATTTATGGAGGAACGGGAGGATTCTGCCTGCTGCAGTGCAAAGTCTGGGCTGAGCCTGGAGGTGGGAAGGCCTTACCTGGGCATTGGGGATCTGCAGGGCACCAGGGGTGATGGCTTGGGCGAGGACCTGGCCCTGCGACGTCACCATCGTCACGGGCTGGTACAAGGCTCCACCTGCGCGAGAAAAACCACACGTGGGGGCCCCAAAACCCCCAAATTCCCACGTGCCCACCTCCTCCCCTGCGGTGCCTACCTGGCACGGCGGGCGAGCTGCTGCCAGTGCCCATGGCCAGGTTGCCCGGGGGCAGCGTGGCCGCGGGCACCACGATGCCTGGCGGAGGGTTGGACGCGGGCGGCAGCGCCGCCGGAGAGCTCTGCAGCATCTCCTGCACGAAAGAAAACACCAAACTCATGAATTCCAGCATGGAAATTTTATTTTTTTTTCCCCTGCAATAAATACGCCCCGTTGCAATTTTTTTTTTAATTTTCTTTTTTTTTGGTGGTTCGACAGGAAAAATCGCAGAAATTGTGATTTTTCCTGTTTGTTGCAATCGCAAGGAAAGGTGGAAAAATAAAGATTTATGCCCTGCAAAGCACCCACTTAGCATCTTCCCCAAACTTGCTTTCTTTGTGCGGTCGCTCCTTTCCATTAAAAAAATGAAAGGGGTGCAAGACATATAGATCTTAAGCAAAAAAGTCATAAACCTGTGTTTCTATAGTTGTAAGTAAAAATACGTGTTAAGCGATTTGGTGAAAAGTTTTAAGCATAGTAATGTAATTTTATAGTTTAAGTTAAAAATTTAGATGTTATAATAGAAGTACGTAAGTATACGTAACCTGACGCTTAATTGGTAAAAGAACAGACACATTGCAGCAAAAAGTACTAGAAATAATCAGTTCTAAAAAAAAAGATCACGAGGGAGCAAAAGGAATTTCTTTAATCTTTTTTTTTCTAAGCATTTCTCATTGTTTGGTGCTTTGACTGGCTGCTTTGACTGATGATGCAGCCTTTGCTAAAATTCAGGGTAAGCACCACAGTTTCCCTTTGCCAAAATAAGAGTAAAATAATGAAATTAATAATAATATTACCCCATTGATACCATTCCTTGCAGCTTTAAGCTAATTTCTTGCAAAAATGGGCAATTTTTTAGCCAAACGCTGTAATTTTACTTTAAGGCCCATCTCTGGAGCAACCACTGAAAGACCCCAAAATTGGACGATTATTTGATTGTTTATTTTAATATTTAAATGACTATTTGAGTATTTAATGTGACATTTTGGGAAGGGAGGAGTGGCACAGTTGAGGCCACGGGTGAATACAGGGCAATGCACCCCAAGCTTCCACATGGGCAGGATTTGGCAAATAATATTGGTAATATTGATAAGATGATCACTTTAAAATAAGCCCAAGATAACTATATCTCTCTAATTCACCCCACTGGAATGGAAATAAAACTGCACCTATTTTTTCTCCCTTTTCTGCTGACTTTCCCATTCTGCATCACTTCCCTGGTGCCCAGCTGGTCCTCAAGTGTTGAACATAATGTCAAAAAAGGGGATTTTTTTCACCTTTTTATTCATTTCTTTCCCCATTTCGGTGCATTTCTTCAAGACTCCCATTATTTGGGGTAAGAAAAGAGGATTGCCATTAAAACCCCCTCATGCCACTTCCCCCTCCTGTGATGCCAAGCCCAAAATGTTGGACCCAACGCCTCTGCCACAAGTTGCTTTCGTTATTTCCGTTATCTGGAAATTTTGCTGCATTTCCTGTGAATTTTTCATTTGCTTCCCAGACATTCCTTTCCACAGCTGAATTAATTTTAAAAATGCAAATAAGACCGTAAAATACTTGTACTTTTTTTTTAGTATTTCCTTCCCCACCTCCAGTCTTCTGGGGGATGTGGTTTTCAGTTTGAGGAATGAGGATTTCTCAGGATATAGAGAGCAAAAATCAGCCTCTTTTGCACGCTCTTAGATTTGGCCCTGACAAAGCATCTGGCTGATAAACACAGTGGAAATATTCATAAAAAACCAAGTGTGGTCCAGGAGAATGTCAAAAAGCAGCCAGATATGGCCAGGTGCAACCAGAAGTTTGGAGCAGCTTGAAGAGCGCTAGCTTTCCTCCCCTGCCTTGTTTTTCCATGATTCTTCCCAAAGAAGGGCATCCAGAACACCATTTTTGGAAGTGCGTTGGGAAGAAGCAATTTGGAATATCAGAAAATGGGAACAAGAAACTGCTCTTGCTCTTTCCAGACACAGAGGTCAAAGCCATTTTCAACAGTATTTCGTGATGAAAAAAATTGCCTTTGTTTTTGTGGTGTAGAGGAAAACTCTCCCAAAACACCATCTCACTGATGTCCAAAAAGGCAGAATATTGGTAATTATTAGAAGGAGCTCTTAAAGGAATTAATGATCTTTCTGCAACAGAACTGTGAAACCAAAGCCACCCAATGGAAGTGGAGGCTCTGCCTTCAAATAAATATAGAGAGATATCTCCAAGAAGATTTAAAAAATATATTTTGCATACCAGTTGCCTCAGATTGCAAATGTCAGCCAAATGCTGTTAGGCTTGGCAGTTTTGCTGCAGTGGAAAATATTTTATCTATTTTATATATTTTATATTTTGAGACTCAAGGAAGTTCATAGAATCCTGAAACAGTTTGGGTTGGAGGAGTCCTTAAAGCTGATCTCATTCCAACTCCTGCCATGGGCAGGGACATCTTCCACTATCCCAGTTGTTCCAAGCTCTGTCCAACCCTGGACACTTCCAGGGATGTGGCAGCCACAGCTTCTCGGGGTACCCTGTGCTGGTGCTGCACCACCCTCCAGCTGAAATGCTTTTGGCAATTTTGAACCCTGAGTGTAGAAAAATATGCATCACTAGGGGTCTCTGCAGACCCACATCCTGGCACTGATCAACAGCAAAACAGGAATACTCTGAATTAAAAGTCACTTTAATGAAGAAAAAGATCTGGGACATGGCACAAAAAAACCCTTTATTACAATAAAGCAAATGTCCAAGTGCCAAAATGTAAGAAAGTGTTAGAATTGCTGCTGTCCTTCCCCCTGTGCTTTATGACACATTCATTTTCGGGGGGTACACAATGTGTGAAAACGTCTGTCTCATCCTAACTCTGAAAATAACTTGTGCTGGGGGAAACGGATTAGTTGGAGAAAAAAAGAAACCCATGGGTTTGCCCAGAAAGAGCTGACCAAACTCAAACTCAGGTAAGACGATTCATGAGGCTCCTTTGTGAATGGATGGGTGGATGGGGATGAGGAAAAAGTTGGCTTTAAATAACAGAGAAATCCAGGGCTGATCACAGGGCAAACTTGGATAAATTAAGGTCTAACAGAGAAGCACTGCACTGGGTTCCACCAAACCAAATGCCCACCCCCAGCCACAGCAGCCTGGGCCAGTGGAAGGTGTCCCTGCCCACGGCAGAGTGTTGGAACAAGGTGGGCTCTAAGGTCCCTTTCAACCCACACCGTTCTGTGATTCTGTGGAGAGCTAATCTGAGAAGAAGAAATGGTGCCCTGAAAATGCCCGCTCAAAACATTGCCCGTCTGAAACAAGAGCTGAAAAACGCAAAATTTGATTCTATCTAAATATCCTTAGCAGTGCTGTGGTTCCCAATGTCATTGGTTTTACAACTCTTTTTTTCTTGCAAGCGATCAGTGAGGACCCCTCTGATGTCGAAGGAAAGTTGAAGTTAAGCATTGCATTAAATTTATCTCCTCCCTCTGCCGTGAAAGAAAGACCTCCCCTCTCCCTTCCTGGTCAGAAAAAGCTAAAAAAATATTCATTAAATAAAGGGAGGGGAGTAAAAAGGGCCCAATGAGGACTCGAGGTAGAGAAATTAAGCCAAGTGAAAAGCAACCAACAAAAATAGAAGAGGAATTGCTTGGTGGACTTGCAGGACAAAGAGGCAACGGCTCAGTCACAAGACAAAGCAAAGCACAAAATGAGGAAGCAATACAGAAAAGAGGGTCCAAAAATCTCTGTGAGGTAATGAAGGTTCAGGGAAGACTCATCACATGGGAAAACCCCAAACTTGTCACCCAAACTTGGCCAACAGCAGGAATCATCTCTCGACCTGGCAACATGAGATTTCAGCAACAATCAAAACATCTTGTTTGAGTGTTCTCTCATCTTCCCACCATCGCAGGCATTTTGCATCTCCAAAAATTCTTGCCTTTTCCATCTTAGAAAGCAGAAATAGCAGGCAAAGGCCCGTCCTTTGTGGATACACCAGGGAATCCAACAGTGATTGTCCTGGGGTGACATTTTGACAGGTCCCGACATTGTTTTCCCAGTTTTGGTTGATATTCTTGTTATTGTGTATCCATAATTTTTAAACATGTCCTGTGGTAAAGAACTTTGCCAAAAAACTGAAATATTTCACCTCCATGACAAACTTGGTGTATCTCTTCACAAAATGATTGATGCTCCTTCCAAACCCAAAGAAAACCTATTTGCTGAGAAACCTCCTTCACTGATACTGATTACATTTCATTATTTAGGTTTTTTTAAAATCCTAAATTAACAGCCCATTGGCTCTTGCACCTCCCCTCAGCATGAAACCAATAGGTCAATAATTAGAGAAATCATCCCACTTGCCATTTTTAAAACACTGATCCTGTGATTTTTCAGCTTTCTGGAGCATCTAAAACTCAATTGATGGATATAGGGTATTTCTACCCTATTTTTTTAAGTCTTATCCATGCAAACTCAAGGATACTCAATGAATTGAAGTACTCAGGCACTTGACACGGCTCAGTTGGACACAGAAAATATTTGCCATCATATTGCCACTGGTCTGTCATGCTCATCCCATGACCAGATGAGTTGGTGGCTCTTTCATGGTCCATCACCGTGAATATTTCAGCTCCACCTGCTGAAAATCCCTCACTGGCTGAGCCAACATTTCCCCTCCAATTGGGTCTTTCCTGGGTGTGCTCCCATTTATTTCGCAACTGCCTCCAAATCCTCACCTGAATTCCTCAACTTTCAAGCTTGGCCCAGAAGGAAAATGCCAGCAGTTCCAGGTTTCCAGGAATCAGAAGCGCTTGGTACCTCTCCATGGGCCTGATTATTTTCCAAAGACTTGTGCTAATTTTCTGATATGATCCCCACCTCTTTGTGAGACACTAAATCCTCATTACTTTTCCTGACCGATGCATTCTAATTAGATCAACACTTTAAAAAAAAAAAAAAAAAAAAAAAAAAAGGAAGGAAGGAGGGGAAAAAAATTCACAATAGCCACAGGACGGCTTTCCATCTCATTAACTCCCTCACTTATTATTTTCATGAAAATTACTGATAAAAAACGTGCATCTCCATTTGCTGGGACTGGGAGCTTTGTCGGCTCATATCTAACATCTCTCTCATCACCCGGGATGTGAGCTGTTGCCATGGCAATGCACAATAATAGAAACTAATAAATTACAAACGAGATGCTCGTTGAGCAATTATTGTTCTCTTTTATGCAAGTGTCTTGCTAATTTTGATCATAAGGAATGCTTCCATAAAGCAGCGAAGGGATAATAAGTCTATTTCTAGAGATTATTAGAATATAGAGTGAGGATGGGGTTTCTTAGATCAATGATTAAGTGGTTTGGTGCTTTCAGGGAACCCAAATAAGAAACGCAACTTTTCTGGGGGGCTTTTCCCTCATCATGTTGGGAGCTTCAAACTCTGCAGCACCTGGAGCTGAGCCACTAAAAATGATATTTTTTTTCCTTTCCACCACCTTAAAAATGCCCCAAAAGCCCTAAGAAGGCCCCACCACCCTCCTTTGTAGGGAGAGCCCCAGGAGCTGCCAGCGTTATTTTGGGTTTGCTGCAGTTATTTCTGGTGGGATTGTGCAACTCTAAATTCCATTTTTCTACCCCAAAAACCAAGAGTCTGAGAGAGAGAAATCCCCTAGGGGAACACAAGATAGCATCAAGTTTTTTGGGATGCAACCAGCCAAGATTTATTCCCTGCACTGCAGATGCACGTGAAAATCCCAACCCATGGGAAACTTCTCAGAATATTGAGTTACAGCCCCTTATTTGCCCCAAAAGCCACCAAGGTTCAACTTGGTTTGATATTTCTGCAGTTCTCAGGCATTTCCTTGTACTCTTCCACTACACTTGAGGCACCAAATGTCTTCTTCTCCCAGCTAAAATCCAAATTTTGCAAAAGAAGAAGTCAAGGGAATGTCGATCATGCTGGGGGAGAACTACAAGATCTGCTGAGCCACAAAAAGGAGCAGTGAAGCCAGAAAGGGTTATCTGAGACCCAAAATTCTGTTGAGCTGCCTCGAAACAAAAAGTGAGAGACAAGCAGTGAAGAAAATGCTGATGTTTCTGTCCTTCCTGCCAATAAATAGCTTTTTTTTCATTAAAAAATGCAACTTTCTTGTTTCTATTCCCATACAGTTGCATGGCTCCCTTGCCCTCACATTTAATTGCTGCAACATCTGAGTTTAGGAGTCCTTCACTCTCTCTTTTGCAGAGCCACAAACATTGGGGCTGCAGCTCTGCCAGCCCACCAAAAAAAGGACATAAAAAAATCTAAAATCGAGAAAAAAAAGTCGCCGCAACATCATTTATTGCACTCTATGAGCAAGATACAGGATTTTTCTTAATTCTTGGGGATGGACTCTGACGACTTTTCGGGAGGCCACGACTCTAACTCTTCAGAGGAAGTCTGAAACCCTGTTGGCCCAACTCCCTGTTGGCCAACGCGCAACAAGGGCGATGAGAGAGGAATTTTAAGGCATTACCTGGGGGTGGAGGCTGATGGAGGAGGGGTTGGGGGAGTAGGGCCCCCCCAGGTCGTTCCTGAGTAGGTTGTCGCTGTGCATCTTGGTTTTGAGGCAGGTGATGTAACGGTTGCAAAAGTCCTTGCACAACTCATTGACCTTCTCCAGCTCCAGGAGGTGGATGCGCAGCACCTGGATCGCCTTCACCATCTATGCAAGGGCACAAAGTTAAAATCAATATTTGGTGGACTTTTCTCCCCCAAAATCTAACGTAAAACTCATCCCTACAGCAGAATGAAATTCATTCCCTTTCTCAACACACAAAAAAAAAAATCAATATTTTCGCCCGAAACCCATCCCACAGCCCATCCCTCAGCATATCTACATTCCTTTTCCTTGCCCACCAATCGCAACCCTGAAATCCAAGAGGAAAAAATTCACCAAATTCACCGTTGCCTTCATGGGAATTGCTCTCCATGCCCCGAAAAAAAGTACAAGCCAAACCCCTCGTTGTTGAAAAGTGTCTGGTTATCCTCTGGAGGCCACTTCTTCTAACGAGATTACGGGGCTGCAACTCAGCCGTGAGCTGCTGCCGGTGCAAAGCCTGGGCCTCATTAAAACGTACCCCATAAACCTTAAAAAATTTACACATAAAACATTCCTCTCACCGAGCTGAAACCTTAAGTTTTACAGCCGCTGTTTGAAATCTTGCATAATATATAAAATTTCAGCTATTCACTCCAGGGCAATAAATCCGGTTTTATGTAACAAAGCGTCTTTGCATTTCAAAGGGTGTTTTTAACTTGCAAATTTTAGTGGTCATCTTTACAAACTGCAAGTTGCCACGGCTGGGAAACATCCTGAAAAATCCAGGGCCAAACTCCAGTGGCAGCTCCTCGACGGAGAAAACGATTTTTTGGTTGGTGAACAACAGGGATGATGGGTTGAGGCTGGAAAGATCTTTTATTTAGCAGGGGTTTTTTTGGCTTTTTTTTTCCTGGTTTTTTTTTTATCCCTCCTCCGCAGTTGACGCAGGCAAGGCACAAGGTGGAGGTGTCGTGCCCTGGATTTCCGCATCCTCCCAGGGCTCACCGGCCATGAAAGTCAATATTCAAGGGCAAAGGCACGAAGACCTGACACATATATGTAAAAAAATAAATCTCTCAATTATCTCAGCTCATTTGCTTAGGGTCTCATTTTATGTCCCTGCTCCGCTGCGTCGTATATCTGTCCGGATAAAGAGTTACAGTCCGATGGCGTACGTGCGCGGGGTTGTAAAAAATACAGATGCTGAATTAATTGACTGTGTGGCACTCGGCAGCTGATTGAGTTGATAATGGTGAGATCTGACCTTTTTCTAATTTCTAATTATGTGCATCTTGGCAGCGAGGAATACATGACTCTTATTCTAATGATTGCTAATGCCGCTGGCCTTTTCAGCCCTGCTTCGCCAATTCCTGGCAATTTCACCAATTTCTGGCAAACTGGTGGTGTTAAAAAAAAAACAAAAAAACACTCAAAAAATAACAATAACAAAAAAAAGGACAATGTCAATAGGGGAAAAACCACCAATAGGGGAAAAGTGTCAGCTCGAGAACAGGTTGAAATGTTGAGTTTTGAGCACTGCAAGACACTTTAACCCAAAATTCCCTACAACTCATGCCTCCCACCAACAGGAATGTGCTTCTCCAGCATCATATTAACCATCTCCTCTATCCTGATGCAGGCTCCCCACACCGAGGTGGATGGCTCTTCCTTTTCTGGAGGAGTTCTGGGCATTGGATAGAAAATATATATCCAGCTATGTACTGGAACTAGGGCAAAGCCACGTAAACAGAGATCCAGATCCACAGAAAGACACAGCAATAGATGTAGATAAATATGAATGGGAATGTGAATGTATCAGGTGCTACAAAGTTACAATGGGATCCATCCAACTGTCCATGGCCAAATTCCAACCTTGGCAGCAAGAGGAGCTTCAGAATATGCCCAAAAACCATGATTGGTGTGTTGTGGTGGGTTTTTTTCAGAAACCACAAAAAACCCCAGCCAGTGTGGATACATTTCCTGCACTATTTGCTGGTGATGTTTCATCTTGATAGGTATAGAAAGAGGTGTTCCCTTCCCAAAATTTAAGATTTTTTTTCTTTTTTTTTGCTTCACCTGGCTCCATTTCTCTCCTCCTGCTAGACCATTACATCCATTTTTATGCAATTCAGTGCAATGGGGGTTTGTTGGTGCACCTCAGCATTTGTTCAGTCCAAAAACTGAAATAATCCAAAACATTGGCTGGGTTGTTGGTTTGGCTTTTTTTTTCTGATCGCCTGTTTCAGAATGATTTCTGTTCTTGACTACAAGTTATTGCAAAATGGGTTTAGCAATATGCAAAAGGAGCTTTGTCTGGCTTACAAATTTTTTGGAGGGCATTCCACAGACCTTTGGTTTTGGGATGGTAAAAAACTCTCCCCCTCAAGCTGGAATCGGGCACAAACATTTGGGATTTTACTTCACCTTGAAATCCTCTCTTGATCTTTTTTTAAAAAACAGTAGTTCTTGCACCAAGATGAGTTTTGCTAGATCTTCCCTTTGTGATACGCCATCATTCAAAATCACCTCCTTGATATCTGTAATACTTAGAAAAAGGAGCCTGCGAATTGCCTGATTTTGCTTCTTTTCTGGGATGGAAATCCCCCTGCTACACATCCCAGGGGACACATAACCCCCCAGGGAAGGTGTTTTGCTGTTTGCAGAATTTGCTTGCAGAGCATCAGGACAGTGCCACGAACTTGTCAACCCACATGTTTGCTGTGAAGACCACGTCTGGATGTTTTCTGGACAAAATAATGGCATTTGGGGATATTTCCTGAGATCCACACCAGAGAAATCCCAAGCAGAGTCTCCTGAGGCACCTTCCAGCAGCAATGGATGCAGTAGGAAATCTGGATTGACGTGACAGGGAATCCAACAAAACCGGTCCAAGTGTTCCAAACCTTTGATATCCATTACCCAATGGAAAAAGTAATTATTTTGCCCTGCTTCTAGGACATGAGCTGGCCGTGACACTTCAAACCAGATGGTGGCAGATGAGAGTGCTGAGAACTGCACGTTGCACTGAGGAGCAGGAATTCCTACAGAGATTGCAAGTTTCGGGGCACAAACCAGACAGCAATCTCGGCTGTTTTCAGGAACCTCGCTGACCCCATGGAGGCTGTGTGGGACAACGAGCCAAAAGGGGGCAGAGGGGTTGTTCTTACAGGGGATCTTCTGGAAAAAGTCTTGGAGAAGGTCTCACAAGGTCTGTGGAAAACATTGCCAAGATGACCAGCACTACAGCCCAAAGACGTGGTGGTAGATCTTCATTTGTTCCTCACCCCCGACCTTTTCAACACCCCCCAAAAATCATCTGCCAAGCCCCAGCTGCCTGTACCAGGTTGTCCAGCTCGGGGTCATCGCTGAAGAAGGGCTTGTGTTCCTGCTCCTGCTGGTGGACAAAGTTCTCAATGTCGACATCGAAGCTGGCCGAGGTGATGCACTCAGAGCCCTGCGTCGCCTGCTCACACTTCTCAAAGAGCAACGTCAGCAGTGGGAACAGCGGGTGCCTGCAGAGGACAAAGGAGACCTCCCATAACGCCCACTGCTTTAGGTTCCATGTTCATCTTTACCCCACACCATTTGTCCACCCATCCATCCATCCATCCATCCATCCATCCATCCATCCATCCATCCATCCCTTCCCAGTCTGTAAGAACCTGGTGGTGCAAACCTCACCCCCAAGTCACACTGGAAGCTCTCCCTCTAGATGTCTTTCAGCAACAAAACCCAAAAAGCTTAAAAACTGTAAAATTCACTATCTCCTCCATCAGGCAATGACTTGTTCCGATGTCTTGGTGTTTTCCATCATCGTGCCAAAGTCAGCATTTCCTAAATAGGCAAAAAGCTATGTCTTGGACATAGCCAAGATGTCCTGGAGCCCTCTGCTGCCCAAGTGGCTTTTCCTTTCAAGGATGGACATCAGCACCTGCTCATTGATGGTAATATTTTACCTCAAAATGTCTCTGTTGGTTGGAGATGATGGATGGGGACTTCTATCTGCCTGCAGCATCCTATGGACCAACCTTGTTACGGGCTGCTCCTCCACCAAGAGGTCTCTTTGCACCTCTGACAAGTCCACAAAGATGGGTCAAATCCCACTTCTTTCTTACCGTGAGATGATCTTGAAAACAAAGATTTATAGTTCTTCTTGAAATTCACACATTTCTCCAATGATGACGCTAAATGGATGCAATACAAAATGCAAATACACAAACAGCACCAAAGCACGTGGACAATATGGGGGTGAAGACCACGGCTTAGGGCAAGCCTCAGTGAGCCTCTGCAGCTGTGCAAATCCAAATCAAAAATGTCTTATGGAGTCTTTCCGGGCAGAAATGCAAAATGCTCCTGCAGGAATGGTCTCCCACAGCACCCCAGTTATCCCAGCACAATGGGATTGGCTCCACCATTTTATCTCCAAAAGATGGCCCAAAAGATGATTATGAATCACTTCCTTGCAGCCTTTTGGAGTCGGAGTCAGGCGAAGGGGTTAAACCCCTTGGCTAAGTCTTCATTTGCAGCCGCTAATACCACAGCATATTATAGTTTAATCTGTCCTGATCCCGGTTTAATGCAAGATTCACCGAGGCTGGAGCAGAGAGTGGCGAGGGGGGGAAATCATTTCATAATTTCAGTAGCCCCGCCGGAGCTTAGCCGAGGGATATGAAAGGCAAATTCCAGGCGGAAGGTTGAATTATTGGGACTTATGAACCGGTGGCACCGCAGCAGGTGCCCGCTGCCATTTCCAGAGCCCTCCATCAATTAGGAGCAGAGGCACGGAATTACCCCAAGGATGGGGGTCTGGGGAGGGGAGAAGGGGATTGCAGCCCCCGAGCAATTTGTAAAAAAAAATCCCTTTTCTTTGAGGGGTTGCATTAACCAAGAGGGATTGGGGCCGTTGCCAGCATCACCCCATACTCCTCAGTATCGATAATGGGACCCCAGGAAGGTTTTAGGGCTGGCAAGGAGTAGGAGGGGGAAGGAACATGGCTGAGGGGAGAATGGGTTGCTTTTCAGCTGAAAATAAAACGGAATTAAAAAATCTTAAATTTAAGATAAAATTAAAAATAACCGAAGTAGGATCCAATCTGATCGGATCCGTCGATGAATAAAAATAAAATTAAATGAAGCAAAATAATAAAATGAAAAAAGAACCGAACAAAATAAAATAAACAACATTAAACAAGAAAAAACAAAATACTAAAATTTTAAAAATATATATTTAACAATAAAAACAAACACAAGAGGAAATCAAGGGGCCAAGACCCCCAGGGATGGGTTAAAGAAGGGCACCAAGGGCACTCTCTGAGCTCAGTCTTGAGGAGTGCTGGAATTTGGGGTTTTGCCATGAGCTTCATGCTGAATTGTCGTGGAATTTGGGGTGGTTTTTTTCATTTTTGCATGGGAAAAAACCCAACCCAAACTGCCATTTTCTTCATTTCCAGCCTTTCTGTGGCCGCCCCACGCAGAGGAGAGGACGGCCCACCACGGCAGGTGGAGGTGGTGACATAAAAATTGAGAGCTGGAACCCCTTTTTGCCATGAATTTTGCAGGGGGGGAATAGATGGATATCCAGCATGAACAGGGGAAACAAGAATTTTCCCCACTGTGAGTGTTACAGAGGTGGAAAACCACCCCTATGGTAGGAAGGAGAGTTTTGGGGTAGAAAAATCTGCTTTTGCTGATTACAGTTTCGCAAAAAAAAACCTGTTTTGTTTAGTTGGTTTTTTTTTTTTGCTAGGGAATCCTCCAAATGAAAGGGCTGAACCAGCCCTGACATTTTCCTGCAGGAGAGAGGTCGTTTGCAGCCACTAATAAAAAGGATTCGACACGGGCTAATAAAGAGGAATGAATTCCTCTAATGGCCTAATTTCCCACCTTCAGCCGGGCTCGAGCCAGCGGCACAGCGGGCACATCACAACAGGAATTTTATTTTTTTTTCACCCCCTCTTCCCCTAAAAAAAATCCCAAACAACCCAAAACAATACAAAACACACACACACACACAAAAAAAAGCCCCCCCACCAAACTTAATGCAAAGAAACCCAGCCATTTCCCACTTGGAAAAACCCAATTTGTGGCACTCAGGTGGTTTAAGCATCATTTCCCTTCAGGAGCATCATCTTTTCTGGTCCAAAATCCACTGGGAAGTCCCAGCCCCGCTGTTGCACAAAGTCAAGAAAACTCTTTAGCTGGGAGAAAATCACAGCTGAGAAGTGGCACTGCTGGACCAGTCCCTGCCAAGCTGCTCCAAGAAGGGTGGGGAAGGATTTCTATTTTTTCCCCTTTTTTTCTATTTTTTTAACGGGTGATAAACCTCCTGCTAGGGCATAAAACCCGGCGGGGTGACTTGTCCATCGGTTTTTTGTATTTCCCATCACATTTTCCCAGCAATTTCCCTCCAGCTTGATCGACTGATGCTTACAGCCGATGCCTTCTGCCTCGGCGCAATTATTGAAAATTAACAAAAATCCATTGTTTTGGGTGGAGGGAAATGGACCTAGGAGGGCTAAGAAAAATCCTCGTGTGCATTTGATACCTAATGACATATACCCACCGCTGGATAGGGCAATATTCAGCCAAAAAAGGTTAATTTTTTGTAAATACGGAATGTATTACATAAGTATATAGTAGTATATATTTGTTTTATATAAAAATACATCTGTGGGGTTGTTTAAGCTGCTACCCAAAAATAAGCATCTACATTTCGGCAGTAAGTGGAACTAGACAACAAATTTTCCCCCACTTTTCTAGGGGGAATACCCCCACAAGGTGTTTTTTGCATGTTTTTGCACCTTCCAATTAAGGCTGTGAAAACTCCATAGGTGGGGTTCGGTTTTTTTTAACTTTATCCCACAAATGCTGCACAGCTCCTCATGGAAGGGAGAAAAGAAGGTGATTTTGTCCTCAAATGGCTTCTTTTGCTTTGAGGAAATGATTTCCATCCTTGGGAGACCTGCAGCGAATAATCCTTTGCATTTTCCTGGGAAAGAGTAAGTTTATTCCATACTTCCATCCACCTTTTCAGACCTTTCAGCCTTGAATATTTGGAGTACAAATATTTTAATTCCTTCAAGTCCGAGCTGCAATTTTTTGGCTCACAAGTCCCCACGGCCCTGGTCACTGATAGGTTAATCCTAAACCTTAAACTTTAATCCTAATTATATCCAAATATTGTTACTGTTGTATCATTGTTCTATATGTTCTAATATTGTAATATATTCTAATATCATTCTATATGTTCTAATACTGCAAATTACCACACATCACTTGTATAATTACATATTACTTACATAATTACACTATTTATATAATTAGAATATTACTTACAGCAGATACACAATAACATCACCGCATATATTAAAATACAATACATTATTATCCCCAAATTGACACAAAAGGGACTGGAGGGGCCACCCATCCCTTCTGTACAGGCCCACATCCTGTACAGATGCAGGAACTGCACATTTCGGGTTAATATGTGGCTTTACTCCTTGTTCAGCCCCAAGTCACATGGATTTGGCCCCAAAAATGTTAATTTGGGGGGTTTTTTTGGAATATTTTGAAGGGGCAGAGATGCTGCAAAACCAAGTCCACGAAGGAGCTCCATCACCACGCGTCATAACCAATGGTTATCACTGCTAAAAAGGGGCTAATTGCCAACCCCCCCCTTCCCGTGCATTAATTAATGCATCAGAAGAACAGCAGACTAATAATGCATCACAACAACGAGCGCATCGACGAACCGACCCGGCGAGCGATGCATCAATTAATGCATCGCCGAATCGGTGCAACAATCCCGCATTACAGCGACGCAGCCGTTCATTAAAGCGCATTTAATTAGTGCAATTATCTCGCCTCACCTGTAGACAGCCCTCTTGTCGGCCTCCAGCTGCGCCTGGGGGTCGCCGCCCGCCGCCGGCACCGGAGCGTTGGCGGCCGCCGCCGGCGTGGTGAGATGCACGGGCTGGGCTTTGGTGGGCTGCTGGGCTGTGGCTGTCATCTGGGGAGGGCAGTGGGGTGAAGGAGAGAGGGGAAAAACATAGAGAAATTAAATCAAAATAGGGTTTGTTGTCTTTTTCCGCCGGGTTTTTGTGGCGCTCCACGTGGGATTTCGGGAGTCGCGCTCTGCTGGGGCTCTGAGCAGGTGAAACGCACACACAGGCATTTTGTGTGCCTGGCAAGGGGAGGTTTAGGTTTTTAGCACTTCCCCCCCCCCCGCAACTTTTTACCAGGGGAAAATACAGCAAAAAATTCCCATCATCGTTATTGTGCGGGGTAATTTAGGAAGGGGTGTTTCACAGAAGTCCCAGATTAAATCAGCTGCAACACTGTGGTTTGCCAAGAGCTCTTTCAAAGCAGGTATTACTGTCTAGACACAGTCATTTTCAATTTTATCCCAAAATTAGGTGAGCCTCTTCCAGCTCGCCAAGCCCAGCCATGAGTCACCTCGGAGCTGTGAGAAAACCAAAAAAATTCCGACTTTTTTTGGTGCCCATGCCCAAATCCCTCAACTTTAGCCCCTATGCTGCCGACACTACGGGAATGTGCTGAGCAATAAGTCACCCTGACAACTAACATTGTGCTTATTTTTAAAATGGCAGTGATTTTAGGTAAATACCAATCTTTAAGTTGTGAGATGAGCCTGTGCTGTTGCTCTTGCAAATCCTTGAGCATCCTTCCAGCACCACCCCAAAAGTGCCACCCTCTGGAACAGGGCAACACCTATTTTGGGGCAGTTTTCACTTAAAACTATCAAGCCCTTTAATAAAAAATCTGAATTACTCGCTGTCAGCCTTCAGACAGGTCCAACACGGGCTTTGTGTTATCATCACAAGATTCCGTTAAAAAAAAAATTCAGGGAGAATTTGAAACACTTGGGGTTCAAATGCATCAGCAGCACCCCAAATCCAGTGGTTTCAGCCTAAAATCTCGGCAGAAAATTATTGCAAAGTGGTTGTGGGTTTGCCCGCCTCTCTGCTGAAATTTGTAAAAAAATTCATATTTGCCTATTTTTACCAGTAAATGTTCAGTCCTCCCTCAAGGAATGGAGCAAAAGGAAGCTCTGTCTCTTGCTAAATATTATTTATACAATTTATTTTTTTGTCTAATACACTTATTTCTGTGCCTATATATAATTATATATTATCTATATTTATATAATGTTTTTCCCCGTCTGTGTTTTGACATAAATAATATATATTATTTATTTGTCTGACACAATCATATATTTATTTCTGTGTTTATATAGACATGGGCTTATACACTTTTTTTATTTTTTTGTCTAATATGCCTTTAAATTTACTTGTGATTTTCAGTATATAAAAATGTTCATATACACAAATTATCGTCATTAATTAATGTAAATCTATATATATTTATACACAAATATGTAAAACTTTGTAAACCCGAGCTGGACCAAAACCATGGCACCTTTTGCTTTTAAAATGTTTGCCTTTAATATCTCCTGCCTGACCTTTTGCTGTCGCTTTTTTTCCACTTCTTTTTTTCTTTTCAATCTCCTTTATTGTTCATAACTCCAAAGTTGGGCTCTAGCACCTGCAAATTCACTTGGCTCTATTTAATTTCCAACTCTCCCAACAGGTTCCATTTCTGTCCCTGTTCCCTTCCCTGGTGGGAAAGAAATGAGTGAAATTTGGGCTTCACTTCCCCTCCTGATCCCAGCAGTTGGGATTTCTCCTTTTCCCCCCCCATTTTCCATTTAAAACCAAAATGGAGCAGATTTTGGGATGCTCCAGCCATGTCACTGAATATCTCCTCATCCTCTTTCCCTTTTCCCCTTTTCTTCTCCCTATTATCTCCACGGAAAATTACACTTTTGCAGGGAAAAATGGCTTTTTCCCCCAACCTTTTCCCTTTTTTTTCCCCCCCCCTCATCACACTTATTTACCAGGATTCCAAAGCCCTTTTTGCATCCTGCCAAGTTGACGATTTCCAGCCAAGTCTGCAACTAATTGAGCTATTACCCAAAAAAAAGCCTCCTTTGGGGCTGCTCCGAAGCCATTACCTCACCTTGGACTAAAGAAAAGAACAAAAAAAAGAGGAAAAATAATTCCAAGTCCATGGAAAAAGAGGGGAGAGGATGCTGGGTTGGGGGGGATTTGCAGCTGAATAGGGAGGAAGGCAAAAATGGAGCCAAAAATGGCATTTTTGGGGCTAGGAAAGGAGGGAAAAGGCAGCAGGTTCCTGGTAGTGGGAAAATGAGGAAATAGGGGGAAATATTTGGGTGTAAAAGTTGTCAGCGTTGATAAAAAATGCAGGTGGGCTTTTGTTTGGGTTTTTTTTCCCCTGGAAAATGGCCAAAAATAGTCGCAGGAGGGGAGAAAAAGGTAAACAAGACAGGAAAATAAAAAGTACAAAGTTAGGTTTAAAAAGCAGCAAAAAGAGTGAAGTAAAAATTATAATGATGACAATAATTATGCAAATTGTTAAAAATTTGTTAAAATACGTTTCAGATACATAAAAAATGTGTTTACAAATACATTGGAAAAGTAAAGATTTAAAATGTTACAAATATGTTCTAAGATGTAAAAATGAACAAACATTTTATAAATATGCAAAAAAATTATTTCAAATATAGAAAAATGTAAAAAAAGCTTTGCAATTATGTAAAAAGCCAAAATGCTTTAAAATTTAGAAAATACATTAGAAGATGCTAAAATGTTGAAAAAATTTTTAAATTATGTTTAAAATGTCCTTCAAAATAAGTTTTAAATGTAGAACATGCAAAAAAT
>VZTG01005250.1:161027-247755 GCA_013397845.1 Melanocharis versteri | reverse complement strand
GCATCCTGGCCTGCATCAGCAGTGGTGTGGCCAGCACAGGATGTGATTGTCCCCCTGTACTCAGCATTGCTGAGGTCACATCTGGAGTCCTGTGTTCACTTTTGGGTCCCTCACTATGAGAAAGACATTGAGGTGCTGGAGCAAGTCCAGGGAAGGGCAACAGAGCTGGTGAAGGGTCTGGAGCACAAGTCTGATGAGGAGCAGCTGAGGGAGCTGGGGTTGTTTAGCCTGGAGAAAAGAAGGCTCAGAGGAGACCTTGACACTCTACAACTGCCTGAAAGGAAGATGTAGTGAAGTAGTGGATCAGTCTCTTCTCCCAAGTAACAAGAAAAAGGCCAAGAGAAAATATCCCCAAGTTGCGCCAGGGGAGATTTAGCTCGGATACTAGGAAAACTTTCTTCACTGAAATAGTGGTCAGGCATTGAAACAGGTTGCCCAAGGAAGTGGTTGATTCACAGCCATCAGTAAGATGTTTAACTTAGCAAGCTATTTACCTGATGACAGGTAGGCCAGTTTTCATTTTAGTGGGACCACAATAATATACTGACCTCATATACCATACAGAAAATGGAGAAAATTGTTCTAAACCTTTGGGTACTCAGTGACTTAATTTTCCCCTCTTAAAATACAAGTGGTTTCATTTTTGGGTACACAGTGGCTTAATTTTCCCCTCTTAAAATACAAGTGATTTCATTTCAAGAAGAGCGTTTTATTACAGAGAGAAATTCAGTAACACAGATTAACTGGGCAACACCCAATATCTACTGAGTTCTTTTCTTGATATTTCACTATTTACAGCCCTCTTGTCTGACTGTTTTTTCACGGAACAAATGCTGCACCAGCTACATGCTTCTGATTTCTAGTAACAGCTTGCATGTGGAGAACTCTGACCTACTGTGCCTTGTTGAAGTTGAAAGATAATTTAGAAAACAGCTCTGACTTGATGACAAGGAAATACTGCTTCTTGCTCGTAATTATTACTTATGGAAAAAGTATGTTTCTAAATTACCTGTAAAAGAAAACCTAATAAGGAGGCCCAGAACAATCACTCTGAGACTGTAGACCCAACTCCAATCCGTTTCTTAATGTGAAAAACATCCAGAATGCACACGGAGTTTAGATTCCCCAATCTGTTTTTGTGAACATCACATCAGTCCCAAATTCAATTAATAAATGTAGAATTTGATGCATTAGAAATCCAGCTTTAGAACAGCCTGCAAACAATAATTAAAAAGCTATTAAAGTACAGGGATCCCTAATAAAATCTGTTTCGGTTACATGTCTTGAGAGCTGAAAACCTTTCTGAAATTTATAAACATGTCAGATCACTACAATGTTTGG
This sequence comes from Melanocharis versteri, assembly GCA_013397845.1. Lineage (NCBI taxonomy): Eukaryota > Metazoa > Chordata > Aves > Passeriformes > Melanocharitidae > Melanocharis > Melanocharis versteri. The sequence continues at coordinate 246,414 of VZTG01005250.1, read as the reverse complement.
CTTATAGAATAAAGTATCTAATACTAAATTTTTACCTCAAACAATGACCCATTTAGGCAGACAGTACATATCCACATCTAGCAACCAGCCAAACACAGATATTTCAGAGAGAGTTCTTATGTTCACGTGAATCTTTGGAAGTAACAAACTGGTAAGCACTGAAAACATGATAGTAACAGTCATCACACATCAGGAAACCAATCAGTTCGTTAGAGCAAGACAGTAGAGGAAGGACATTAGCAGTGAATGCCATGAGGGGAGAGCATTCCTGTGCTACAAGAGAAGAGCACTGGAGAAAATTCAGTGTGTTCCAGACACAGAAATGAGAACAGCTATTTTAAAGCAAGCAAATTACCAGTAAAGGAGTAAAGGAGAAATCAACAATATCTGTCAAGCTTGGGAGTGATTATTGACAGGGGCAGGGAGGACTGGGATGCCATAGGCTAGCTGATGAGTGTATGAGCAGCCACCTGCCAAAAGCCAGGAACTGACAAGTCATTTAAAGAACTGGGAGAAAAAATATCAGGACTGAAAGCTGTCAGGACTCTATTCGAACAGCTATTCACTCTTCACAGATCCTGTCTTTCTAAAGATAATCTCACCACACAAAAAAATGTGAAAGAAGCTTCCCTTTCCAAATAACTTAGATTTGTCACTTGCAACACAGACTGAATGTGTGTGACCCTATACGGGAATTCTTCATCATATTGTTCCACTTGTATAAGCCATTATTGTGTTCAGTTACAGGATTCCAGCTAACATAGTCTTTTTAGAATCACTCCGTTTTATTTTGTACTTTGCCATAACAAAAAAAGTATGACCTTGTACAATTCACAAGATAAGGTGTTTGAAAAAAAGCAGACTTATCGTGAGACATGTATCACAGAGCAATATGTACTTAGCAGGTAGTATCAGCATGGTGAGGCTATATGTTTGCAAATATTTACTGAAGAGGAGATCTCTGCCCTGTTCCTGCGATATTTGATCACCAAGTGACGCAGTTTATTCTGATTTTTATGTTTTCTTTGGTAGGCACTACATTGGCATAATGAAATACACTTTTTTTTTCCCTGAGAAAAATTTCACATAAAATATTTATTTTCACATTTATTATCCCATTTCTATGTTAGTGTTCTATGCTTTATTAAAAAAATAAATTCTATAGTTTTGAGCTCCTTTGTAAACAATTTTGATCAACAAATTATGGAAAAGAATGAAAGCCAAATAACAAATATTTTCAGGGATCTGTTAGAAAATTAATTTAAGAAATTAATTTGAGCTTTGCCAATTGTAAGAGCTAGATTTGGAAATGATACCTAAACTGGAACAAGACTAAATAATACTTGATGACCTTCAATTAATACTCCTCAAGTATTAATATTTAATGAATATTTAAACAATTTTATTTTCAGTAGAAGACTTCTAAAGGATCTCCTCTCATTTATTTTCATAGTAAATGTTGAACCCTGAAGATGTAAAGAGGGATGGTAAATGTCATCCGTTTTGCAAGGTATGCTGTGATAACATGTATCCATTCAATAATATTTATGAAAAATAGTTGGAAAAAGAGTTATTTTAATTTTATTTTTATTATGTCCTTGGAATTCTGTAACAGAACTAACAGGGTACAATAGTTATCTTACAGCAAGATATGAGAGTTTTAAAGTCCTCCTCAAATTTATTTTGTATTTCATATGATAGCTCTGCCTAACTGGGTTGCTCATAAAGCAATGATCATGAAGTGTCAGATGTTGCTGACTCCGGTATTCTGAGACATGCATGATTCTAAACAAATCTGCAGATGTGATCCTGAATTTGGTGCAGAGGTTCTTCTCTCCTTTGTATTTACTAACAAAGGAATTTGTTTCTACTTTTCTTCATGATTTTTTGTGTGATATACTTTATTTATTTATAGTAAAAGGTATGATATACCTCAAGAATTATAATAGGTTCTATATTAGGTGTTCTGTGAAGTAAGATAACATGGTGTTCTGGGCAACCTGACATCAGCATTTAGAAAAGCTCCTAGAACTCACATGTGCACTCTCTTGGAATCAAAGACAATACAGAAAAATTCTCGATGATTGAAGTGGTACCTGGTTATCTTTAGAAGTCTCCAAAATGAGCATTCTTTATAGGTGCAGAGTGTTCCCTTCAAATTGACAGGCTGTATTTATGTTGAAGAGTTGAAAATACTAATTTACTGTATCATTTCAAGGAAAAATGTAAGAAAACTCGTAATAGGCATGAGGCTGGGGGGGAAGGATTGCATTCCAGAAAGTTTAAAGCCATTTTCCCTTTTAACTTACGTAAAGTGTACACAACATCCTACGACTGAGACAAAAAGCTTGGTCCATATGCTGCAAAATTCACAAGTCAAAGCTAGATGTTTTCCATAAACACAAAGAAATATTGTGCTCTTAAGAACCACAGGTATATAAGCATCAGATAATATACTGCACGTCTGTGAATACACTCTTCAGAAGAACTAATGCTTAAGAATAACATTTCATGGGTATATTAAGAAAAATAGTAGCAAGAAAAGAGTCTATATGTGGTGAAGTATTTAAAACTGATCAATACTTGCTGAGAGAATTGTACAGAGAATTCTGTGGAGAGGTAGAGGTCTCTTATGTTTCATTTGTTGATAGGTATTGAGTGGATGCATATTTTAATTTTAAAAAACCAAGTATTTTCTATTTGGGTGATGTTTATCTAAACATTCCTGTGACATGGAGCTTACAATATCTGAGCACTGCAAAAAATATAAATTGATATAAAATGTAACCTGCCTGAGAAGACTAACGAAGTTCCAAACATTAGTTCTTTTATGGGCATTTTCTTTAGCACTTGTTTTATCATTCATAAACACCATCATAAAACAAATTAATTTTAAAAGACCAGGCAATAAACACGATTTCTAAGCAACTGAAACTCTGCAGAATGCATCATTTCATCATTCATCCTACTCATCTTACTTTGTCAATAAATCGAAGCTTCCTGGAGCTACAACCTTCTTCATCTTGCTGGACTGCTTGACACATATTTGTGTAGAGTCAATAGGTGCTTGTTTACAATAATTGTCTCTTTATATGTAAGGGGTGTTATTTTTTGGGCTGGGTTTTGTTCCGGATATAAAGTACAGTAAATACATGCTCTTAAATAATTCCTTAAATGAACTCTATTTTTTTAAACTGGATTAGGAGAGTGAAAGCAAGGTAAAAGAAAAATAGACAAAGGACAAAAGGGATTTCTGAATAGTTTCCAAACTCTTGATGCCTTTAACCAGCCTAGTTGGAATATTTTTTTTCTTTTTAGGTGTACTGATTCCTAATAGAACCAATGGCCTTTCTGGTGGATGAACCACCAGAGAAGACTGGCGCTAGTGTCTCCACTGTTCCTTTTGATCTGAAAGATCATAACATTACGCCATAAGTCATTAAGTTAGAGACCTGTGAAATTAAGAGGTTGGGAAGACACAGTTTTAAAACTGGCTATCAAATTGAGTTTTATCACATAATCATAGAATGGTTGAGATTGAAAGGGAGCTCTAGAATTCATCTGATCTAACCCCACTTACACCTAGAGGTAGTTGCCCATGATCACATCCAGATGGGTTTTTTAATACATTCAAGGATGGTAACTCCAGGAAACCAGTGCCAGTGCTCAGTCAGCCTCACACTAAGAAAAGTGCTCTCTGTTCTTCGGCAGGAAGCTCCCATGTTTCGGTTTGTGATCCTTGAAAATCCCAATCACAAATGTGACTGGGGAAGTAACAATCACAAATACTCAGGAAGTTGCTCCCTTTTATAATGTAATTTTCCTCGGTTATCTTTGGTCAACATATATAACACACACACATATGCATACACATGCAGATATATTAGTATATATGTGTATATAATGTTGTACATGTATGTGTACAGGTGTGTATATATATATATACATATATTAGTGTACGTATAGGATGCATGCATACATCACATATTTACAAATATATACGTTATCCAAAAGGTCTGCGGCCGTGTGAGGCTAATGTGAAGGGGTGAAATGAAGACTGAGATATTGGTATTAGATTTTGGAGGAGAAGATTTTTATATAAATTCCTGATGACCCACACAGATTTTACGGCAATCCATTTCCCCAAGTCAGTTTAGATGTATTTGATGGTATTAGAGTGAGGTAAAAGCTTTTAAGTAGATGAAGACTTTAAAATCCTGGATTCCTGCTAGCAGTAATTGTGAACCTGGACATATTCACACACACACACACACCAAAAAGAAAAAAAAGGGAGGGGGCAAGAAAAAGTCATTGGTAAATGCATCTTTCTATTGGAATATGCAATTTATTTAAGCTGTTTTAATGATAGTTAAATGATCACAGTGTAAATATGTCATCAGAAACAACTTAGAAAAGGAAAGTCTGTAAAAATTAGTGTGAATTATGTTAAATGCTGTGCATTATTTTAACAAATTTACTTCAAAAAGTAATCTATAAAATGTTTATGAAATCCATTAAAATATATAAATATGTACCATGTGATCTAAACAGCAATAAAATGAGGCTGTCTCTTGAAAATATATATATTTCAGTTTTATAAACCGTATTTCCAAGGAGAAATTAAAATATCCATAATAAACATAATTTAGTTGCACTTTGTGAATAAACTTGTCAGTATTTATTGCTCTATTGGCAACCATGTTTGTTAAAATGCAAAAAAGAACCCATAACTATGATCTAGGCAAATAAGCAATAATGCATTATGTAGCAAGCTTGAGATCTCGCTTTCATTCAAAGAGTTTAGTATTTGCTGTGTCTATTTGTAGCTATATTTAACTCTCAAAAGAAAACTTGCTTTTCTTCTATGTTATTAATGAATTTGTTTTATGTCTTACTCTATACACAGTAAACACACAATAAATTTCTGTGAAAAGTAGTCTCAGTAGGCTCATTAAATATGAGGCTAAAACAGATCATTAACCTTATCTAATTTTGCCAGATATTTAATTCAGTCATTAAATGAATTATTTTCTGTTTGTGCTAGTGTCAATCATTTGAAAAATGAAATTGGATCCAATTTTCATTTGATGTGAAGTAGACTTTTTTCAATTTGCTGAAAACATCTCAAAGGCTTGGTTCTCAAGAGATCTGATTGCTATATGAAAAACCTCCTTTCATTCTCCGTAACAAAGAGTAAAGACACTGAAAAATACTGAGATGTATTCAACCTTTGAAAAATATACTAAATGTGACTTTTCTACTATATCATTAATCCAACATTTTATAACTATCAAATCACAACATTAGCCTGTTTCACAATGATTGCAATTATGCAAACCATTTAAATGGCCAAAAATAATATAAAAAACAGATGGAAACATCAGAAATTAAACCCAGGATTTCTAGGCTTCTGAGCAGAATCTCTGGCCCCATTATGGGGCCTGAATCTTGCTGTGATGTTCTGCAGTTCAAAGATGCTTAGATTTATCTCGTAAAGATTTGTCTGAAGGCATCAAACTTTTTGTCTGCTTCAAATTTCTTTAATGAATCTTAACTCTTTAATTTGACAGGGCTTTCTATAATACAGAGAAGTTTCAACAACTTTTAACTTGTATCATTACCTGAAATGTCACATTTAAGAGTACAAGGATTTTACAGCTTCTTACTGTGCAGCAGTCTTGGGTCCAACTGAATAAAGGCTGCTAAATAAATGTGAAATCCAGACTTGTACTTAATATGATGACACGAGGAAAAACAAAGATAATAGAAATTGAAGGTTTACAAAAACGGAATACAAAATTAGAAAAAATGTGAAAATTGAAATGCTTGGTCTTGTTCCCAGCTGAGGGTATAAGTGTGAGTGTTTAATTATTTTTAAGGCTGGATAATCTGTTGGGTTTATGCAAGTGCAATGATATAAGTTTTGGTGCAATCATTCCTATAATGGCTATATTTGTGAACATCGAAGGTCCAGCCTTGTAAGATGTTTCCAGCTTCTGTTTGCTGTATGGGAAACCCTAGATTTTGGAGGGGCTTTTCAGTGTACTCTGAATTGAAACATGTTTTGCAGAGCCAGCAGGTAGCACTGTTTTCAGCTTGGGTTCTAGGCTTTGGAAAAGTAATTGCAAGAAAGATGTCAACTTTGTAAATGAGGATGAGGCATTTAAATTTAACCTAACTCAGCAATAGCATAAACTAGACCAAATCCATTGAAAACTACAACAAACAGGAGGAAATGTGAAGACAGACTTGACTGCCCATGGCAGACAAGATAATTCTTCTGTTTGGCTGGAAAAAATTAGTCCTAGATATCATCTGGGAACACAGGAAGTGACTGGTGAGGGCAGGAGAGCATTGTGGTAAACAAAATAGAGAAGGTCTTGACGTAGCATCAAAAAATGACAAGAACCTGCACTTAAACAAGCTTTTATGACTTTAAATGTCACCTTGCTTATTTTCAGTTGGTGATGGAATAATTTTAATGAAAATTCTGTTTGTTGATTATGAAACGATACATTAAGTAATTGGTCAATAATGTGTCACTGTATTTTAAAGTGTCAGTCACTTCAATGTTGGCATAGATATTCCCACCTCTTAAGAGAGGTAGTCCACAGACACCACCAAGAGACGTCCAAGAACAGAGTAAAATTATTTTCAAGTGATGCACAGCAGTGCTCAGGCAACAAGTGTGATTTGGGCTCCTCTCATCTCGTCAGTCAGGGAAGTCTGAAATTCATCACAGGTCCATTTACTCTGTGGCATGTTACTGTCTTGAAAACCTGTGGCCATTTCTTTGGGTTTCAATCTCTTTGTCTGATAAACAGTATTATTTCTGAAGCAAGCTGTGCTGTTGTCCTTTACAGCAAAAACATGAGTACTCCAGGTAGAATCATACTGAAAATACTTTAGATTTGATGGCAGTTTTGTGAACTTTAAATATTTGATGTCCTTTTATTATGTTGCATTATTGAATATGATATAATGAAACGTGAACAACCCCAGATACCAGTCCCTTTGTAGTTTAGCCAATGTACTTTTGTTCACAAACTTTGTTACCTCCACTTCTAATCTAGTCAGATGATTTACACTTACTGTCCCAAATGACAAGCTCTTCCAAAGGTTGATTTTTCTATAGATGGAGGAATTTTTGAGTCTCACTGTTTGTTTTTTTTTCTTTTTTTTTCATATATTTCTGTTTAGTATCACATCAACAGTGGGCTTTACTGTAAATAGCTCATTTGCTTTGGATAAATGCTAAAATCAAAAGATATATAAATACAAAATTTCCTTTTTACATCGATTTCAGAAGACATACTTGAGGATACACTAAAATAGCATTATAAAATTTTACTGAGAGGAAACTTGTTAACTATTAGCTTTTCAAGTTAAAATTAGATCATGATGTGAATAAGGACCTTTCCACATACAGTAGATGTAATCAATGATTATTAAATTTAAAAAACAACAAAAAACAACAAAGAAGGCACCTATTATACTGCTGAGTTTCCCTATCCACTCAGAATTTTCTTCACAATCTGTTTTAAAAACTACATTTCAGTACAAATCACAAAAGACCAAAAAATGCAGCACACAGTGCTAGGAGAAGAGACAAGATAGCTTACTGACCTGTCATACACACGAGATTACATCAATATTTTCCCAGTTATTCTTCTCCATCAATGTACAACTTGACATATGCTCAATGGAGCAGAAAGTGCTCATTTACTTTTCTGGTTTTGAAAAGATGCATATCTTTTTTATTTGTGTGTATATCCCATATATATCTGCTTTGTATTTCAGATTTGTCACCTCTTCTTTTTGTGACTATCCATTGTGGTTTCATGTGTTATAACATCTATGTGGTTTTTTGATTATGTATTTTTAGTGGAAGAATATATTCTGCTCAGAAGCTTCTATACAAGCCACTTTAAAATCACGGTTGTAGATACTGTATGGCCTCTTCCATCCAAAGCAAACTCTAAGCATGGACACCATGGAGTCACTAGGCCAGTTGATATCCCTAATTTTTTCCTGTTATTTTGGTTTGTCTGGAGAAAGGTACTGAATTTTACTTGTCTTCTGATAAGTTTAGATGCTGGACTGTGCAGCAAGAACTGAGAGTGCCATTTAACTAACAAACCAACATTCTTGAAACAGTTCAAGAACATCATCCTAGTTTAACCCTGTCCAGCTGATCACTCACTCTTGCCACATTAAGATGGGGAGAGAATTCAAAGTATAAAACTAAGAAAAATCTGTGAGTTGAGAAAAAGAAAGTTTATAGAGAGAAAAACCCCGTGCACACAAACAAAGCAAAATATGGAATTCATTCACTACTTCCCATGGACAGGCAAGTTTTCAGCCATCCCCAGGAAACAGGGCACATTATGGTTACTTGGGAAGGCAAATGCCATCTCTCCTAATGTCCCCCTGTTCTTACTTTCCCAGCTTTATATTGTTGAACACTGGGTATGGAATAGACTTTTGCTCAGTTGGGGTCACCTGTCTTAGCTCTGTCCCTTCCTAACCTCTTGTGCACCCGCAGCCTACTCCATGTTGGGATAATATATAATAATAATAATTCTGCATTAAAATATTGCCACTATTTTGTCAAGCAGTAGAAAAATATGTTATTAAAAAAAACCAAACCAAAACAAAACAAAATCCCCCCCAAAACATCAGCCAAAATCCACAAAGAGCTGAAAGAGTAAAAAAAATATTCACAAATAAATAGTCATCTACTCCAAGGAATAAATGAAATAAATGAGGTAATAAATGTGACCAAAATGATCAAGATTAATTCCTGGATTATTTATGAACAAAAAAACTACAGCTCTTTTTTATAATGAAATCTGGATTGTTGTTACCATATCTAAACCATAATTGCCACACAATTTGAAGCAAAATATTTTATAAGGTCAGTAGAGTTATATTACAGGCTATATTTTCTGTCTAAAAAAGATAATCTATGTCTGAATGGCAATGAGTTTATGCTTTCAATAACTATGAACCAAATAGTTTATCTTAACTAAGTTAGTGATTATTTTTTGAGATAAAATATTGCAGACTTAACGCTTTTTCAGTTTGTACAAAGTTCTTCAGTTTCAGGTTTGTCAGCCTCATGATTCAATTTCACGTGTTATTGTGGAAGTAGAAGTAAACTTAAAAAATAGAGAGCTATGCAGCTCATTGCCTTTTCCAGACTTGCCACGTCCTATGTGGTTTCTTTGCATTTTACGGATCAGTTATTTGTATGTAGCTCTGCAGATAACTCACACCAACTTTCAACCTTTGAAGAATATTAAGCAAAACAAAACCAAAACTGGACGTTTTCATAGTTTCACAGAGAAAAATGTGCAAGGAGATACAGCAAAATCCTTTCACTTCATCACATCATGCTTATATGAAATCAGAAGTTATTTGAGGTGATGCAGCACGAGGCTACTAGAATAAAAGTGAGTGCCTTCATCAAGTTCTGTGCTATTACAACTGGACCGTTTCTGGTACTTAACCACAACTAAATATCTCTGTCTTAAAGATCGGTGCATAAAGGAGATATGTCTTTCTTATCATAGGTTAGATATAAGCTCCATCCTCACCTGTATCTCACATCTGTGTACTCCACAGATAAAGAACAGTTAAACTCTTCGTCTATGTAGATACACAGTCATTTCCTATTCCCAAAACTAAATGAAAATGTTTTCCTCAAAGCAATGTGACATTATGAGCAAAACTAATCAGAAATTGAAGTATGCTTTATATAAAATATTCCTCTGCACTGCAGTACATATTCATGCTTTCTGTAGGTGTCTTTATGGCTGATAGCGAACTCATGCAGCAGGTCTTCAATCAACTGGATGCATGAAGCCTTTGTCCTCTGCCTAATTTTGATTTTCAGAAAAAAATCCAAACACCATTGTTTGATACCTTTTTTGTCCTAAAAAAATGTAATCAATTAAAAAAGTTACTGGAAAGAGCTCAGAGCCAGAGAAATTCACATACCTCCGGCTATGTCTGCATAAATGTAGGTGCAAGGGTACTGTGTTCTAGATCTGAGATCAAGTACCACAAACTGCTTCCAAACCTTTCTTTTTACTGTCTGGAATGCAGCCCAGGCAGCATTAGCAGCAGTTATCTAATATGTATTTCTTTCCCTTCTGTCTACATAACAAATTGCCCATAAATCTACTGGACCGTCCCTTTAGAGTAGAAGAGAGATCAGACAAACAGATTGTTGCTAAATAAAAAGCTGAGGAAAATAAGACTTAGAGACAGTACAGTCTCTTCAAACAGGAGTGAAACTGGCAAGGAAAGCATCTTCCTTCACTGCCTACACCCTGTACTCAGGAGGGAGGAAAGACTACTGCAGTGGAGGTGTTTTCTGTCCCTATTTTAGCTTACTGCAAGTGAAAACCAGCTATAACTGCTATGTCCTGAACTGACTCGAACATCCAGAAATTGTCACCGAGGATGTTTCTTCTCTTGTTCATCATTTGAATCTTGAACTGTAAAGAGTGTTAAAGTGAACACTGTGTACTTTATTTCAAGATTTGAATCTTGAATACAATTTTTGTCTATTGGCTTTTGGAAAATTTATTTTGAGCACTAGAGCAGTATTCTATGTAGATGAATTAAGGCGCAATAAAACAATTTTTGAGGTTTTTAAAAAAATGCCAAAGCTATTCAGGTCACGTAGTTAAAAAGCCATGTTTTTTTCCAGAACATGGAAAAAAGGTAAAAAAAAAAAATCCATAATGTCGTTATCAAAAAATAGTGAGTTTTCACATGTTTTATTTTGTGTACAAAGATCAGTGTGTCAGAACTTACAATGTGTTGAGGTTTCGGAATGGTGTTCCCCAATTTAGCATTCTTATTGAAACACTCCAAACCATGCTCTGCTTGCTCACTCACCCTACTCTTTCTCTTCCCCTGTGGAGGGATGGAGAGGAGAACTGGAGACACAAAACGTTAAGGTTACAGGCTGAGAGGAGAACTATTTTCTGGAAACAGCAATGAGATAAGACACCAAGGGTAACAGCAACAATGTTAATAAAAGTGTTTACCAGAAAGGCTCCCCAGGCGGAAACTGGGAATGCACAAACTAGTAATGTGCAAACTGCTGCCACTCTTATGTGGCTGAGGACACTCTTCCCCCTTCCCCCATCAGTGATGTGAGGTGGTATAGAGTAGCTCCTCCTGGCTACTTCAAATATTCACCCTGTCTTGGCTGGAACTAGGACAAGATGTTGTCCTGAACATTGTAAATCCAGATTCTTCTTGAAGAGCAGCATTCTAGATGCTTCAAATGTGTAGCCTATCTCTTTCTGGGTTCTTGTTTCCTATGGGATTAAAAAAAAAAAAAAAAGTGAAAAAGGTGAAGCTAGAAGGAAAAATTGAAATGCAAAATGTATTTGCAAATTATCTCTACTTTATCGTTAACGGTTTATCATCGATTTTACTTTTAAAGTAAAGAATAATTTCTGGTAATACCTGAGAACCAAATAGACATGACAGTAAAATACACACAGAAACAATAATTTTATAGAGTAGCCCATGGTTTGGGGTTTTTTTCCATTTTGTTCTTTTATTGAAATGTTGTTCTTTCATTTTCCTATAAATTTTTTCACTAAAAGCATACTTCCCTAGCTCCCTGAAGTATCCAGAAAAGATAATAAAATGCATCATCTGAAACAAACCTGTCACTTCTAGTTGAAAATCTTTTATCAGTTTTTATAACGCTTTTTGTTGTAAAAAAAAAAAAAAATTCTTTCCACATCTCCCTGGTACACCTTTGTAAACTATTCTCAATAAAGTTTGTATTTAGCACATTGCTGTCCATGAAGAATAAATGAAAAATACTCTATATGCACAACCTTGATATTTTAACTATTTATCTTACAGAAAAACAGAACAAACCAGGAGAACTCCACTTCGCCAATTAGATTCTTGCAAACTTTTTCACCACAGCTATATCTTGCTGGATTATTCAAGGGTAAAAAATTATTTCTTATACCTCCCTGACTAATTTATTTCTGAATTCATGATCTGTTTCTAAGATGGTAGTAAGAATAATTTCTTCAGTGGGTTTTCTTTTTTTTTTTTTTTTTGGCACTTGTGAATTTTAGGAAACTTTTCTGCTTAAGCAGGTAGGCAAGGAGCTATTCTGTGTAATACTCATAGGGATATAATATCTTTTACTTCTGTAAGGCTCCTGGAGAATAAAAATTTCTGTTTGTTTGCAAAAAAAACCCCAACGCATATTTTGTCCACAGCTTTCCCAGTTATGTACTTGAATATCAAATAATTACGGTGTCTCCTCAGACTATAAGCTAGCAGTAGCAAGTTCTTAATGTATTCTGAATTGCGCCTTGTATTGACAAGTGTTTTTAATTGTCTCCTAGAGAATCTGTGATTGTGTTTTCCCATTTGTTGGCAGGTGTGCAAATTCTCAATAATGACAGGGATGTTGTACTTTTTGTACAGCGGTTGGTATGTTCTTGTTAGTGAAAATTAGAAATTTCTTCAAATGCTACGAATACCTACATTATAGACCAGGAGAGCTTGGCCTATTTTTCCTGATAAATCTTTATTTACTTGGTATTCTTAAGGAATAATCTGATGTTTAAGTGTATATAGTGAATAGTTCCACTTAAGAGTTATATGCTTTTTTCCTTCCAGGGCCTGATTTTGTCCTCAATTAGTTGGATTATAAACCTTGGAATAAGTAAGGAGATGGACTAAAGGGAGGAAGCTTTCCAGTGCTCCGAAGGCTGTATTATTATTTCTTGTGAAAATTGAAGTCACACTGCTCTGTGCACTCTGATTGTAGCAAAGTTCAAACTACTTTGAAAAAGGTAAAGAGAAAAAGGTATCTGGTGACCACAGAGGTTTGGCTTCACAAAGCCATTTTCTTGACTATTTTGTTCCTGTTGTAATGGTTGTTATTACTGCAACAAATTAATTAGTGGAAAAAGGTAGTTCTCAATTTCACAAAGGGAATTTCATCTTGTTCAATTATTTGGAGAGCTTGTTGAGCTTCTTGGGCTGTAATGATCCAAGAATGTTATTTTAAGACAGAGGTTGAAATCAGAAAATTAGAGCTCAATGGACTGTTTCAGAAAAATATGAGCTGATCTGAATAAGCCGAAATAAATTCAGCTGAACAAAACGTAGGTATCATTAATTTAAGTGTTCTGGTTTACACTCCTGCAATATTCATGCCACATTCTAGCTAATCCCAGCTCTCACCTACACAATTGCACCAGAAGCTGCAGGATGGGTGGCATGGCAGTTTCCTCAGCTGCCATAGTTCACAGTTCTGCATCTTAATGTAATATGAAATGAATGCCAGTGTAAGCTGACATTCTGAATTGTCGTTTATGTCTGCTCCAGGTGGATATTTTAACTCTTTGGCTAACATGGGCAATAATCTGTTGGAGAGGGTGGGCAGGTAGGGAAACATACTGCTTATAAAGCCCTTGCAATGATTGTCTGAGGTTGGGACTGAAAGCCTTTCATGCAAGAATAGGTTGACATTTGCATTATCATGTTACAAGTGCACCCCAGAAAGCTTTCTCATCCTAAAAGCAGCCTGTTTATTTAAGTAAGAAAACAGCCCAGGGAAATCAACACAGGCAGGATGCTGTTGGTACTTTGCTGAGCAAGCATACCTCTGTATGTAGTTCCGTCTCCACTCAGAGCAGAAATTTGAAGATAATGTAACTGAGACATTTGTTTACTTGTAAAATATATTGTAATCCCATTGACCAAACTTAGAAGTAATCAATAAATATTCGAAGATAATTATGTTAGTTATGAAGTAAGTTTAAAGTAATCTAGATGTCAAAAATTAAATACATTTCATAGATTCATACTTCTTTCATTCTTGCTCCTGTCCTCAGGTAGGTCGTACAGCATGAAAATAACAAAGTCTATGTAACTAATGACTTTAAATGCTTTAAATAGCTATTTATTCCATTTGAATCTGATACTTTAAAGAGTGCAACAAGAGAAATGCTCACAATTTGTCAGAAAATAGCATAGAAAATGTCTGTAGTGTAGAGGCAAAAACATTAACCTTAACAAGATGTTTGGGAGATTCCCTTGTAAAATATGCTGATGTAAATTTCAGTTAAAAAATGAATTTTAAATAGCTTATATTCAGTATGTAGAGCTGCCAGTAAGAGGAGAGGGCTCCAGCCTCATGAATTCACAAATTCCCCAATACTGGTGGAATGATACTGGAGTCTATGTCACGCTGTCACCTTCTGCCAGTTTGAAATGTCCGGCTTTGGGCTGATGGTGTTACAGCACGTTGTCTATTGAATCCTTTTTAAATGGGGGTCTGAATGACCATGCAATAAGAAGGAACTGTCAGGAAATGGTGGCTGTCTTCTTGGCATCCTTGAATTATGATAGGAATGTAATTCCTATGTGATGGGAATGTAATTTTTAATAAACAAGAATGCAAACCTATCTCCATTAGCCATGACCCTTTAACTTAATTCATCCTTGAGAAGTCTGCCAGAGCAATTACTAGCCAGCAAAGAGTGATACACACACGAGTCCTATGCTGTTTGCCAAACATGTTAAATATGTAACAAATGCCATTGATTCCACATTTCTGGAAACCCATCTTCTGATATGGATTCGTGCATCTCTCATGCTTCGACTCTGCAAAAATTATCGTGTTTCAAAGGTTCATAACTGAAAACAATGCATTAGAATTTGTATATTAAAACAATAGGTATATTCATGCTTCACTTGAATGCAGCTTCCCAAAGCACATGCATACATATATAAGGGAAATATTGTATATAAAACAGAGTTGGCCTCTTGACAGACGGTAAGCATAGACTTAATGTACTGCATCCTTAGGTTTATTTCTCATTCTGAATCGTGTCAGTACAGCCTGCAAATGAAGAATAGGCTTTGGCCTATGCAAAAGGTTTTTTTGTATCTGTTGAAGCTCTAAGATGTGCAGGTCATCAGCAGCTGCTGGGAAAAATGTTGTTATGCTTTGCTCATACTTTCTTGCCTGAGGAGTACAGAAACCTCTCAGAGTGGTGTCAACAGAATGGCTTTCAAGTTAATTGAAAATTGTAGTCAATCTGCTTGATATTTCTGTCACAGAGCAAAGGGAAGAATTGCATTTAACCAAGCCTCTGTAGCGTTTACTTATGGTGTGTTCTAAGTGTCATGTCAAGCCCTAGATGAAAAGTAAACAGGAAGGTAAACGAAAAGGAATTCCTTAGAAAGAGTGCAAAAACATTCTGATTAAAAGCATTACCTGTAGGACTTTGACAATGCAGTTCTGGGATGCAGCCTTTAAGGGTTCCAGTTAGGCGAATTCAAAAGTGTTCAGCTGACCTTAATGAAATTGTTGTCATCCTCAGACGCTTTTCTAGGCTCTAAACAAACTCCAATGAAGTTGTTCATAGCATTCAAAAACCTTACTGATCTCATGAGTCGGAAAAAGTCATCTATCTTTAGTATTTTAGGGCAACTTGGGACTGCTAATATATGATTGCTGAGCTACTTTTCATGTGCAGACATTTCGAATGACAATGAGCAAGTCATCTGATCCGTGTAATTGTTGAGGTACAGTGTACCTCTGTCTAAAATTGTCTTATGAATAAATATCCTTTCAGGTATCTTTGAAGATTGCATACTGGTAAAATTTACCAAATAGCAAAGCCTCTGCTCTCATTTTACCCTTTTTGTCTCCTATCTTACATAATGCAAATGATGAGTGTCATACTAAATATTGTAATTTGAAATTTTTATTTTACAGCCTTCAAATTGTAATGTTATTCTATTTTTTCTTCTACTAAAGCATGCTGTGAACACCTTAATTTTGCTAGAACATAACTGATTTTTCTGAACTGTAAGCAAAACTACTGCTTTAGCTGTATATGCATTTACTTTTAATTCCTGTGTGTCTGTTTTATAAACAGGAATTGGCTTTTTTATGGAGACACACAGTCAGAGTTCATCTCAGTAAAGTTCCACCCGTGTGTTTTAGCCCACTAAATCAGATTCTATAAACTGACACATGAAATGGTCTTCGTGACAGCAGTGTATCTACTGTTTTGCACATTCTTTTAGGAAGAGGCATAAATGCAAAAAATTCAGTCATTTCTTTTATTGTTATTAACAAAAGTATTTATTTATCTCATAAAATTTTAAATACCCAGTGCATTATTGGCTTGCCTTATCTCTTCTATTTTGTTGCAGTGGATGCACTACCTGTGAATCTTAAGTGAAAAATAGTTTTAGTTTAAGTAAATCTATGGTGAAGCATGAAAAAGCTGGAAATATTGCACAGCATTTCTAGACACAGTTAAATGAATTTTTTAAGATTTTTGCATACATAAGTATGGGAAAAATGTGTTTAAATTATAAATAGAATATAATGATTAAAGGTGCAAATATATTGTCATAAATAAAATTATGCATATGGGTCATAGATATATGACAGCAGGAATATGCACGTACAATGTTGAACAAAAAAAGATTGACTCATACATTTGTCCTTAAATAGTTTTAAAATCTTGAAAATTGACACTGAAACCATAAATGGCTAAAAAGCATTTGCTACCTCCTTCCGAAGCATGGTGGGTGACATCTACTACCCATATTTTATTTGAACTTGGCAGCTGCAATAGAAAGTCTGGATCATGGCTGTTATCTTTCTCAGGGAAAAAAAGATTGTGTTCTGGCTGGCTTATACACTATACTCAAGGCAACAAGCAATGGGCTATGACACAGATCGATAGAGAACATTTTATTGCACTCACCAATTGTCCTACAGTGCGGAAAGCTTTAGGCAACACAAAGGTATTTATAAAACAAGAGGTTTGAAATACTGCTTTTGTGTATCTGTAGATACTCTTATTTTTAATAAAACAAAATTATTGTTTAAATAAAAATGAAGCCAAGAATAGAGGTGATATTTCTTATCTGTTTGGTTGCTCACAACACATAGAGCAATTGGAAGTGCACTGTCTTGCTTTCATCAAATCGACAAGTTGCTTTATCAATGTAAAGCGTATATCATCCGCTTACCAGAATTTTTACACTTGCCCAATTACCAAGTAGGTTTTATAGATTTTGCTAGCGATGTAGTCTCTTTAGAATGCCTTCAGAGTCTGTGAGGAAGAAATTTCAAAAAAAACACTTACAGACTTTTGTAGGGATTCTTTCATGTGCACGAACAGTAATAAACCAAAAGAAAGAAGAAAACCTATAGTGTAACTATTTAGATCTACATGACTGCAAGCTTGTACAATAAAAGCATAAATCTTGTACTGAGCTAAATGACAAACTGTGCTAATGTCATTAGGTCTGCATAGTGAATATGATGTGTGAAATTCATAAAGCTCTCCATGGTACCTTTTTTCAAAACATTATTCGCAACTTCCAAATAAAGAGTACTTCTGTCAGACAAACAGGAATTATATTTACAGCTGTGCAATATTATATGTGTAAAAGACTATAGATCGCAGTCCTTACATATTGATGGTAGCTAGCTAACCTCTAGCCTGTTGCTTTTTAATCCACAAGGCTTAGATGTTGCACTGCCTGAATGAATGCAGCTTAAATGCACTTGTAATGTTGAATTTACTAAAAACTTTATGTGGGCATCACCATTCTTTGCACCTTTATGGCAGCTTGAGCGGCCAGTAGTATATAACAAGACAGGCAAGGCCAATGTCAGAACAGCTAGGGAAACTGCCACAGCCAAGTGAAGGAAAAACAATAAGATGATGAATTATGATATGCAATTATTTAAAATCTGTAATCACACATGTTTTCTTAGGAGAACCTGAGGTACTTTGGATGATTCTCCTGTGCAACTGAGTTCATAATATTTGCATTTTCATAATCAAATTTGGAAGAATAAATGAATAAAAGTAACAGTGGCATTTAATTTAAGAGATGAAAAGGAATTACTCCAAAGGTAATTTTTTGTCCTTGTCTCCAACATGATAGAAAATTTGCTCTGTCAAAACTGGGATTATGAGGAAAAAAAGTGACAATTTCTAAATTATTTGATATAGCAGTGAAAGATAAAAAGCAGTCACATTCTGACAAGAAAAAATGCTGATGAAGGAAAAGCTGATGTCTCAGAATCTATGTGTTCTCTCTATATAAGCTGCTGTTAAGGTAGACAAGAATTTAATAATTTTCATTATTTTAACAATGAAATCAAGGATTGTCAAACTGAATTCGTGAGGAGGAAAGAGTTCCCCTAGTGTATGGGTGCATGTGTGTGGGTATGTATTATTCCCCTGATGCCTTTTTCAACCTAGAGATGAAACAATACACACTTTTGAGATAATATTAATATTAATACAGGAGGTAATATAAAAGTGGATCTTTATTGAAGGCCTCCAGGGGCAGTTATGGATTAATGTCCACAGAAGCCTACCCCGCCACGGGGGTGCATACAGTTTTATAAGTTTGGTAAATTAGTATAATTGACAAAAAAGCACCAATTAGGAGCACAAGTGGTGATGCAATTTCCCCCAGGGTCAAGCCCCTTCTAAGTCTTCCCCCTCTTAGGATGAGACTGTACTTTGTTGATGAAAATGTGTCTGAAGAGCTGTTTTTCAACCTTGGTAGCCAGGGAGAACCAAGATAGGATAGGGGCCCTTGGAATAAGTTTTGTCTTTCTGCTTAGAGAAAGGGCATGGAAAATTACTGGGAAAACTAGCTAGAATACAGTAATAGGCTACAGGGCTCCTGATATATGTGTAAAGAATACAGAGAATCCATATAAGAAAAAAAGAAAAAAATCATAACTGCATCACCTCTGCTGCCACTGTTGAGCTTCTAGTGTCAGTTTCCGCTGTATTTGTTAGACATACAGCTCTCAAAGATAGCCAGGTTTCCAAAAATTCCTAGGAAAGTTTCTGTAAATTTGTGAGTCAAGAGAAAAACAAGTTCTGTTTATTCCAGTATTTGTAGACCTAGTTGCTTTGGAAATATTTTTGGGTTTTTAAAAACTTGTCTTCAACACTAAATCATTTTGGTTGAGATGTTTATAGGTATTGTGTATAGGATTTGAAATCTAGAGCCTGGTATAAGAAAGCATAAATCATGTTAACTTCTTTGGTATGGATTGACTGGTCTCAGTCAAGAGAAACTTGGGAGACAGACTATGAACAGAGGTGAATTTTCTCTCAGAATTTCACACTTGTCTGACGGCCAAGGCTGCCGCTCCTACTGGGGGGCCTGTACCATCTGCCCTGGTGGCTGATGACCACCCAGAGGGAGCTGCTGAAGGGAGAGGCTGCAGTGCAGACCCCAGAATACAGGAAGTGCCAAGGCATTTCTCCTGGGACAGGGGCAGGAGGCAGACCTGCCTGAAAAAGGTGTGCCCAAGTGAGGTGCCTCCTGTTGCAAGTGGATGAGCTGCAGGAGGCAGTGAGAAGCCTGTGCAGCATCAAGGAGCTGAGAAGGATAGCTGGTTCCAAGCACAGACTGCAGCGGACCCACAGCCAAACAGCCAAAACCCCTTCCATCAAAACACACAGAAGCGAGAGGGGCTAGTGATATAGAAGAATTATAGCTTGTAATGGCAAGGAGCTGTGGGAGGGCAGAACCTCTTCACCACTCTGCAGTCTGAAAGTGAAAGACCTGTCACATCAGGAGAGCCACTGGAGCTGAATAAGGCAGCCCAATCCTCTCCCCGTATAACAATGGTGCAGATAAGGAAAGGTGACAGTTAATAGTGGCAGGCAACTCTCTTCGGAGAGGTACAGAGGCACCTATTTGCTGATGTGATGCGCTTTCTGGAAAGGTGTTCTGCTTACCAGGGGCATGTAGCAGGGATATCACCATGAGACTACCAAGACCACTACAGTCTGCTATTAGCTACTGCTGTTGCTTTTTATTTAACACTTCTCTTCAAGATACTTTTGTACTGTAATGTACTTTTTCCAAATGTAAGATTACTGTCCTTTGCTAGTTAGGAGTGTTCCCTAACACCTGAGGTGTCAGAATTCATCTGACAAAAGAAATAACACTCAGACAATGTGTGTTACGACGTTTTGAACATTTAGGAGGAACAGCTACAAAAGTCTGCAGTTCCCCTTCTTTTACAACTCAAATGACCTGATATTCCAATGCAGTAGCAGCTGTCTTCCACTCCTGAGCTGAAGAAAAGTATATTTTTCTGAGCCATGCTGCACTTGTGCTCTGTCTTGTATCTAACCTAGTTAGATTTGATTGACATCCACCTTATTGGAGAAAACCTTGCACTTAGTTTAAATTTGCTGCAGGCCAGGCCAGGTCAACTACAGACAGTCCCAGAGACTTTCCGCCTGAAAAAGTCACAAGTCAAAACTAGAGCTTAAACTATTATTCTAAAAAAGTTGATGTGTATCTTTGATGTTGGGAAGGAGGTGCTGGATGTTGGCTTGTGGAAATGGGCAAGATTGTTTATTCTTTGAACAACCATGGAAAACTTAAGCACAATTAAAAAGGTATTAAATGATGTTTACTAATATTTCTTTGGTAACTGATTTATCAGCAATCATGTATAGAATCATAGAGTGACTTGGGTTGGAAGGGATCTGAAATATAATTTGTTTCCAACCCCTGTGTCATGGGCTGGGACGCATTCAACTAGACCAGGTTACTCAAAGTCTCATCTGACCTGGCCTTGAACTTTACCAGCAACGGGGTATACACAACTTTTCCCAACAACCTGTTCCAGTACCTCTGCATCCTCACAGAGAAGGGTCATATTTAAACTAAATCTATGAGTTTAAAACTATTGCCCCTCATCCTTTCACTACACTCCTTGCTGAAGGATCCCTCCCCACCTTTTTTATAAGCACCCTTTTAAGTACTTAAAGGATGCAATAAGGGCCCTGCATGACCTCCTCTTCGCCCGGCAGAACTACCCCAACACTCTTAGCCTTTCTTCGAAGGAGACATACTCCAGCCTCTGCTCATGATCGTGGCCCTCCCCTGGACCTGCTCAAGCAGATCCATGTCTTTTTTATGCTGAGGGCCCCATACCTGGATGCAGCACTCCAGGTAGAGTTTCAGGAGAATGCAATAGAGAGGGAGGATCACTTCCTTGACCTGCAGGCCATGCTTCATGATCTTCATCTAGTCTTCAACAAATGGAGAATCCAAACTTCTCATGTTTTTCTATATTCTATCTTGGAAGTAATTTTTGTCGTTATATTATTATTTATGATATTCTGATACTGACTTCTAATGTTTTCTGCCTTTGTAGCCTAATCTGAAAAATGAAAAATTCATTAAGGGAAGAGAAATTTTGTAAAAAGTTCATCAAGAAAACTCCAATTATCAGCGTAAATCAAGTGAAAGACTACAAAGTTTGAATTTCATTTCTGTTCTTTAAAATGTATATGTACTCCCAATTAGGTGTGCTCCATGACTTAAGCAGCAGTCTATGGAAGAAACTTTTTGTATTGTTTTACCGCTTTGGAACAATATTTCCTTGTTATGGAGAAAAATTTTATTTTCACTATATTCCCTGTTGTCTTTTTTCATCACAAAAAGCTGCTTGTGATACTGTATGTTAAAGGCAGCATTTTTTTTTTTTTTTTTACAACATCATGTGAAGGAGAGCTATGTCAATCTTCAATACTAATTTCAACAATAAATTTATGTTGAGTAGCTTCTTGTAGAAAACAACCTACAAAGTAGGGGCAACAGAAGTTGACAGAATCATGTCATAATGTTAAATCAAAATACAAGGAAACGGCACAGTACACAGTTAAGAAATTTATATTGAAAAAAAGCCAACAACAAACCAAACCATAACATAATTCAAAATATTTCTGTAGAGCAAAATATCTCTTTTCAATTTTCAGGCAGGCAATGGTTGATGCAATGGCAATATGTTTATTGATGCACACGTATATGACTGATATCCATGCCAGAAGAGTAGTTCATATAATTGATTCTCATAATATGTTTTCTTTTAAGAACTGAAAACAAAACAAATAAAAAATAAGTTTCTTATGAGATGTGGAATACAGACCCTTCTGCATTCATTCTATACTATAAGCTGTGGCTTTCTAGATATTCCAAAGTGACTCTAAGACAATAAGAATTCAAACCAATATCCTAAAGTTCTCTTAAAATGGAGACCTTAATTTCTTATTGCACTAGATTGTGTTGCAGTTTGCCTTGAAGGAAAAAGGATTATTTGCCTGGGGATTCTTGAAGACATCAAAATATTAAAAGTGTCAAATCTTCTGCCTGCACTAAGATTTTTCTTAATTGGTACAAAGTCAAAGACATCATTAGTTTTTTCTATACATGAGAGTTCCATCAATATTTCACCAAAACACTTCATGTTCAAATAATCAATAACCTTTCTCTGGAATCAATTGACATTAATATATCCTTGTTTGTTAATGAACATGCTAATGTGTAATCTTTCATTTAGATATTTAAAGTGTTGCTGTGTAGATAAAGAAGATTATTAATCCTCAGTAATGTAATTAAATTCTGTATGAAAATATAATGCCCTATTAGCAACATCACAAGGAAACAAAGATCTCACATCTGTAATCTTTCTTTTAGCTTCGAGAAATGGTTATGGGGTAAAAGATGCATTAGAATCTAAGGTCATGATTCCACAAACTCTTTCAGATATAGAGTAAATCATCATTGAGGTACATAGCAAAAATTACTTTTTTTTTTCATTTTTAATGAATCAAAATGAATGAGGTTTGTTTTGATGATCAAATCCTGAGAGTTTTAACTAATGAGACCCCATATCTTATGAATGTTACAATTAAGAAAGAATAAATGCATGTATAAATAAATAAGCTGCATAAAAATCCCAGTGTTCCTATACAGGCAAGAAACTGTCACTCTTGATATCTAGGAAAAAATACTCTCATCATATAAATTGTGGAAGTCTAATGCAAATTTTGGCAGGCTACTCTGTATGAAAAATGACTACAGAATATGCAGCACAATTTCCCAATGTAGATAGGATATCTGCAATGCAGATCAGAGGAAGGAAATTCTGCCTACATTTACTATATATATGTATGTTGATACATGTTTATGTATTACTTACATGCCTCCTTGCAAAGAGAGCATCTTCCACATAAATACAGTATTTTTTATTTTATCTACACCTCTAAAAATAAAAATTACGATTACTTTGGCACATGTCCACTGCTATAATCTCTGCTAATAGTTTCTATTCTTAGGCATGAAAGGCAGGGAAAGTAGAAGCAATGTGTATTCATTCTATAAAGCTTATTTGTTGAGGAAAGGCATAGTCTTTCACAGCTTCCCTTCTTCACCAGCTATTTTGGTGGTAGCTAATGCTCCCTCTCTCTGTCTATCTATCCATTTAACTATCTGCTGTAGCTCTCATGTATGCAAGGGTAGTATATTTAAAATTATTATTCACTTGACTTACCACGAGATTTCAAAGCTAAGGTGCCAGGCAGTTATTTAAGTCTCTTGAGTATAACAATGCAAAATTAATGGCATCAAATAGTAGATTAGGTTTCAGGATGAGTCAAAGTCTAGGGCTGGTTTAGATTCAATTTCAATAGTTTTTATTAGAATGGTGGCCTGAAAAAAAAACAAAACCCCAAACTAAAACCTAATAAAAAAACCCCAAAAACAAAAAACCATTTCATAAGCTTATCTTTTTCCCTCCAGACTTTCTATTCTCTTACAGCAAATTAAGAAATGAATGGTTCTTTCTGAAAAGTTAGAATCACTCAGAAAAGAGAAAAAGCAACTTTTAATTTAGATTGCATCCAAAATAAAAGCTACAACAGAGGGTCAGCAATCTTTCAAGGTTGCTGTGTCAGGCTGCATTTTTTCATCCTCAAATTGGAGATTGAATGCAGTGGCATCCTGAAGGTGCCTCCTTTCAGTTGAAAAGGAGTCCAAGTATCTTAATTTCTGTATTTTTTCTCTGGATGAGGCAGCAAGTCCCATGGTTTTTTGCTGAGTTTGGACCTCCTGGAAATCAGGAAAAACAACTATTTCTCATAGATGCCACTCTCCAGATATTATGCTTCAGTGATGGACCGCCTGTTTTCATTTAAAAATCTGCCTCATACAAATCCCTCTGTGCTGTCTTTGGCACCTAGACTGCCTGTCAGCAGCCCTTGCCATGTCAGCTACTTGAAAACTTTCTCACCCTTATATTTAAAGGCACTTAAACAATGAACTTTGTATTAGCACTTTTCTCTTGCTGTTAATATTTTCTGATCTACTGGTGCTATTATAATGACATGGCTAAGTAAAGGGAGTTGTTGCAAGGAAAGCAGAGATAATTAAATTCAAATTTTTATTTGGTTGTGTTCTGTATTTTCTAATAATTTCTCCATTTCTCCTCTTCTCTGTCATATCCTTAAAGCTGTTTAATTTCTCCCTTGCACAAGATTCCTTTCCATTTCTCATTTAACAGAGAAAAAGTTGGATTCAAAGCTTCAAGTTTATTGATTAGGTAGCTGTTTATTTCATTCTGGAGGAAATACAGGCCAGATTTACATTTGCTTTTTCTTTACTAATGTATGTCTACTCATTCAGCAATTTTTACTGGATTAATAGTAATAGAATAACCTTGACGACTCTATTCTCAGGTGGATTTAACTTAAATGACCAACAGATTCTAAAGTTATTAGGATGTATTTACAAATATATAGATGGAGAGGCAATTTGGCTGCATGCATCTCATTTCTTCAAGAAACTAGCCTGAAAATGCTGTGTTAAAACAGCCTGATACTGCAGATGGTTTACAAACCTTTTTTCCAAACCCCATTCATGGGGTTTTCTGGTGAAAACCTTACTGAAAATAGTAGATCAGAGCAACAACGAAATGTAAAATTTATATACCCATTCTGATCTATGAATTCCTATCCTCAATTTAGAAATGTGCCTAGGCCACTTATTTCTGAGAGCACTAAAACTCTCCAGATAGGGAAAAAAGGATCAAAATATCTTCAGCATGGTTTTTGAGAAATCTATTTTATACTCTTCTAGCTAGGTTAATTTATACTGAGTTATTAATGAAGGGTAACTGACCAAAGTTCTCTTCAGATTAAAGAAAATATTAAGCTGTGTGAAGGGAAGTAGAGCACATGGTGGAAAATATGTTCTTTTAAAAATGTATGTACAGTTGCTTGGTGAGATCAGCAGCTGAAAAGTCTGATTGGACATTGGTGTGTCTATACTAGGAAATTAAACAATCGCAGGTACTATTCCCAGTAAAGGAAATATGTTGTTTCTATGTTTTGAAGTTATCAAAATGGCATGGCAAGTCCATGGCATGACTGTGGTCCATTCTGATTTGCATCCTTGCGAAAAATTCCTGAGTGTGTTTGGGGAGTCAGCACAGGCTACAGATAGTTGAGGACAGGCTTTTTTAGTAGGGCCTGCTACAAAAGAATGAGGGCGTTTGGTTTTAAACTAGAGAAGGGCAGATTTAGATGAGATATAAGTAAGAAATTTTTTGTACAATGAGGGTGGTGAAACACAGGAACAGGTGTCCCCGAGAGGTGGTAGATGCCCTGTCCATGGAAACACTCAAGGTCAGGTTGGACAGGGCTTTGAGCAACCTCATCTGGTCGAAGATGTCCCTGCTCACTGCATGCGGGTTGGACTAGATGACTTTTAAATGACACTTCCAACCCAAACTACTCTGTGAGTGTATGTTTCTTTAAAAGTAACTGTCAAAACAGAAACGAACTATTCTTTCAAAGAATGCAAAAAAAATGCAAACTGATTGTTGCAGGATATGCGTTACATATCCATTATACATCTGGATATGCATTACAACACTTCTCCAGTGGATTAAAATAGAACAATCTTGAAATATATAATGACTGAAGGATCCCAACACTGGAAAACTTGTTGGAAGAAGAAATCATTGGGGTCTCTGACAAAATCGTGTAAAATGAAAGTGGCAATACTTATGAAATTAAAATGGCAGTAGCTCTGGGAAATTATTACTGACCTTTGGATGAGCCAATATCACCTCTGCCAATCTCTTCTAACGAAAATCTTTGGAGTGAAGGATATTTGCTTTAATTATATTTTTTATCCTCTTAAGAGAGTGAAATGATGATTTAAGAAAGAAGGTGAGGTGCAATATAAAGATGATGCCCAGTATTACACCTTCTGAGAGATGTTACTCTTACAAATAAAAGCCTCAAAAAAAAAAAAAAATCATTAACAACGTTTGCAACCACTCTGTTTAAAGAAAAAGAGAATTTAATTGTATAGATATGGGCCATTTTGTTCTGTAGCTATCTGTGTATGGATCAGGATACTGTTTTGATCTCTATGAATCTATGGGCTCATGAGATAATCTTGTGAGGAGCAGTCTTTTACTCACCATCATTTTTCCTCAGTTCAGAGCAGCAGAAAAAAATGACTTTTAACAAAGAGTAGGAAGCAGCAATTAGGATTTCTTGAGTCATCATGTGTCTCTTTTCATTCAAAATAGCTCAAATCTGACTACTTTTGAATGATACTGTAAATCTGCTACATGTAGGAGTTAAAAATGAGGGGGGTGACTATGTATATCTATGAAGTTTTTAAAGATTTTAAGATGTATTGATGCCTATTTCAGAAATAAATTTTCAGTATAAAAAAAATATTCATATACACCAATTATTCACAAATTATATATACTGGGGGTTTTTTTCTAGATTTTGATAGATTTTGCTACAGCAGTCCCTTTTAATAAATGAAAAATTACCTTCCTGGTACAGAAAGTCACATAGACCTAGATAGTATAATAGAAACAGAACATAAATTATATACTGGCCCTCCATAGTAGAGCAGATTTTATGTGTGAAACACTGAAGGAAATCAGTAATGTGTTACTGAATTAAAAAAAAAAAAACAAAAAAAACCCGACAAAATCAAAGCAAAACCAAAGAAACCTGACAGAATGAAGAGGTTTGAGTCAATAACTCCTAGACTTTCTCTAAAAATAAAATGAAATTGCTTTGGCTTTGAAATTGAATATGCTATAATTTCTAAGTGTGAGTCAAAGAAATAAAAAATATTATAAAAAGAAGGCATTTTTTAGTGAGAGATCAGTATAACAAATTTTGAATGGAGAATATAAAGTTCAAGGGATTTAAAAATACTAAGCACTGGATTTGCCATCCATGTCATTAAGGAAAAGTAACTTACAAATTCATAAAGAATACATGTTTGTCTACTAGGTTTATCCCACTATGTTTGAACCCAGTACCTAACCACAGTCGAAGAAAAAAAGGGGTAAAAGTCTAAAAAATATTATCCCCCTCTACAAGCTGAATGAAAAATGGCACCAAAAAGAGACATCATTTTAATGCTTCTACGTAGGAATAGCTAAATTGTGAGGTCATTTGTAATCCTCATTCATTTGACTGCCAGTACGTAGGCAGCCAGGATATATTTACCAGGCCAGGTAATTGGAAAGTAGCTTTACATCAACAACATGGCACTTACTTGACAAGCCATTCAAAGAAAGACAGAGAGTAGGAAAACAGCTGGCAGACAGCACTGAAATTGCTGGATATGTGGAAGTGACCAGTGGTTACTAAGGCATGTATGGGGACCACAGGAAAGTGTGTTTTCCACAAAGGGTGGGAAGACTGGTCTTATAACAATGACATTGCACTGTGTCTTTGATACTTAAGAACATCTGTAGAAAACAAAGCTTCATTAGTTCTGCTGTTTGGGGAGCAATTTGTGTTTGATATTGTTATGATCAGGGCTCAGTTAATAAACTGAAATACAGGTGTGCAAAATCAGTTAGTTTTATGGCCATCTGGCCAGAAACTCCAGACTGTGAGCATCATGACTCCTTCTTAGGGATTTGGGTGAGTTACTACTCCCACTCTTAATGCTGTGTGCTTGTAAGCAAAACAAATGCTGTCGGAAAGTACATTGCAATTGCTTTATCCAACAAAAGGAATTTATAGAAAATGTATATAAACCAAAGAACAACAAAATTGACTGGCTGGAGCTAAACAAGTGGAGTTAGAGACATGCACACCCGCAGGGCTACAATCTTACTGGCATCACTGAGACACAGTGGGATACCTTCTATGGCTGGAATGTTGAAACAGAAGGATACAGACTCTAGGAAGGTCAGGCGCAGAAGATGAGGAGGAGTTGTCGCTCTCTATGTCAATGACCAGATGGAGTCCATGGAGTTCTGCCTGAGGATGGATGAGGAGCTGAACCAGAGCTAATGGGTCAGAATTAAAGGGAGGGCGGGGACATGTGACATTATGGTGGGTGTCTTCTGTAGGCTGCCCAATCAGTAGCACTGAGTGTATGTGGCCCTCTGTAGAGAGGTAGGAGCAGCCTCATGTTCATAGGCCCTGACTTCACATGAGATTTCAACCACACCAATATCTGTTGAAGGAAGAACACAGCAGGACACAAGTGATGCAGCCGGTTTCTGGAATGCATGGATGACAACTTCCTTCCAACTGATAGAGAAGCCTATGAGGAGACGTGCTATGCTGGAGCTCATTCTCAGCAACCAGGAGGGACTTATGGGTATGTGAAGCTTAAGGGCAGCCTTGGCTGAAGCGGCAACAAAATGGTGGTGTCCAAGAGTCTTAAAGCAGCGATAAGGTCACACAGCAAACTCACTGCCCTGGACTTCTGAAAAGCAGACTTTGTCCTCTCCAGGAGTCTCCTTGGTAGAGTACCATGGAATAAAGCCCTGGAGGGAAGAGAGGCTCAAGAAAGTCTGTTGATATTCAAGAGTCACCTCCTCCAACCTCAGAAATGGTGCATCCTGACGAAGAGGAAGTCAGGCAAGAACATCAGGAGGCCTGCATGTATGAACAAGGAGCTCCTGGGAAAACCCAAACAAAGAGGAAGCCTACAGAGAACAGAAGGAGGGATAGGTAGCCTGCTGTTAAAATATGACTGCTGAGAGACGCCTCTACCCGAATTAAGTTGCAGATAAGACCATATACCAAAGTCAATAGTATGGGTTTTATTTAACAGTAAAATGTGAAGTAGAGAGATAGAAAGAAATAGAAAAGGTGGAGGGAGGGGAGAGGAGAGAGAGAGAGAGAGAGACAGATTAAGCAGAAAATAGCCACCACCCATGGATCAAGTGGTGTCCTGTTTGTCCTTTTTCACCCTGGGCTTCTTGGTGCTGGGGGTCCTAAGGTCATTCAAAACTTTTCACTATTTATATATTTTTGCACAAAAAGGAATTAATGCTTATTGTCTACACACTTCTCTTATTCTACTGGTTAAATGATTCCCTCACTTCTAGTGCCAATTAGTCCTTTTGAGTCAGTGGGTTTCTTGAGTCTGTGGGCCTCAGTGGGCCTCAGTCTCCTCCTGACTTAATCACATGGTCACCTTTTACCTGAAATGATTTCTGCACAGTTGTTGAGTTGGTTTTCTTTGCGGATTCTTTGTGTCCATGGTCACTGATACATTCTTCTCTCCCAGCTTTGTTTACCTCCCCACAGGTTTGAGATAACACTTGGACAATAGTACCACTTTTATCTTATCACAGTGGCTTAATTTACAGCCCAAGTTTCAGGTGTCCTTAGAGGCATATTTAGCAGGGTCGAGGGCTTCACTGGTCGCGGATGAGCAGTTGCTTCTTTACACAGTTTTCCACGGTGGGAGTTCTTCAGTGGCAACAGTGTTTGAGACAGGCAACTGTGATTTGAGACAGAAAACGGAGATCTTTTAAGTCCTTACACCTGGGAGAAACAGAGAGAGATTGAACAGCCAGGGATCAGGTAAGCCCTAGCAGAATCAAACTTGGCCGAGGATATTACAGTCAGCAAGAAAAGTTTCAATAGGTAAGTTGGTGATAAAAGAAAGACAAGGGAAAATGGGGGGTCACTCTGAAAAGAAATAGGAGACCTGTTTACCAGAGTCATGGAGAAGGCTGAGGTACTCAATGACTTTTTCTCCTCAGTCTTCACAATCTAGTGCTCCAACCGCGCCACTCGAGTTGCAGAAGGAAAAGACAGGCACTGGGAGAATGAAGAACTGCACATTGTAGGAGAAGATCATGTTTGAGACCATTTAAGGAACCTGAAGGTCCACAGTTCCGTGGGTCCTGGACATATACACCCACAGATCCTGAGGGAATTGTTGAAAGAGGTGGATGAGCCACTATCCATCATGTTTGAGACATTCGGCATTCTGGTGAAGTTCCCACTGACTGGAAAAGATGAAACATAACCCCCATTTTTAAAATGGGAGAAAATGAAGACTTGAGGAACTACAGGCCAGCGAGCCTCACCTCTGTGCCTGGCATGATCATGGAGTAGATCCTTCTGAAAAGTGTGCTAAGGCACATGGAAAACAAGGTGGTGGCTGGTCATACCCAGAATGGCTTCACTAAGGGGAAATTTCACCTGACAAATTCCTATGGTGGGATAACAGCAGTGGTGGATGAGGGAAGAGTGACTGACACCATCTACCTGGACTTGTGCAAAGCATTTGATGCTGTCGCATCCTTGTCTCTAAACTGGAGCGACATGAATTTGACAAATGGGCAATTGGTGGGTAAGGAGTTGTCTGGATGGTCACACTCAAAGAATTGTGGTCAAAGTGGAAGGCAGTGACAGATGGAATTCTTCTGGGGTTGTTATTGGGACTCTCACTTTTTAAGATCTTTGTCAGTGACGCCATCAGTAGTATCAAGTGCACCCTCTGCAAATTTTCCAACATCACCAACCTGAGTGATACAGTCGATGCACTAGAGGAAAGGGATGCCATCCAGAGAGACCTTGACAGGCTTGAGAGGTAGGCCTGTGCAGCCCTCGTGAAGTTGAACACACTCAAGTGTAGGGTCCTGCATATGGGTCTGGGCAATCGCAAGCAAAAATACAGGTTTGGAAGAGAATAGAGGAAAAGGACTCTGAGAAGAAGGGCTTGGGTGTGTTGGTAGATGACAAGCTTGACATGACCTGGAAGTGCATATTCACGCCCAGAAAGCCAACCATATCCTGGGCTGCACCGAAAGAGGAGTGGCCAGCAAGTCTAGGGAGGTGATTCTCCTGCTCTACTCTACTCTACTCTACCCTACTCTACTCTACTCTACTCTACTCTCAGGAGGCCCCACCTGGAGTGCTGCATCCAGCTCTGGAGTGCCAAGTGCAAGAAAGACACATGGACCTGTTGGAGCAGATCCAGAGGAGGGCCACTAAGCTGATGAGACAGCTGAAGCACGTCTTCTGTTGCAGACAGGTTGAGTGAGTAGGGGCTGTTCAGCCTGGAGAAAAAAAGAGCTCTTCAAGGAACCTTATAGCAGCTTTCCAGTACCTAAAGGGGACCTTAAAAGAGAGCTGGAGAGAGATTTTTATAAGGGCATGTAGTGATAGAACAGAGGACAAGTTGAAAGAGGGCATGTTTAGATTAGCTATAAGGAAGAAATTTTTTGCTGTGAGAGTGGTGAGATGCTGGAAGAGGTTGCTCGGAGAAAGCCCTGCCTGGAAGTGTTCAAGGCTGGTTTGATGGGTGTTTGAACAACCTGGTCCAGTGAAAGGTGTCCCTGTCTGTGGTGGAGAGATTGGAATTAGATGATATTTGTGGTCCGTTTCAACCCAAACCTATGCTTCTAGGGTCAGCAGTGTCACTATAAACTGCTGAAAGTCAACTTTCATACCCTGCATTGAGAGTATACCATGTTAACAATGGTCCTTTAATGAAATTCACAAAATGGTTGATATTGTTTTTAAATATAGCATATATACAATATGAAAGTTTCCAAGTTGCTTCTTAAATGATTGTGTTTATCACAATAATATGAATAAAATAAAATTGAATATGATTTTTTTAAGAGAGGGATCTTTATCTGCTATTTAGTTTTTCCACATAAACTCAACTCACCTTGCTGAAAGCATGGGGACTGTTTACTGTCTTTGTATATAAAGTCTCTCTCAATTTCACATGAATAATCATCTTTTCTAACACTCATTTGATTAATGGACTGTGTTCAGGCATCAGAAACCTACACCATGTAAGATCACTCAGGATCAGAGCCCAGTGTTTCTCTGCCAGTGTAATCAACTATTCTTCTTACGATATATAGGAAACATTAATGGATACAGGCATATACTGGTGAAGTAAATGAGAGATTTTCCATGGAACAATGGGCTTGGGTGCTAAATCCTGTGATCTTGCCTAGGCACTGCACTTATTGAAATCCTAAAATCAAATTAAATCCTAAACCAAATTTGAAATTCCAGAAACTGATCAGTCATGCTCCACCCACATATAAAGTTATTGTGGGTAGCTCAACACAGCCATACAAGCTTGCACAGATTTATTCTTCAGCTGGTATCACAAGATTTTGATTGATCTCTTATTTTGGGTGGATAAATTACTTTACCTTTGTCTAGATAAAAGGGTTTTTTTTTTAATTAAAATGAGTACAGAAATTCTCTTTCTATGAACTATCTTGCAAGATTTAAGCTTTAAGCTTTAAGATTTAAGAATGTTTTTAGTTAAGACTGTAGTTTCTAGATGCCTTTACCAATTGCACAAAGACAGAAAACAAATTAATTAGTTTATAAAAGAAGTAACTGCTGAATGATTAATATAATTTTTCCTCCAGTGTTATGCCATTTTAGGAACACTGACTGCAAGACATTTAATTAGCTTTAAGTTGAAATGAAACATTACATTTTGCCTATTAATTATTCATGTATACTACTTATTTATATTTGTTTATTTAATTACTTTAGAAAGGCATCTATTAATGTGGCAAATGGGAACCTCATATTCAATTTGAGAACTTGTTTTTCCTACTGAGGTTGCAGTTGGTACATAGGGAAATTTGTAATCCAGTGGAATAGAATAAGCTGATTTTCCAGCACAGGACTGGAATGTGAGTAGGATGTAAGAGAAAAGGAATAAGTGGAAGGGGCGTGTCATAAACCAGTTTGCCATAAATCCATCCCCAGAAAACTGGTGCTGTGCCTGATACAAATGGTATACTGCAGCAGGAAAATATAGTAAAATAAATTTTCAGCTTCTTTCTAAAACATTTGGTTCAGTGTAACAAAGAGTTTGCTAAAATTTGACTCCTTGACTTTTTTTTTAAATCCAAGCAGTACATTTAAACATAGAGTTTTGCAGTGTGTTCCAAACAGTGTCATTTAAGCTCACTCAGCCATTTAGGCTAATCAAATTATATAGAGAAGAAGGTCATTTAGATAAATGCTAGATGGAAGCTCTCTATATTTTGACACTTTTTGGAATTCAGCTATCAATTAATGCAGTTAATTCGTACCAATATACTTAATGAACTCTCTCATCTAAGGACAAACTTTATTAGAACTTATTCCTGTTCTAACTCTCCTTTCCAAAATTAATTTGAATCATGTGAAACCTAATTTGCATAGCATTTCCACAAAATAAGAGTAGTTTCCAAGTGGATGAAAAAAATAACTATCATCCTGTAAACTGGAATCTAGGGAAGTGGCCAGGAATGTATGTAAGCCCCCAAATAACTAACAAAATCTTCCCAGAGAATATTGCATCGTGGGTCCTAGCCATTCTCTCAATAATACAAAATTCTTAACAGCAAATTCCGGAAGTGATGATGTATATACCAATGGTCCAGAAAACCCGTGGAAGAAGATGGAACAATTTATTTCCTTAAGACTATAGATGGAAAAGCAATGAACTTGAAAACTGTATTGGAATCCAGCCTTAAAACAGGAGATAATATTTAGAATAGGCTTAGTAGCTGAGGACCATTATTTTACTTTTAATTAATATTAGCCTGTTATCACAGTAATTTCTTAAGCTTTCCATTAGAGTTTTAACTTCATTTGTGTCACTGTTTATTAACAGCATAGAAAGACCAAGGGAGAAAATAAAATTCTCTCATGTAAGAGTAATTTCTAAGTAACCTTGGGGTAGTTATCTTTCAAAAAATAGTTTTGTACAAAGCACAGCAAATTGTACAGAGATTTAGTTAACTACCTCAAGCAGCGCATATAAATACCCTTTAGACACAAGTATAGACTTTAATGTCTATTATCATTACTACAGATGCCCAAGAGTATGTGTTTGAAAGAGTTTTGGTCTCACACAGACTACACATTGGGGATCCCTTTTATGCATCTCTGTAAGCAAAGCCAGAGAGAACTTTGTAGTTTTGATCAAAAATACAAACAGAAAAACAAGCTAATTTTTAACATTATATTGAAATTTCCCTGTGGCATACAGAGAAAAAGCTCTGTACAGTATATGTTGTATATGTATCTGTAAGCAGCAATTAATGCAGAAAGAGAGACATTCCAAGATTTCCATGGATTCACACTGCCAGCATGCTTTTCTCTGGCAATTAACAGCATGAAATGATACCTCAAAAAGTGTCAAGGGGAAACAGAGACTTTGACAAAAGCACCAACCCTTTTTAAATGAGTTTGACACTATTCAAGTAATTTTTCTCTTTTCCCATTTTAAATACTGTTATATTTTAACACCTTTTTGGTGTGCAATTGTGTCCTGTCACCTTCAAATAACTAAATAAATCTATTGCATGTTAAGTACCACAATTCAAACATAAAAATATTTACATCAGAAAAAAATTAATTATGGCATTTCCCAAACAACAGGAATGTATCCCAAGGAGGAAACTCATTCTTAAATGTCACCTAGAGCCAAAAAAACTTTAGTTCTGCTCACTATATTTCAGGAACAGGGTGCTTAACAGTCAAAAACATTTCAGTGGTTAGCTCAGAGAACTTCCTCACAATGGCAATTCACCATGATGTCCTCCAGCTTACAAAATATTCATTCTGGGTTTATCTCCTCAACGCTTTCTCCAACAAAAAGTGTGGAAATAGCAACTGATGTAAGAATTGGAAATATAAGTAAAATTATTTTTCTGCTCAATCTTTACACCACCATAGTCACTTTCTGAGAGTCAACTGTATAAGATAAGGGTAATATAATTTAGGACAACAGTTGATGGAGATCCTATGGGCATAGGCCATCATAATTATCTTCAAAAACACAGAGCTGCTCTTCCTACTCCCTGCTATGCACCACTGTAACTATAGCCCTCTAGACTTCACTGTCTAGTAAAAAAACAGTGACTCTTTATGTATGTTCAGGGAGGCTAAATTAGAAAGGAAAAGAAGGGAAATAAACACAAGACACAGGGCAGGACAAGCCAAGGCAAGGGACAAAAATTACATACGTGGACCTGCTACGTAGTATGGTAGCAGGACTCATGTGAAAACTATATTTTCTGTCACACACGGAGTGGGAATCACAAGACTTCAGGAAGAGAGGAGGAGATCAGGGATTGTTATCTGCCAGAATAGCTTTTTCAGCTTGCAAACCCATCTGAATGATCACGAGGCATTTTGAGGTAACCAGAATCTAATTACATTCCTTCAGAAGGCAGTACACAGTGCCACACTTAGCTCACCCTATCATATACAATAAAGAATAATTATAAAAAAGGAGAATGAAAATTTTAAAGAAAAGCTTGTAATAGAGTGTCCCATTCAAATTGCAGTGGATCTTGCAATCACGTTCTAAAACTGATGTATCTATGGCCCTATCATATTTATGTTAATATCCTCCCTTCAGCAGAAAGGGACTGAAGCTTGTAGCCAATATTTCACAGTGTGTTTATTTTGAATGTAATATTTTTAGATTGAGTAAAATGTTTAAGGGTATTTTATAAAGAAGGAAAAGTCAGTAATTTTCCAATCATCATGTGTTCTGAATGTCTTCATTCTTCCCTGTTTATAAAGAACTTTTTAGCCCTTCACGAAAATGAGTAGACTAAAACATATAATAAAATTTTATTGACAATATATGTGTTCCTTCTTCAGTTCTAATCACAGAAAAAAAACGATGCTGGGGATAGTTTATTCATCATCTGTTTGTTTGGGTTTTGGTCTCTTTTTTTAATAGGAGTAATTCCAACTAACGTAATGAAGAACTTAAGCAATAAATTAATATGTCTGCTTTTTCCATTGGGTTTTAAAACCACATGGGGATAAATCATGTGCATCAGTAGTAATAGGATAATATTCAATCATCTTTTTATGGGTTTGAATTAGAGACTTTTGAAAGCAAAGTGAAGTGATTTTTTTCTGTCTTCCTCGTTGAATAAATCACGGCTTCAGAAATGCCCTTAATGTAAACTTCAATTTTTCAAAACCCTTAGAAAGCTGTGTACTTTGTTTATTTTATTCTTAATGATATATGTAAGTTGCCAAGGAATAATAATAGAAGTCATAAATGAGAGTTTAAAAATAGGAAATAATATTTTTCAACGGAAATTCTCAGAAGATATCTTTTTTCTAAAAATTGCAGAAAGGACAGTTGAGAAAATGGAAAACAGCAACTATTCATTATGATAAGAATGAACAGGGGCTACATGCTTGCTGACAAAAAAAACTTGCTGAGTTCTGGCGTGTGTCCCTGAAGAGAAAGAAAACTAACAGTTTCTTATCTTGGTTTGTCGGTGAGGCAGACACTGGCAATGGAAGAACAAAACCAAGTCACAGGGGAATAAATCTATTTGCATTTAGATCCTTAAAGTCTAACTAAACAACCTCTGTGGGCCAGCCTTATTGTCAACATATGAAATCTGCTGCCTGTAAAGAGATGGCAAATGTATTCTTGTGCATATGGCAGCTACAGTAGACAATGAGGAAGAGTACAAAGACCCAAGAAGGTATTACTATGCTGAACTACAAGTGAGTATGAGAAGAACAGATCTGTTTCACTTTTTCACCTAGCAACAAAAATTTACATTAAAAAAATAAAATGGATAACACGGCAAGTGCAATGAATATTTCTCAGTCTGTACATCAGTCAGATAAGGTGCATCTCAAGACTGATTCTATCATTAGAATGGTAAAAAAATTCTGCAATCAAGAAAAAAATTTCTTGACATTTTCATTCAGTCTGCTGACATCTGCATTCCGTTTACAGAAAGATTGAGAGTCCAAGCATAGTCAAGTATAATTTTCCCATTTCTCCATGTAGCAGGATAAGAAACTAAGCCATAATATTTCTCTACAAGTAGTTTTGAAATCTCACAGCATGAAAAAATTTTCTGATTTTGCAGACAGTGGCTCTGTGGGGTTTGTTTTCTAGGTTTTCAACTGTCCACGCATAAATCATGCTATATTTCAGATGAAAATTTTCCAGCATTCATGAGTTGAGGATATCACGTCTTTCATTTGTACCTTATGGGGAAAACAATGAACACAGGTTCCTCCCATGCACACTACTACTAAACCTCTAAACCCAGGACTTTTAACAGATTATTTCTTTTCATTAGCCATAGCCTCCCACTCTGCTTTCCCTTGGGAGTTGCTGGAAACTGCCTCTACACCAATTCTTTATCATCCTTTATGACTTGTTTTCCCCCTCCGTTGCGTATCAATAAGTCTAGTCATAATGAAGGAATGGGGTGTACACACAGGATCCAGGAAGGAAACTGATATTCCTCTGGGTCTGCAATTTGCTTCTGCACTCTTCTACCTTCCAGACGTTAGCAGAAGTTATGTCTTTGACTCCTCTCACCTTTTCTTCCCTTCTGCCAGCTAATCTGGAACATTGTAGCCCAAAAAATAACTTCTCCATCATATTAATCTGTGATAAAATTGTGACCTTCTCCTCCCCAGAATACTTTAAAATGCTGCCTGTACCTTTCAAAGTACCTTCCTAAGGAGTAGGAAGCTGTGACTCATCTATATACATCTTTATTGGTTAAAAAAATACATTCTGGATGTTTTAAAGGTACCATCACCATGCAAGTAAAAAAATTGTCAGTTTACAGTGCAATGAGAGAGAGAGAAAAACATGGAAGGAGCATGAGACACATATGCAGAACAAGCAGGTGTAGAAAAACAGGGGCAGGATGCAGTGCAGAATATACAGTGAATTGTATGGGAGCATCTATATAGATAGAGAAGTAGTGCATAAGAAGCATTCAGCTCTTCAAACCTGGGAAATGATCAATTTTTTCAAACCTGGATTTGTTCTGCTGTGTCTAGTTTTGGGTGAATAACTTGCTTTCAGAAATTTGGAAGTAAAAATAATATTTTGCATATTCATTTTTATTTCAGAACAGTTTAAGGAAAATTCTGGAGTTTCTTGAAATTTGGTTTGAGACTCCAGAATGTGTTGGGTTCATGTTCAGCTGGAAAAATGCAAGAAAATGCCAAAACTTAGTGTGAAATATATTTTACTATTTCTCTAAGGGATGGTCTAAAATATCTTCCCACTGTTCTTTATTTTTCAGAGTGCTTTTGTAATTTCTAAATTTCCAAAGTAGATATTCTCTGTTCTTTCCAACAGAGCCCTATAAAAACACACAAGGGGAATATGACATCACAAAACATGTGCCTTATGGTAAGACAAAATGTGTAGGGGGTGAATATTACCAGATAGAGAAGTGACAGCTTTGTGACAGGTTGAAATGTGTCAGCATGGAAATTAATTACACCTATAATTTTCAGAAACAAAGAAAGTATCTGGTATACATAGCCTAAGCAATAGGAAGCGCTTACTCATTCCCCTCTAGCCTTACTACATTCAGATACCTCAGTAAAAACCAAACGGATTTTATCAAACTTTTGAGGCACTTCACCTCTGGATTGGGCACTAATTGAGAAATTTCCTTCCAAGACTAAATGGCTTGGAAAGATATAAGCAGCAGAAATTAAGCACTTAAAATGGAAATAACATCTTAACCACAGCTGCTAAACTTTTACCCCTGTCACCTCAAGCTGTGAGTTCAGATCTCAAAAGATATGTGACAACAGGCTGACTCAGTGCTCAGATGAGAGCCATTTAGGAAGCACCCAAGTAGAAGTTCAGTAGATAGCAGCATTCCCACTGGGCTGCTAATGAAGTAATATCCACGCCAGGTGTTTAACCCTAACCACGAAAAGACACAGAATTATTATCTGTCTAGTGACATAGTTACTCTGACTGTACGGATGTGACACCTAGTGTCCTGGTCTGAGGCCAGCTTGCATAGTTTCTGTCATCCCTCAACCTTGTTTGGGTACGCAGTTCTCTGTTTCTTGCTCTGGAAGAGTCACAGTTTAGCCATCAGCAGACAGACATGCAGTGGTCTTCACTATCATTTTGTAACCGTGCAACAGGAGACTGCTAACCACAGAAGGCACTTCTCAGCCCTTGTCTGTGTCCCTAGACAAGTCATATCAAATGGAGTTTTTAGCCTGGTAGGCATGAAGCTAGGCTTTTAAACAAGACACTTCATCCTAATTGTATGACCTCTTTGA
Organism: Melanocharis versteri; assembly: GCA_013397845.1. NCBI lineage: Eukaryota > Metazoa > Chordata > Aves > Passeriformes > Melanocharitidae > Melanocharis > Melanocharis versteri. The sequence continues at coordinate 207,139 of VZTG01005250.1, read as the reverse complement.
AACAGAGAGACAGGTCTGCCTCCTTTTACAACTTGATTTTCCAATGTGGAATCCCATTTACATGCTAGTAGGTAAATGGTAGAGCTGAGCTTCAGTCAACCTGCCTAATATCCTTCAGCCTATTAAGATGATATAAAATTACTTTTTGATTTCTAATGAATGTTTTGATTTAACATATATGCAAATCTTTAAAGATGTCAGATTGTGACAATTATTATATATGCTGCATATGTAGAAAAGCTGTTAAAACATGGAAGAGGTCTTGGGATCTAGTTTCATGCAATTTATTTTGTACTTGAGAATATGTCATTCTAGCAAACAAAAAAGAAAAGGATGTTCTTGGAGTCTGATTTTCCCAATACACAACAACTTCATCTGAAGTTAGTGATTTCTCTCTCTGAAAATTCAAGCTTTGAATATTTAATCCTGCTGTTCTACTGCTCCAAAATAGTCATTAGTAAATTTAGTGTATGTTCGGGTGTGAGCCTTAAGGCTCTTCCCACATGCCTTCCCATTTGTTCAAGCACTATTGTTTTTCTCCTTTTTTTTTTTTTTTTTTTTGTTTTCCAGGTGTTTTCTGTGTCCTCTGGATGATACTAGTTCAGAATCACATTTCATAGAAATGTAATGGCACTTGTGAAGTAGTTTGTTCTATAGACACACATACTCTCTTAACATGAACAAATGCTCATCCTACTACTAAACCTACTGTTTAGTATGCTCCTTAAATATCTGTAGACATTCTTTTACTTTGGTTTTCTGAGGAAATTAAGCTTATACATTTGCACAGTTTGTTCATCTGTCTATCTATCACCGTATCCCTGATGCCTAATCTTTGTTTAATTTATTGATGAGAGTTCAACCACACTTGGTGACTGGAAAAGCCATTTCAAATATAAATAGAATTCTGAGTACATAAACATTAGTCAGAGAGTAGAGCTTCAGTTACTGCAGGGAGAGATGAAGTCATTGTTTTCCTCTTCTGCTAAAGAGAAAAAGGAATGCAATTTATGCACCCCATAATGTACATACCTCCCCTTCATCTTCTATGGGTCCAGCAATTGGAGGGACATTGGGTTCAAAGGTCGTACATTTCTTCCTACCTCTTGACAAAGCAAGTTACATTCTGCTCTACTGTGGCTCTGTCTGTATTTTGCTCACCATCTTCACTATGGTTTTACTCCTAAACAGAGCTGCACAGTGCTAACAAATACCTGGGACCAGGGTGGTCTTTGCCCTATGTACATGGAAACTGGACAGGGAAACATACTGTAAGACTCTAACACCCCACAGAAGTTACACCTCCAGTCGATATTAGCAGGGAAACCATTACTAACCAACCATGACTCCTCCTCTTATGTGAAGGATGGAGAATTAATTTTTATGTATCTCATTGACTGTGCCGCTTAAGCAAGTATAAGATGTGAGAATTCTCAACCGCCAAAAGCAAGATCAGCACCCACATCTAGGATTCATAGTCACACTTCTCTTACCAGGGAAGCTCCGAAGGCAGTAATGGTGTGTGTCCACCCATTTTTCATAGCCGGCTGAAACCCACATTTAAATAACTAAAGCTGCACTAAAGCACTTCAAATACAAAATTAAAACAAACAAACAAACAAAACAAAACAAAAACAAACAGAAACAATTCCACCAGAGAAATTTAAAAGGGTAATCATCACGAATTATTTGGCAGGCTCATGTGAAGCACTGTGGTGCACAGCCTGCATGTCAGAGTCATATGACTTATTTTTATGTGTTCTGAAGAAAAAGTAGTGTAGCATTCAAACTACAGAGCTTTTGTTACAAGGATTTTATCTCACCAAGTGGTCTCAGCATTTCAATTCCATCTTCTAAAACCTGAAGTGGAATTTGATCAAATACCAAATTGAGTTTAAAATACTTTTATGACTTTTGAAAGCATTGCTCAATTTGGGGTCCTCTGTTTATATTTATCTTCAGTTCCATCTCTGCACTCAAATTCGTGTTGCTGTTTGAGAATTGTTGGCCACTCTAAATAAAGGCACACACACTTGTCTTTGCAGTGTGTACTGACAAAAGGAGTGATTTCTGGCTTCAGGCTGAAATGCTCACTAAAACACAACCTAAATCTAATCCCATTTTACTTTTGGATGTTAGTTATTTTACGTTATAGCAGGGTTTTCTCGGGTTTGTATTTGCTAGTGATGCTAAATGATGGATGTTGTGGAAAAGCATTTCATTATGTATGTTCAAAAAAGAAGGTTTTATAACGAAAGAAAAAGAAAAGACAAGAGTGGGGATGAATGGATGGAAGGAAGGAAGGAAGGAAGGAAGGAAGGAAGGAAGGAAGGAAGGAAGGAAGGAAAAGGAGAGTTAGTTTTTTCCCCCAGCTTCTTGGTACACACATCTCCTCCCACTGAAATAGTGACATTGATGTAGTACAAGGAAAATTATAACAATGTAGAATCCTTGTGGAAACATCACTCAAAGAAAATACAGTTCCAGGACCATCCCAGCGAGTAATAACAAACTTTCAGACAGACACATTCCAAGGTATCAAAAAAAATACATAATCAAAAAAATTTGATTTTCATGGGCCTAGTTTAGACTGTTATGATAATGATTCATTACATACATGCTATGCAGGGATATTTTTCATGTTGATAGAAAGGTTCATGGTAATTATAATTTACCCTTGAAATCTCAGCATTTTCTGAAAATCTTCCAGAAAGCAGGCATGCCAGATGGAGAAAAGAAAGTCAAGTGCAAACATCATAGTCTTAATTTGTAAAGTGCAGTCTATACAGCAATAACATCAATTTAACATTGCTCTTCCAAGAAGATTAAACAAAAACTTCAGTCTGTATCCCAAGCTATTATTTTCTTTCTAATATTTGTGTCAAATGAGTGAAATTTGAGGTATTCTCAGGAGAAATAGTAAGGCAATTAGAATGCACTCAGAAATAGCTACATAGGTACCAAAAGACACAATGCTTATAAGAAAAATCTGATTTGAAGAAAGCTAGAAATTTTACAAAAAATTTCAACATCAGAAACATATTTTCTTAGACAAATAAAGGACACAGGGATTTGCACACATCCTGGAGCAAGAGTAAATGATGGACTCCGAAACAGTATCTAAACTCCACTCTCTCACAATTGTTGCACAGAATTTTTCACCCTTTCTTATATATATTATGATTGGTGCGCCACCAGCCTTGCTGATGGGCTCAGCTTTGGCTACCAGCAGGTCTGTTTTGGAGCCAGGTGGAACTGGCTCTGTAAGAAACAGGGGCAGCTCTCTCTTGCCACAGAATCCACCTCTGCAGCCTCTTGCTCCTAAAAGCTTTCCACAGAAACCCAATAAAAATATCTATCATTCAAGTTTGGAATACCTTTTTATGAAAACCAAAAGATCCTTGGCAATGTCCTGTCTCAAGAAAGGAAACATTTCACAGACAGACTTCCAGAAATAGAAACATAACCTCATTTTCTCATGAGCAACCTATGTAGAGTAGGAGGAGAGACAACTGTTGCACTGCATCTGCAAAGTCCCTCAAGATTGAGAAGACATCAAAGAACAGCAGTGATGAGAAGTATTTATTTAGCCTGGAAGTTCTTCCTGTCTTCTTGGAGGCCAAGGTGGCTAAATGCAGCTCTTCCCTCTACATGGCTCTGGCAAGTTTCCTAAAGATGTGGAAAACTCTGTTGGTTACACAAAAACATATTTCTTTATTTACTGTTTCAAAATTAGGGGACAATATATGCCTACTTTTCACGAAAGTTTCCTGCTTACTGCTTAAATTATATTGTCTGGAAGAAGAGAGCAACTATAAAAGAAACTATGATTTTTAGTCTATTACAGTGGAGGGCCAAATAATGCAGTGTGATTCATATAGATGAACTCTTACAGAGAGACTTTGCTCGCTGTTAGGGCAGTTATGCTGTAGACTCCTTATACAGCTTTAATTGCAACCAAATGTAACAGCAGCCCTCAGAAAGATATCACCCACATCTATTTTTACAGATGTGAAGGATGATTATGAAAAATAAGTCAGAAATAGAACAATGTGTGATCATGTGGAGAGTAAAACAACAGGGTGTTATTGCTGAGATGGCTTGTATCCAGCAACAGTACACACTTTCAAGTTATTCTTAAAACTATACTATTCTATTTAGCACATTTAAATATAGATGTACATTATATTCAACATTAGCAAAACAATACAGATTAAGATAATGCAGAATCTACTATACTAAAACATCTGTTCAGTGTATTATATTAGTCACATAAAGTTAGTTACAAGTCCGTGAAATTCTCAGGCTTTTCTATCACCTGAAAAATCTGTCTTATCAGAAAACTAGGCCCCAGGTCTCACATCATTGAAGCAAATAGAAGAGGGTCTGTTGACTTGGAGAACATTTGTATGAATATTTCAAAACACTGGTTTGAAGCTCCAGAATTTAAACTCTTTTTAATGAAACCAACTCTAGTGTTAATATATTTTATCTCAGAGGAAGGGGCTATTTTTGGATTAGCCTTGAAAAATAGCAATCTTTATGATTTCTTACAGCTGATCATACCTAAATGTTGTCAATAACATTCGCAATTATATTTCCAAAATTCAGATTCTTCTTTGCTCTTTTGACGTAAGCTTGATAATTGATTATCAAATGGGTGGATTAGGAAACATTTTTGATACTTCATCCACAATTCTTATCTAAATATCGTTGTCTAAATATGATGTATTTCTATTATTTAATTAATGTATTTGGAACAGAGGAGGGAGTCATATTTACAAAAACATTGAGGATTTCTTGTATTTTTAAACATTAATATTTCATATCTGAAGATAGTAGTAGTGGTGAATAATAATTTACAATACTATTCGCAATGTCAGTTCCATTTTTGGTGGTGCGGAAAGTAGGGGGAAAGCAGAAACAAGAGCTGTGTAACTGCCTATTTTTACTTTTGTCATGCAATGCAGTTATAGTGCATGAAGTAAGATTGCCATTGCTTCCTTGATATAATTCACCCTACCTTTCACTTGCACTTCCAGAAAATCAGTCTTGCTAAGTTACATAAAACATAATAAGTGCTAGGCTTTTTACACAAGCAGAAAGGATGGTGATTGTCTCAGAGAATTTGCTTCCTACTGTGTTTATTTCCACTGAAGCTAAAAGAAAATTGATTGGAAAAAAAATAGAAGCTGGGATAATAGAAGAAAGGAAACAAAACATGAATACCCAGAAAAAAGAATTGAAAGTTAGCAAGTTATGTGGTGAGAAAAAATAAAAGTGTAAAAGAAAGACACAATCTCCATGTAAAGAGTAATTATGTACTGTCCATAATGACCAAAAATTAGACAAATCTCACTGTCTATCAAAATAAGAGGGCGTCAGGGGTACCAGGAGGGAAATATGCTTTCAGATGTTTACCCAGCTATCATCTACACAGAGAAAAGAGAGTGAGCTGAGTGAAGGAAAGACAGGCACAGACAAGACGTTGGCAGCAGTTTTACAGTAAAGGTCTATTCTTTCTAGCAGCTCCTACTGCCCACAGGGGTATCTTATGCTGAATTGAAGATTCCTGGATTTTGGTAGTGATAGTGAAAATAGATGAAAGGCACACCTATTTTTGCAAATCAGAGAAAAATTTCTCTGTAAAGTGCTTAGTTCTCTTGAAACAATAAGAGGGAAGATATCTGAATTTCTAACAGTACAAGTTTCTGAGGGTAATTTGAACTGGGATCTTTCGGGAGTGAGATAGGGTCCCTTCTGTTGGGGGCAGAATGATAAAATAATTTTTGAGTGAAGTATATTTCACTCAATTTTAATGACTTAGCCTAGAAAAGATAAATACAATTATATCAATTATAAAGCTCAGGAAAGCTAGAAATGCAAAGTATCTCTCTGCAATTTTTCACCTCTTTATGAACTTTTATTGTGCTAGGAAGAGATACCACACAATAAGCCATGAAGGAATAATAGTTTCATTTCCCTCTTCCAAATTCTTAGCTCTTTAAAAACAGAAGTTATTTCTGAACAACAACGTCTATTCTGTGATCTTAATAACATATGCTTCGGTGCCAGCATGATATTATGAAAACTGCTTTCAGTTTCCGTAGGAGCTGCAATCATGCAGCACCTCTAAAAATCCATCTGTTTTTTAACCTTAAAAGGAGAAACAACGTACCCACTTCTGAGTTTTTGCAAATCAAATATATAGCAGTTAAACAATTAGAAATCAATATTCTTTCAAGTAAAAAAAAATAGGGTCTTTATGTGCTGTAAAAACCCCAATCAAGTTCACTTAATTTTCACTATACAAGGATAGTAACCTGGGTTAAAAACTCTATTATGTGGGAGGTTTGCATTCAGAATTGACAGGCCTTCTTTTTAATACCCCAGTCATAGAGGGGCATGAGAGGAGGAAAATGACTAATATTATTATTTTAGAGAGAAGGCAAAGAATACAGTGGCTGATCTATTTTCAGTGGAGAGGAGATATTCATTATGCAGTCATGTTAGAATATCATTCAGGGTATAAAGGTTATGATTCTAAGTTGTCAGCAGAAATACATTCTCCCAGGAAAGATAAGGAGCAAACATGTTAAAAGCCTGAAGTAGAACCTATGAGTACAGGCTCACTTCCTCCAGCATTCTTCAACCTCATCCAGTTACCAAAAAAGAAGCAACTAAAAAGCTAAAACAATTATCTGGGATAGGAGCATTTCAATCATCCTTGCCTGCTGCTGTATAATTCAGACTATTCGTCTAGGTATGGACTGAAATATCAGGAATACCCATCAAAAAGTCTCCCGAAATACCTTTACAATTGTTGGGAACTGTCTTTAAAGGTTGTGACACTGTCATGAAGTGAAAAAATGGCTGTGCTTCATAGTATCAATCAAATAGAAATCCTTTGTTAATGCTAACAAAGGAGTACTGTATCTTCATCTGGCCACACAGTTATTTCAGATGATTCAAGCACGTTTTGAACTAAAGAGCTTAAAAATAATCAGCCAAGTTACAGATCCATTCCAGTCTAAGATTCCCATCACCCAGTCACACAAGGTAACAATACCTTAATTGTTGCTTAGAACAGGACATATTGCCCTAAAAGATTCAGAAAATATCTGCCTCAGTCACTCGTACACAGTTACTAGCTCAGCAAATACCCAGGCCTCAGAAATCAAAAAAAGAAATGGTTCAGTCCCTTTAAATCCCAGAACAAAGGCAAGTTGTAATAGCCCATATTGTGTTTGTTTAAAATAATATTGATTTTACCTCTAGAGACAAAATTAATGTTGAAAAAAATGTAATTATAACCTCTTAGGAGAAAGAATACTCCAGTCTCTGAATCTGATCCTCATTTTCAGTGCTCAAGCAATAATTTAAGCAATATTTTCCTTCCATATATTTTCATAATTGGATTTGTGTGTCAAGGTTTTGGTATCCGGGGCAGGGGCTGTGGGGGTGACTTCTGTAAAAAGATGATAGAAGTTTCCTCTATATGCAGCAGAGCCAATGCCAGCCATCTCTAAGAGGGACCCACTGCTGGTCAAGACTAAGCCCTTCAGTCACAGTGATAGTGCCTCTGGGATGACATATTTAAGTAGAGTGGAAAACAGTTGCATAACCTCAGAAGGACTTTGACAGGCTGGAGATGTGAGCAGAGAAGAATTATCTGAAATTCAGCAAAGGCCAGTGCAGGGTCCTGCACCTAGTGAAGAATATTCCCATGCGCGAGGACAGACTGGGGGCTGACCTGCTGGAAAGCAGCTCTGCAGATGAGCACCTTGGTCCATGAGCCAGAAGTGTGGCTAAGAAGGCCAAAGGTATCCTGGGGTGCATAGGAAGAGCATTGCCATCAGGTTGAGAAAGGTGATCCAGTCCCTCTACTCAGCCCTGGTGAGGCCATGTTTGGAGTATTGTGCGTAGTTCTGGGCTGCTCAGCACAAGGGAGACATAGATTTCCTAGAGTGGGCCCAGCAGAAGGTGACGAAGATTATTAGAGGACTGGAGCATCTCTTTTAGGAGGACAGGCTGGGAGGGTTGGTCCTGTTCTGTCTCTTACAACCTGCATGTCTGAACAGCTACTTTGCAGCAGGTTCGAGCATAAGCATTCTTTTGCATACTCGAACTTTGCATACTAAGCATTTAAAAGAAGGCTTTCAGACATTTTGTTATGCATTTCACTGGAAAATAGCCTAATTTGAGGCAAGGTTTTCTTGTTTCTTTCAGTTATGACTTTGTCATAGCAGCCCCTTGTTCACTGATTTGTTTGTTGGTTTATTGTAAACCACTATTGAATGGCTGAATATACATGAGAAAGCTGCTCTTCTCCAGTAAATCGGAATTATAACTGCTATCATTTTAAACAAAGAAACCATATTCTGGATTTGTCTCATAAGTATGAAAGTATTTTCTACTAAAGCATCATGCATATATTCTAACTAAAGTATGGGAAGAATAAGAATTATTACCGCAGTTTTGAGCTCAGTAAATTATTAGAATGTACCAGTGTGAGTAGGCTTTCATATTGAAATCTATGGTCTGAATTTGTCTTTTCAAATTTAAACAAACTAGTGCTAGTGCTATCATTCATACAGCGTTCATGGTTTCAAATGCACTACTGTGCTTTGTTTTGTGTAAAAGTTTAACAGTAGAGGAACCCTTTGGATGGAGTCCTGATAATCACTGATTACAGTATTCTGCAGGTCACATTTATTAGAGGCCACCTAACACAGCTTAATGAACATTAAAGGTGACTGAAAACATTTAGGCTGCAGAAGTAACTGCTGTCTTTAAGAATGGCTCTCAAGCCTATTAACGTCTCTCAGCAGGGTAAGAAGGATCTTTAGATTTTTTCCCTCAAACTGAAATTAAAACGGAATTACAAAATATTTTGTTTGTTTCTCTTGGCCTGTACAAACATTCTCAGGTTTCTTCTAAGTAAATCTAAAACATTAGTACGGCTTTCTAGTTTCGGCTAGAGATTGACAAATGCTTTAAATAATTATTTTCTAATTATAAGTTTTTGCAAGAATTCTCTTGACAATTTATTTTTGCCTTTGTTTGGTCAAGTTTTGAGTTCAAAACATCTGGAATGTTTGTGAAAGGTTAATTTTAAAGTTTTGGTAAACATCCAATTTCAAACATCTAATACCTCTTTCTAATACCTCTTCAATATGGTATACAAATCAGTGGTGATTTCAGTAGGCCAATCACATCTAACCAATATAACTTACATATCTGGAATAAACACTTAAACAGCATTTCAGTTATCTGTAGTACACTGAAATCTTCCACAGAATTGGAAACAAAGATATATACTGATTTTCACTTTTAATTCCTTAATTTATCTGTGGTAAATAAATATAAGACAATTGCCCTGGTTCTAGGCAGGACAGAGTTAATTTTTGCAGTAGCCAGGAGGGAGCATGGCCAGGATGCTGAGGTTATTCTGTACCTCCTCACCTCACTTTATGGTGATGGGGCAAGGGATCCCTTCTGGGCCACACAGTGCTGTGGAGTGAGTGGTTGAGGATTGCTGGGGGTTTCTGTGTGAATCATTTGCCTCTTTCTTGTACCCTCTGCCATTCGTATTGTTGTTAATGTTCGTTTTCTTATCTCTTACGTATTACTCTTTAGTATTACTCTTATGCAGTATATTGTTCTTATCTCAATCTGTGGTCTTCTCTTTTTGTGCCTCCAGTTCTCCTCTCCATCTGTCCATAGGGAAGAAGAGAAGGGGAGAATGAGCGAGCAGGTCATGGTTTGGAATATTTCAGTGGGAACACTAAATTGGGGAACATCATTTCTAAACAATGACACCAATAAAATAAATAAAATTCTTCATATACAATGTTGTTTTTTTTTTTTTTTTGTGGAGAGAGGGAGAGATGTGGGGCTGCTGAAAGTTTCTGCCAGTATAAGAATGTACTTGTTTTTCCAGAAGAGTGAGGGAGACAATTTCCTGTCCTGCAATCACACAGTAACCCTCATTAAGATGTAACACAGCTGTTGATTTGATAAGAAAACATGAATTAAAGGAATTAAAGGAAATTAACAACTAATGCAACCTGTCTACTAATGATTAAGATTCATATTTAAATTGCATTTAATGACTAAATGGTAGCAAAGTGTACCAAAACCATTTTTTAATAAAAGGCTAAACAAGCTAAACTGGATCAGCAATAAAACCAACTCAAAACACCACTTGACAAAAATCCAACATTATATTGCTTATTTCTGCAGTACACTAAAAATAATTTGTAAAAATTATTCTGATTTCAACACATTTGCAAATATAGAAAGTTAAAAGCAGTAAGGTCAACACCAATCTAGAGCACCATAATGGTATTTCATAAAATTCAGAGAGTTATTTGAAAAATTGATGATCAGAAACAGAACTGTTGCATTTCAGCAATACATTAATATGTTTTTTAATAAATAAGTTTTAAAAAGACACCTAACATCTATTACAAGAGAAAGGAAAATAAATTGTCATCAGCTCTCAAAGTTCCATATACAGTTTTCTAAGTCATAACCATTCTTTACAGTACCCTCATTAGTCAAACAGGTGTGCTCAGAACCATGCCTTGAAAATCATCAGATCTGAGCTCTTCCAGGGCTGGGGTGAGGGTCTATACCAAGAATTTTTGCATAAATCATTTTACTGCCTGCCTGCTTCTAAATAATATAATTGTTTTGCTTGTATATTCCGTGTACTATGACAACAACATCGTGACGCCAGATTTCCACCAATTTTGAAAACAAACTTAAGGTACGCTAATTACAATTTTCCTGGAGGTTCATCCAAATATTTTGGTGGTGAAATCAATAGCCCACCTGAAGCGCATCTGCACCAATGCAGGAAGAAGTTTTTAGTGACCTGCTGCACCACTTAGATACTCACAAGTCTATGGGACTGGATGGGATTCACGTGAGGGTACTGAGGGAGCTGTCGGACGAGCTCATCAAGCCATTCTCCATCATTTATCATAGTTCTGGTTAAGCAGAGAAGTCTCAGATGACTGGAGGTTGGTCAATGTGATGCCCATCTACAATAAAGGCCAGAAGGAGGATCTGGGGAACTACAGATCTGTCAGATTGATCTGGGTGCCAGGGAAGGTTGCGTAACAGATCATTTTGAGTGCAATCACAAGGCACATACAAGACAACCAAGGGATCAGGCCCAGTCAGCATGGGTTTAGGAAAGTCAGGTCCTGCTTGACCAGCCTCATCTCCTTCTATGACCAGGTGACCTGCCTAATGGATGAGATAAAGGCTGTGGATATTGCCTGCCTGGACTTCAGCAAAGCTTTCAATACTGTTTCTCACAGCATTCTCTGGAAAAGCTGGCAGCCCATGGCTCAGACATGAGCACTGTTCACTGGTGTAAAAGCTGTCTGGGTGGCCAGGCCCACTGGTGGTGAAAGGAATTCCATCCTGTTGGCATCCAGTCACTAGTGGTGTTTCCCAAGGCTCTGTATTCTGCCCAGTCCTGTTCAATATACTTCTGGATGATCTGGATGAGGTAATCAAGTGCACCCTCAGTAAGTTCACAGATGACACCAAATTGAGCAGGTGGGCTGATCTGTTGAAGGGCGCAAAAGTTCTGCTAAAGCGTCTGGACAGGCTGGATCAATGGGCTGAGGCACTGTGCTGTTCAATAAAGTGAGATGGTAGGTCCTGCCCTTGGGTCCCAACAACCCCATGCAGTGCTACATGCTGGGGACAGAGTGGCTGGGAAGAAGCCAAATGGAAAAGGACCTGGGAGTGCTGGTCGACAGTGGCTGAACATGATCCAGCGTGTGCCCAGGTGGCCAAGAAGGCCAGTGGCATTCTGACCTGCATCAGGAATATGTGGCCAGCAGGACCAGGAAAGTGATTTCCCCCTGTATTTGGTACTGGTGAGGCCACATCTCAAATCCTGTGTTAACTTTTGGAACCCTCAGTTCAAGGAAGACGCTAAAATGCTGCAACGTGTATAGAGAAGGGCGACCAAGTTGGTGTAGGACCTAGAGAGTGAGTCATATGAGAAGCAGCTGAGGGAGCTGGGGTTGTTTAGCCTGGAAAAAAGGAGTGTCGAGGGTGACCTTATAGCTCTCTACAACTATCTGAAAGGAGGTTGCAGCAGGGTGGGTGTCAATCTCCCAGGCAACTAGCAACAGGACAGGAGTATATATCCTCAAGCTACATCAGGGGAGGTTCAGGTTGGCGATCAGGACGAATTATTTTTATGGAAAGGGTTGTTAAGCATTGGCGTGAGCTGCCCAGGGAGATGGTAGTGTTACCATCCCTGCAAATGTTCAAGACACAACCGGACTTGGTGCTTAGTATTATGACTTAGTTGGTATGATGGTGTTCACTCAAAGGCTGGACTTGATGATCTTGGAAGTCTTTTCCAGCCTTAATAACTCTACGTTGATGTATCAAAGAAGTAACTTATAGACTACAAAAAAAAAAAAAAAAAACAAATCAGACATCGTTGGCCTGCTTTAGTTATAGCTCCATTTTTTATGTGCTTTCACAACACAAAGGAGAAGACAAAGAAAGAAAGGGGGCCTAAACACAAATCCTGGTTACACTTTTCTTGTAAATCTATTTATGTTCTTTGAGGGTAAGTGAGGAAAAGGAGAAGGAATGATGACAGACAAAGCAGGTGCCATTACTCTAGACTGAGTGCGTTGTCAATTCCAGGCATCAGTGCATTTGGTCACCAAAATCTCCAAACAGTCCTGGCAATTCTTACAAAATCTAAATGAGAAAAAATATACCACTGTAGAACTTCCAAAATTCTGGAGTTAAAATACAATCATTTTCATGCCAAAAAGGGCAGATATCACTACCTTGCAAAAGACAATGGAAATACAGACTGTAATATTTATTCACTTTATAATTTACACAGATTAAATAGTCCCTGACCTTACATGATATTTAATTTGATTAGCACTATATATTTAAGTGCAATAATTCTGTGATAAAGAGAAAATATTCTACTTTAGTATCATGGTGGAAATTAATTCTGTCCTGAGCATGACATGTCATGTCATCTATATTACTCTGCTCCCTGCTTTTAAACTGTTCATGTATTTAGACATGATCCAGGATCTGAATAATTGCATGTTTCACTATAGTCAAGGTAATGATATTATTCATTATTATTAGTCTTTGATCCAAATGCAGAAATGCAATTGGACATGTACTTTTTAAAAGAAAGAAGGAAGAAGCCTTTGCCCTATTACTAGATTATTTGCAGTAAGCTAAGGAAATTTAGAAAACTCGAATTCTCATAATTTATAGCACGTAAATTATAGCAAGTTGAATATAATAACAGAAAAAAAAAAAAAACAAAACCACATTCTGGTTATGCCAGCATTAAGAAAGATTTGTCTCAGCTAAATTTAATAAAGCTATCTTGGGTCTTCCTAACAAGTCAGACAAAGGAGTATTAGAATATGGCATAGCTTCCTGAGAGTTTATGCAGGACAATGGACAGATTTTGCATAATACTTGGAGTCTCCTATTGCTAAAAGCTATTTTTAAAATTCCTTCATGTGGTTAGCTTAACATTAAATCCCACATACCTATACAAGCTTCAGCTACACCTTTAGGTTTCATTGTATTCATAGTTAAAGTATGATTATTTCAGACATTTCTAGTATTTCCCAAAAGACCTTTCATAAAGCCATCTGATTGCAAGTATATATGATGTCATCACATGTCTGTTCTTAGACTGATCATTTACCTTTGCTGAATAACCTTGTGGGCTACTATTGATCTGAAAAAATAAGTTCCAGTCTGGCATGTTCCTCCTCTTGGGGCAGCACACACCAGACTTAGCCATAAAACAGTGGTCCTTGTTGCCACCTCCCAAATGAAAATAGCATGAGCTCTTATCCAGCAGGTTGCCTCAGTGTACAATCCTTGAGTTGTTAAAGATCATCTGCTTGACTAAGCTCTGAAACACAAGTATTCACACAGTCAATACCATCCCCTTCAAAAGTTGCAGCTACCCACATCCTTTTTCAGCTTTCCAGCCTGAGTCATCTCACATCTTGTCCTGCAAGAGCTTTAGATGCTTTCAGGAGTACTAGAGCAGAAGTCAGGGTTTAATTTGTGTATACACAACAAATCTGACCTCAGATTCTACTTTGTGCAAGAACATGCCTAGCAATACAAGCCCATCGGATGTTGTTTAATGTATGTAATGGTTTCATGTCAGATATTTCATTGCTGCTTTATGCTATAGCTCAACTACTGAGACTTCTGTATTTCTGAATACACTGAAGAAGGCCAACAAACTCCTTCCTGTTTCATAGCACCATTTTTATACATGCTTAGAAATACAGAAGTTTTCTATCTAGAGACTAGGTTAGAAGTTCACTTAGCTATACGAAACTTCTTTTTCAGATTTTTCCTCCCTTTACAGTGAAATATTAAACATATTCTCACTGCTTCCCACCTGTTCTCATTAATGAGTCTAGCAATGCCATGAGCTTCAGGCTCTGGTTTCAAAACAGAGATACTAATGCTTTGACTTGACTCACAATTCCATCTCAGATTAAAGATACACTGTTTTCAACATCTGTGTAAAAAGCAGTAAAAATCAAGTAGTTCATTTGCTGAACTTCAAACCAGTTCTAAAAACACTTCAGTACAAAACCTCGGTTCCTTTTACTAGGGCTCCAATATACTGTTGAAAATCTCAGTTATGACTCCTGTTCAATGCAAAATTGTTCATGACTCAGTGACCTTTTAGAAAAACCCAGAATCAAATGCAATCCTATTTATATATTATCATCAAAACTACTGGCAAATCTCAACTTTGCAAGGCTTTAACACGGAACAAAAAGAACACTGTTGTTTAGGGGATTGTTTTGCCTGTAAGCATATGTTTATATTCCAATCAAAGCAGAACTCTCAGTCTACAAATTCATGCAGATAAAAAATGACAAAGGATTTGCATGGACTGTTATGATGTAGGACTGCAGGATTTTGCATATCAGGTTCACAGGGTGTCATAGTGTGACTCATCAGGATTATGGGAAGACAACAGGCTTCCTCAGCTGCTGCAGCCGCTCTTTAGAAGTGACAGCCTGACTGAGTCATGGAAGCCACTGAAACCACAGCCTGCTTGAAGGAGGGACCTAATGCTTGCTAGTGACTGGCAGGGTGAGTTGTTTGGGTGCTTTTGTTATGCTTTTGTGGAGAGCACTGCCTCCTTACATAAGCCAAAGACACTCTACTGCGTTCCTTTCTTCACGGCTTTTGACAGAAAAGAGCCTTCATCAAACCAGGAAGTCATCTGGAACTCAAACAAAAAACCCATTTTGAGCTTTTCTAGCTAGACTAATAGCTGAACCTAAAACATTATTTTGAACTTAAACCATCTAATCATGTAATACCTTCTACAAGAAAAATCCCTTGTCTGAAGGTAAGAGTAATTTACCTTGAACTAAACCTATTCTTTTCTATAGGGCAGCATTGGCTAAATTGGATGAGGCTTATTTTATTTGCAAAAACTTGAGAGATTAGAGGAACTACATCCGAGCTTAAAAACAATCTGAGAAGGGCATTTGCTTTTCTTTAAACAGAGCTGAGCAAACTAATAGTTTGAGGCATTTTGTAATTTAACCAGATATGACTTAAAAAGAATTCATCATTTTTAGTAAACCATAGTAATTATATGGAAGCTTGACATCTTACCCTCCTGGAGGGGATCATATCCATGAAGCGACTCTTACTATGTCTATGTTATGAAGTAATGTGGAGGAATATACGTACATCTGTGACCCGAGCAACTGGCACTCAGGACTTGACATTGTCCATGCTTTAAATGATTAAAACCTACCTCAAATCAGCCTATGTCTGGGGACAAAACACCCTGGGGACAAAACCAGGTACATTCCTGTGATTCATCTGCCAGTTTTTTTTTTTTTTTACAGATGGGAACTAAGTCCATGTTCTTGAAGTCTATTTCATTATTGTGCCCAAAATATGGTTCACAGGGGTAACTAGAATATTGATTTCTCCTAGTCCTGACTGTAGCGCTACTGTAGGTGCAGGCACTACTTACTAAAATGATTCAGTGTTTCAGGTGTTCTCTCCATTTTCCTTTTCACATAATCCACTAGCATTTCCACACCACTCCCATGAATACTCAGTTCTAAAGCAAAATACATCACAGACCTCAGATGGGATATAAATGTTCAGTAATGGGATATTGTACTTATCTAAAATAAATATGAATTAAATTTCCTTTATAAAATGGATAATAGGAGAGAGATAGCAGCTACATCTTTATTTCAGGCTTTTTTTGTTGGAAAACATGTCCTTGCTGCTGGCAGCTGGGTCTTGAAAGCCATTTCTGAAACCATTAGTGTGTTCTTCTTTCCTGTCTGCCCACTGGTAGACTGTGTTGTAAATAAATATCTGTGTACACATTTCTGTTTCTTCTTTCACATGCATTAAACTTGGCTGATGAGTTTTAGTGCAACTTCCCTTTTCACTGAATTCTCCTCCTTCATGCCTCAAAGCAGCATTTTATCTCCTGTGCTGCTTTGTGGCACGTGCCTTGGAGAGCTGAAAAGTGGAAGTGGTGAGGCAGAGACAAGTAAAGGCACTGCTTCTACAGGGAAGTGGGAAACAAGGCTACACTCTCCTTGTAGCTGTAGCTCCAGGCAGATGGACCTTTCCCTTTCTTAACACTGTTTTCTGGTATGATTCACATACTGCATTGAATATGGCAATAAAAAGTAGATTTGGATTTGAATTCTTTCTTAGGTTGGTATGTATTGACAGCCATGGAGCTGAGTTAAACAATTTGCTAAATGATGTAGATGGGAATATCATCATGTGTTTAATATTCAGCAAAGTGTTCCTTAATGCACAAAATAACAGGACAAAATAAACTGTGATGGCATGCAAATAATTGTCTGCCTAAAGGCAATTAATAAAATAATTCAGTTCGTATTAGGGCCTTAAACTTACAGCAAGTTTTTAGTTAAATTAATGAATACTCAACAAATAGCCTACAGCGAGGCAAATCACATCCCAGAGAAGCAATACCAACTGGCATTTATTAATCTATTTGCTGATGCTTACTTAACATCTTTAGAATAATTTTGTTAAAAAAACATGGTAAACATAACCATCCCTTGTGGCAATTCTGATTTATCAGGAATTTTGATTCGGAGGTCCTATACAAGTACTTATTTAAATGAGATGTCTTCCAATTGGAAACTTCTTGATTCTGCTCTTATACCCGTCCACTGCTAGATATGGTAACAACCTTAAAAAATTATAGAAATTGGAAAATTTTATATCTGATATATTATATTTATATGATTATTTATTATAATTTCCTAGGAAAGCTAGTTTTAAGTTGCCCAAATGTTCTTAAAGAGTAGGGACCTTGATTGTCTTTTGTTTTAAATTATTTTCAGCTAAGAAGAAATCCCCATCATTATAAAAACTTAATTTTTTTCTCTGTTCTTAACATCACTTTCCTGTAATGAATTATTACTCAATGCATACGTTTACATGTTGCAACCAACTATGTCTTAAATCTTTCCACAATTTCCTGCAGCATCTTTGTTAGCAAGACAGATTTTCGATCAAGAAATCACAGTGCCAGAGATGACGAAAACCTGCCAGAAGGAAGAGCTAGTGCCTGTGTTACAAAACCTGCTCTAGTTTGAAAAACCTTTCCTGTGTTTGTGGCAACCAGGCAAGTAGCTCTACTTAAAGTAAAAGCAAGTTCAGCACTTCAGTAAAGGTTTTTTCCTTTTTCCTTCCTTAACTGATGTATGGCTTATCTTCACGGAGATAAGAGATGAAAAATTGTGTTCTTGGCTTAGCATATACACAGAAGTATATTACAGAGGGAAGAAAACTGAAATATATTTGGTAGATTTCCCTTCTTTAGCCTATCTCTTGCAGTCACAAGCAGTGTGTTGCATTAAAATTATTTGGTGAGGAAATGATGGTCTGGATTTTGAGACAGCATACACAAGGTACAGTGCAAAATACAGAAACTGAAGTTTGGAGACAATATGTAATATATTAAAGACCAGTATCCATGGGCTGAATATCTAAATAGATCAAATCTATTTGAGTATGATGTTGATATTTGTCTCCAGATACCACCAAACTTCTACACGTTTCCACTAGTCCTGCCAGTTGGAATAAGAAACTTTGTGCTTTCATACACTATTTGTATGTGCATCTGTACATCTATCTCCACATGAATTCAAGGTATGAAATACTTGACAGAAAGCAGTGGGACCATAATTCAAGAATATTCTGTGTCCTAGTTATGAAAAACCACACAAAAATGTCTTACATTCATATTCCTCTCTTTGCAGTAAGCACACACTGTTGAATGAAGTTTTGCCAGCCTTCTTGTGATTTACTTCAATCATCATGAAATTATATGGATCCATTTAAACATCTGTTCAACTTACTTTTATAGGGTTATATGTACACATACAGCTTTAGGTATCTTATACTATAGTTAAGACTTGTTTGCTGAGGCTCTTTTGGCAAAATATGGTGTTTACAGTAGCAGCTTGTTCTACTGAATAGGATTGCTTCAGTGTGAAGATGGTGGTTTTCCTTTTCTTTCCTCCCTCCCACCCAGGCCCAAACTTGCTCTCTCTAACTGCTAGCATACTTTTGGTGCAGATTTTATCTAGAATAACGAGAATAGAAAAGGCTGAAGCTACGGCATGAAAAAGCTCCACTAATCTCCAGTGCTAATTACAGTGCCTGTTAGTAGTGTGATGAATGTTCAAGAGATATATCTGTTCAAATGTTATGACTTATCTGCTATGATTTATCTTTTATTACTTTTCATTGCCTTGATGCAATATAATCCTATGTTGAGTGTATTCCTACCCAGTAGAGCCACACCAGAAGTCTAGCGGGGATGTGTTCTGCACTTTGCACAGTCCCAGGATTGGATCAGGAGGTTCCAACAGGTTTTGCAACAGCCCAGCTGGATTTATGGCATGTTTAAACTGACCAGGAGTCTGATTTGTTGTCATGGTTTAATCCCAGCCAGCTGCCAAGCACCACACAGTCACTCGCTCACTCCCCCATCAGTGGGAGAGGATTAGAAGGGTAAAAGATAAAAAACTCGTGGATTGATACAAAAACAGTTTCATAGGGAAAACAAAAGCCATGCACGCAACCAAAGCAAAACAGGGAGTTAATTCACCCCTTCCCGTGGGCAGGCAGGTGTTCAGCTATCTCCCGAAGAGCAGGGCCTCATCATGCATGGTGGTTAAAAAATACCCTCAATTCTTGTTTATTTGCTTTCTTGTCATGTAAACAAATGAAGTAAGACCATCTCAGGATCTCTCTTGGCTAAAAAGGCATGTGAATCAACAATCTCTTCTTTCCCCCACTACCTTTTGTTGTCATGGAAGTCCTTCTTTTGAAGGCATGCTTTTGCTGCTTGACCTTTAAGACTCGTGAAAAGAAAGTAATCAGAATTGCTTTGGTGTTTACATTATCTTTAATAAATTATCTCCACATTTCAAAACATCCATGGCAACACATTGAATACTAAACGTTCAAGCCATTGGTCCTTTTTATGTTCTGCATGCATAATAACACACAGGCTTACCAAGACCCTACTTCAGTAATTTAAATGGATATTAATGATACATGATATCTATAAAACTGAGTATTTCAAGCCAGAGAGGAACAAAGCAGCCGGGACACATCTAAAATTGTCTCATTGCAGGGATGAAAATGGAGAAAGAAACAGCCTGTCATTATTTATTTTTTAGAAATATAAATATTAGTTATGAACAATTTACTGATGTAAAAGGCACAGACTGAAACAGATCTCACAGGTTGTTATATTCTCAAGGGAAACTGAGAAGAATATACTTAATTGCTACTTGTTAAGTAAAAGATAATGGTAAGAAAGAAGTATTGCACGTATTATGACTCTGGTTAATGAAAGGATTTCAGTAGAGGTCTTGGAGAGCCTTTGTGAAAGTTCAGCAGACTGAACCGAGAACACTTGCAACAACATTATATCATCAGATACTCTAACTGGATATTCTATCAATTATGTGGAAATTTCAAAACTATTTGAAAAGAAAAGGGAATAAAATTTCCTATTGTTTCATCCCCTCCATCATGCCTTTTAAATACAGCACTTGCTCTAAGAAGCCAGAAAAGGAAACACAAAAAACCCAAAAAACATTAAAAGAGAGATGAAGACAGTATACTATCAAACAGACATCAAATAGTGCAACTTAATAAGAAGGAATATGTCTTAGAAGAGGAGAAATAAAGTGAAAAGCAGTGGAGAATAAAACAGATGGGAAAAGCATACCAGGCTTATTTTTAATGGAAACTTGGCTTTTCAACTAAAGAAGATTTTTCCAAAAAAATCTACTTTCTGATAAAAGTTTAGCTTTTCCACTGCAAAGTCAACTCTTTTCAATTGAAAATACTCCTTGGATACCTTATTGTTGCATTTTATCCTCTCAGAGACAACAAAACACTGTATGTCATGACTGCCATAACAAACTCTTTTTCCTGTCAAGGGAAGAGATGATACTGCTTTGGTCTGATTTCAACAAAACCTCATCCCAAAGAAGAAAAATGGGAGCGTATCTGCTTGAAAATTTCTTTAACATATCAAGGCAGGACTTTCAAATCATAACATTCAAATTTCCTGCTGAGGTTTTAATGAAAAAAACTTGGCTTTGGGAGAAGAAAATTTTGCTGAATAAGACTGTTTGCTTTAATAAAGAGTGAGATTATCTAAAACGGATGCACAAAGTAGGAAACGCTGTAAGTAAAACTACAGTCCTCAAAGCTTTAACCATATTTTTAATACATTTTTATTATTATTTAGTTTTACACAACTGTCTACAATTAATTACTATCACAACTACAAGGAAACTGTACTAAAAGCAGAATGCTGTATCCTTACTGGTGATTTTACTATAGACCTTAACCAGACAAAGGAAGAAGTTTCTGTGAAAGATGGGAAGCAGAGGAGAAAGAGAATATACTTTGAAGGGCAGATCTGGAAGAATTTTAAGATAAAGATCTATTATTGTGCATCAGGACGATATTGGAATTATTTAAAAAAAGAAATTTCAGGACCTTGTAACATGATACATGATCTAGGACTTCTTATATTTTTGTTGAAAGACTTTTATAATCTTGATAGCATTGTTATAGCAACTGAAATTCTAGTCAGTAAGAAGCATCTAGAAACATTGGCAAGGTGAAAGCTTGAAAAGCAAAATGTATACTTCTTAGAATGTTGGTAGAAAACCACTCAGGTTTATAATTTTAATTTCATGCTAAACTCCAAAAATTGTTTCATGACATAGAAGTACTTTTCACCAATATCTTGCAAAAAGAGCACATATCCTGGCTACAGATTACAAGAATTCCGGCTGTAAAAGAGACAGTTCACACAGCGAAGCTGAGAAGACAATGCATTGATTTTCAGTCCATTTGTAATGTGTGGATAATTATTGTTTACAAAGGACTTCCATCTCCTTCTTCTATCTTGCTGTCACAAAGATGCTCTGAATGTCTAACTCTCCAGACTGGAGTGTCCGTCTGCGTGCAAAGGAATGACTGACTGACTGACTGACTGACCACTAAAGCTACAACAGCAAATTCTGCTTCACCTATGGTGCTATCAGAAAACTACATTTTCTGGCCTCAACCAGGCCACTCCCTCTCACCTCTTATAGCTGTTCATAAAAGAAAGTCTGAATAGATCATGAAGCAGCCCCTGAATCGTCACAGTTTTCGTCTAGATTATGAAATTTAAATAAAGATCCATCACTCATGGCACACTGAGATTAAAAACTGTGTTCTTTCAGGAACTATTAAAGATTTCCCCTGGTCAATGCCTCAAAGCAGAGATGAAAGCATATGTGAGCAGTAGCTGTTTAAACAGGAAGATTTTTATCCTCCATTGCGTCTGTAGGAGACCTTTCAAAAGGCTACTTCAATAAGTATTCTCAGTGACTTCACAGTCCAGTAAGGCACAAAGTTTTGTACCTTGCTGTCATGGCAGCCTACTTAGCCACCAGTAAACTGACTGGCAATTTTGCTTGTACCTTCCAGATGATTTATTGAGTGCAATCACTTAGTATGTTTTTAGACAAAAATGTCATTCTATGCTGTGGGTATTTCTGAGTTTGTTAAGAATGCCAAAAGATCTTTTTCCTTCAGTGTATGATTACTCTGCTTTTGTGCATGGTTTCAAGTGGAATACAAGATGCAGAACAGAAAAGGAGTACATGAATTGATTAAAGAGCTCAGGTTGAATTGGGGACACCAGGACAAGATTTTCTGTCTGCCTTTATTACATGGGAAAGTCAAGTTTAAAAGTGCTTGTCTTGCTAACAGCTCCAGGAGAATGTGAAATTAATATTTAATATTGTTGAATATTATTCATGAAATGCATTCAAGTTTAACATCATATTGCCTTGTCAGTGTTCTATTTGGTTTTCTACAACTACTAAGTTTATAAAAATTAGGACTTGATTAATATTAAAATATGGTGTAATACTGTCAAGCCCCACTATATAACAATTTGGAAAAAAAAATAACCAACGCAATTTAGCTTAATCTTCCGTTCTTCCCCTTCCCTTTCCTCCTCTTCTTTCCCTGCTCCACTCCTTATGCAGTGTACTTTTCCAGATTCTGAATACCCTGAAAGTGAGAGTTAGTTGTGGAAACTTGCCTCCTGTTGGCATAGACAGCATTGATCAATAGCTGTTCCTCCCAGTTGTAATCGTCTCATAAATACATCAGTGTTTATGAGAAACAACATCTGTCAATAAGGAAGGATTTTCCTATTTTCCTGGAAGTATGCAAGTGAAAAAGAAAAATGGAGGGGTTTTTTGCCAGAAATTAGCATACTTTGACTATGCACTCTGTGCTTTTATTTCAACCTCAAAGAATATAATTGTTTATGTGACTAGAAAATCCTCCTCAGAATACTTCAGTCCAGATTCTAAATATTCTAAAGGCCTTCAAAGAGACTGATTTTCAGTTCAAAGTTTAGCACAACAGTATCTCAAAATGATGCAGATTTAACAGTTTCATACCATCAGTTCTATAGCTGAATGAATGACCTCACTAGGGACAATGGTACAGGCCCTGTCTCATAAGGCCCCTGCAGTGCCAGCCCAGGGGACACTTTGTGGCTATCAGCCTGTAAGGAACACTCAGCCCTTGTATCACCCTGACACTAAAATATTAACTGCTGTTAATATTAACTTCCAGGGTTTTCCCCCTCCACTATTAATATTATAAAAGTCATCACTATTTTCCAGTACAATATAGCAGTAGTCCAATATAATTTTCTTGCTCTTTTCAAGGGAAGCCAACAGCGGTCACAGAAACTTGGCACTAAATTCTTGGCATCTTCTTGAGCAGTCAAACATAACTGCTAAGAGGTAACATTTCAGAGATGTTTAAGAGGATTTAGCTTAGCAGTTACTACCAGCTTTATCTGCAAGGTGCATGCATTAACACCTGTTCGGAGTTCTGAACATTTGTCCTTATTAATATTTAGGTTATGTTTTACACTAAGAGCTCCCAGGGTAACTGCTTACATAAAATTTCTGCGAGAAGGCCATACTCCATTCATTTCATCAGACATAACTGCATATGTAGTGTGCATATTTGGAAACGGGATATGCTTTGTAAATTTGAAACAGAGTTGGAAGAATGCGTAAGAGTGATATCAACATTGACTTGGACTTTTTTGTTCTATTTTCATTAAGGAGTGGATCTTCAGATTTCTGAGAATATTGTCTTATTTTTCTCATCTATTTTTCAAAACCCCAAGTCAGCATAAACTCAATCCACAGAATTGCATGTGTACTCTGAAGGAACCGAACCACTACCAACAAGGCAGGTAGAATTATCCTGGCTGAGGAAATCAGCAATTGCTCCTCTTAATTCTTGTGTTAGGGAAGCTTCCCTGTCTGACCATTCAGGAGCCACTCTGGAGACACACCCACACCACCTGAGCTGGGACTGAGGTCCCTTCACAGCTACACACCCTACACTCAGAGACACACCAGATTTCCTCACCGGCTCGGCCCCAGGTTTCCAATGGCAGTGTCAGATGTCCAGATCCTTCAGATGGTTTAATCTTGGTCCATTTACAAAATAACAGCTCAAACTCAATGACTCCAAGGAGGGACCCCCCCAAAAATAAAATGTCCTGGGCTTTTATTCTCTTACAGTCTAAGGTTGGGAAATTCTGGGGGGTTTTGGCTCCTGCCTGTCCTTGAGTGTCCAGTCACTTGGCCAGGCCACAGGTCCCTGGGTAGGCAGTTCATGGCCCCTTGCCTGGGGCTCCCACCCAAAGCTCAACCTGCAGCTCCACTACAACTGTACCCCAGTTACCTGCACAATATGTATTCCTCAACACTTGTCTGTATAGGAATTAAGTAGTTAATAATTCATTCTGCTTTCTATAAAACACATGACCCTTTAAAACCCTCCTGTACCATGGTGCCAGAGTTAGAAAAATCTGCTTAAACCCACAGAACTTGTTGTGTTGCAGAATGTAGAGCTGCCAGAAGAAAACACTTACAAGGGCATTATGTTGTGCTATCACTAGAAATGGAATTATTTTAAACTCTTTTTTGAAGCAATTAACACCACGTTAATCATCCAAAAGAAACATACAGGGACAGAATGATAAAAGTTAAAGGAAATATTTGAAGTCAGTGTTGGTGGAGTAAATCAGTGTACTTTAGCGGTAACTATCACTGTCTTCTAAAGAAAGCAGTTACCCAAAATTCAGAGCCCTACATGTTTTTCTACAAATGAAAGGATCTGGTATATCTTATATAAATCTCCTTTTTAACAAATGGAGTATCTAAAATCCTAGGACCTAGAAAAAGGAAAATATACCTTTGCTACCAAGTCCAAGCCCCTTTCAAATTACACTTTACAGTTTTTCACGTCTACTATTTTTCCTTTCTCAGTCATGCTGTTGGCAATTCAGACATTTCCCTGATGTATTCCAAGGTGTTTGTCTTTCAATTTAATGGAACAGTTACAAAAACATGGGCCAACAAAAGTGTTGTCAGTTTTTTTTTTTTTCTTTTAGAATTCTTCTGTTAGATGATGATCTGCACTTCTCTTTGGAACAGAGTCATCAGGCTCTGTTAGCTTGTTACAGATGCCATAAATAAAGAAGAGTAATCCTACTTAATTTGTAAGCAATAGTCTTAAATCAAGACCATTTTCACATGCCATTAAGAAGAAAAATTTGCAATGAAGAAAAGACAGTTTTGTTGGTGGTATTTTTTCAGACTTAATTTTTGAGAAATATTATCATTAAAGAAAACTTAAAATACCTAAGCACTGATTTTCACAGTGATTTTCCCTCATAATGCACCTACATCTCACTAAAACACTCACTTCTTTTGGCTGGCTGCAGGTACACTGTGCATGTATAATTATTTACATGATGGAGAGTCTGACAGAGCATTAGAATTACCAACATTGTATAAATTATTCAATAAGGATACAGGCAGGAATATTTTACCTGACGTGCTGGTGTTGTGGAGTCCTACAAGAAGATTGTGCAGGGGAAAAGAAAAGCCACAGATCAATGTACAGAAGCAAAGATAGGACTGATAAACACCAGATTAATTCAGTAGGAAACAAAGACAAGCTTTGTGTACAAGAATGAAGAAAAAGCCTACTAATTTTATCTTCACAGTTATTTTGTGTCTTACCATCAAAGCATCCTGATGACTCAGACATTAATGTATTTATCCTCACAAAACCCCAGAGACAGATAGAAAATGCTTTGAAACCCATACCTCAGATATAATGTAGAACGTTTATGGCAAAAGCAGAACAGAACTGACATCATAGTGTCTTCCTTAAAAAGACCACCTCTTCCCATCCCTGTCTACTTCCACATATGTATTGAAATACATGGAACTGATTCTTTGTTTCCTAACTGATGGACACTAAACTCATCATTTGTTTTCCTTGTACAAGTACAGAAGTAGACATATGAACAAGTGAAATAGCTTTGAATTCTGGAAAACGTTTCTTTTTTCCTCTACGTCTTTAGAGACAGATATGACAGTCATCGCATAAAAACCTTTGCACAGATATTTTTCTCTAAAAAACACTTAAAATGATAAATCTCATGTGCTGTTCTAACCTTCAGAAAATGAATAACTTCAATTCTTCATGGGCACCAACTTCGCTGTCAGACTTACCATTGGAAAAAAGAGCATTTGAATAGCCTTGCAATGTGGAATGATTTTTTCTTCCTTGTGAAATTGTTCAGCACTGGCAAACTTATAACTCCTGCTTCTCATCTGCTGGAGATGGATCAGTTAATCCATGGTGTTCAAATTGTGCAGTGTGAATGTTCTCATTCTTTTGCTAGGTGTCAAGTCCAAGGTACCTATAGAGTTAAACACTATGGAGAAAAAATGCACCTGCTGTTTCCAACAGAGACTTTCTTCATAGCACCAGCACCTGATACAGCAATGGCTACATACCTGAAAACTGAGTGAATGCAAGCCAGCACCCTCTAATTGTTTAATTATTCTTAAAAAACCCTCTGCATTAATGTACACCAATGACTGTATGAATAACTCTATGAGAGTACAGTAATGAGTCAATTGGTGGATGGCACGTTCATAGAACGTGTACATAGTGTGCAATGGCAATGGAGGTAAACAAGGAGAAAGGCAGCAGTGATATCAAGCAGGCTACTCGCTAACAGAAACTTTTTAGAGTAAAATGCTATTAGATAAAACCAAGAGAATTCTATAACCTGTTGACTACAGTCTTTGTTTTTTAGCAGTTGTAGGGGATGCTTGCTCCACAGTAGAAAGAAAAAAAATCAACACTTCAGAAACAAAAAAACAATATTTTCTACGCTACCACTGAAAACAAGTAAACCAGGAAATTGAACCCTCCCAGCACTATCTTATATTCAAGACTTCTTTGGTTTGGAATGAACCGGAACCACAAGAAATATCAAATATCTCACAGTCAGAAAAAAAAGGCGCCATCTGAAACCAAATCAGCTCTCCAATTTATATTTTTCTTCATGGTCACATACGCACAAAACAAAGTTTGGACACATTTATACTCTTTCAACATTAACAGAAGCACTTCAGTCACTTTATATGTCATTTTGAACTCACAGTTCTCTGAAAGCATGTGGTGTGAATTCAGCCCATCTTTACAAATATTTTCTAAGGCATTGTCATGCTGAAGTGCATTGCCCACTGTATGAACTTCCCGGTCTGAGTTTCACACATTAAAAAGTGTATGGTTTTATTGTGATGTGATGAAATAATGCTTTCTCTTTGAGGTAAAACATTTCATATTCTAGCTTCAGTTCAAGTTGAAAACCCTGATGCATACAAGAAGATCCTTTTGATGGCTTCTAGTTTCATAGTCCTTTAGTCTTAATCCATAGTCTTATATATCTTTGGAGCTTGCATATAGGAACAGATATGGTTGTAAATTAGCCACAGTATTATGATTAATTTCTGTTTTCAAACAGAAAATCCAGTTCTAGAACCATGCATGTCCATCCAATAAAAGCTACAGCTTGGTTTCAAACATTAGCATAGCTGGGGCTACAGCTGGGTCTATTTACTATAATGTTTTCTTTCAGAAGTAAAACCCGTATGTACAAGACATCAAACTGTGACAAGAGCTAAAGCCAGATAAATTACACAAAGTGCAATTAGATTAAGATTATAAGTGTATATATTTTTTTAACTTTTCATTACAGAGTGACTAAGATGTGATGACATCTGCTCATCAGATTTACTGACATGAAAGTTATGAATATATTATCTCATTTAGAACTAGAAAAAGTACAAATCCTGGGCAGTAAATCTAGATATTCAGAACATTAGGTGGAGGTTAAATTCAAATTTCTCAATGCAAATCCTTTTTGTGCTTTCAGCTATGTGTCAGAGCTAAAAATCAGAAGTCCAAACGCCATACAGATTGAAATGTCAATGCTTCAATTCATCTCTACTTACAACAGAATAAATGAATTTGATATTAAAAGACAGGAGATGTTTTAAATATCATATTTCTCATTAATATGCACTCCTCACCTTTACATCAAAATGTACTTTTCACACTTGCTTATGAATCAGTGGAAATATAGGTAATTCACAGAAGAGAAAGAGAAAAAAAAAAAAAAAAAAAACAACAAAAACCACCACAATGACAATGGAGATCATCAGCTGTCAATTGAAAAAATTATCAGCAACCTGAGTTTTTGTTTTGACTCACTCATCCCACCAAAATAATTTGATCAAGATTCCACACATCTTTCAAAAAGGCAGTTTTCCTCAACTTATTCAAGAGAACAGGAAGAAATTTAGGACAAAATTATTTTCTAGTTCTGATTTTTCTTACATAGGGTTAGATTTAATAGTCTTAATGTCATGAAAAAGTATCATGAATCTCATTCAGTAAGCACAATGATGATCACTGGGTTAGACAGGAGCTTTTGCATTTCTGCACACATCTTGTGAGGTACAAACATCTGTGAACATTCTCTCTGAGTCTTAAAAATTCAAATGAGAGTAATGTTATATCAGATGATTCAATACATTTGGACTTCTAAAAGACAAAAATACATCAAAAGCAGTGAAAGTAAAATTTATATATCTTGCAGTAGAAACTATATTTTCTATATATTTATGTAATTTAGATAATGTAATTTATTTACATATCAAATTATATGCACATAAGAAAACCTGATCATTGGGAGCATGAAGCTCATATTAACTGTGTAATTGCTGCAAGGTTCCATTTCTGATCTATAACTTCTCTACAAATCAAAGAGTCTGAAGCATTTGAATCCAAAAATTGCTATTCTCTAAGAAGAATTGAAAGGATAGAATTGCTTATTATTATATAACTCCATTGGTTAAGAAGGACATTGCGTGGTTGAGTAGTTTCAGTGACGCTGAGAGTATAAAAGTAGAACTAGAAAGCATTACAAGTCCACATTTGGACACACAAATTTTGGAGGTATCCATATGTGTGTGTGTATATATATATATATATAGGCAGGGTATGGTATTCATATACATCCAGGAATTCAAAAATGAAAATCACATTTGCTTTCTTTATAATATCTGTCCTGGAATGGTCTTTTTTCCATTGAACACAAGGAGAAAGTGTTTGATACCAGTGAGAAAACTTCGGAGGATAAGATGAAACACAAACAAAAAAATCACCAGCTTCCACAAGCTCAACCACTGCTCTCTGTTCATTCCAGGTAGACTCTAGTGACAACATCTTGACTTGCTACCACCAGAAATTGTCAACCTGCTCTTCTTCTGAGGGAGTCCCTAATTGCCTTCTGTTCCCCTTTACATTTTCAATATCTGAATGTGATGGTAAGAATAGCAGGACAGTGATGTTTAAGATTCACAGAAATACCTCATATTTCCCTAGCTACTGTGGAAATAATAGAAATGATCATACAATTAAAATGTGTCATTGAAAATGAAATTAATAATAAAGACCAAAAAAACATATTTGAAAGATGTATTTGAATTTTTCAACACATAGGGAATGTTTAATTAAAAGATTCACAGACTATTTAACTAGTTCATCAGCTGTGTAAATAAGAAATAACAGAAATCCATTTAAAAGAAATAGCAAAAAAAAACAACAGCAAAAAAAGAGAAAGGTTTCATCAGCTTTAATCTCAGCACTCCAAACCTTGAGAATATTTTGAAGAGGTTCAGACAGTTCGTCTTTGTGCTAGGTGGTTTAGGGGACTTCTGACCTGAAAGGTTATGAAGTGAATGCTTGTCTTTTTCACGTGATTCTCCTTGCAGTTCTGTACTTCACCTTTCACATTTAAGCTTTTAGTACATCTGGTGTAAAGATTAATAGAGAAAGCTGTGAAAAGAGTAGTCAGGGGATTAAATACCTCTAACTGGATTTAGTCTTGATCAGTATTTTCTAATTAATATGTTGCTATCCTTTTTGACATCATAAATCTTTGCCCTCTCCACTCCTTGGCTAAATGGTTTCTGATTCTCATGTTTCCAGAAACAAATCAACACAATTAAATATGAAAGGTTGCTATTAAATTAGACATGTAAGTTGGAGGTAGGAGCAATCTGACAGATGGAACAAGTGACTCACTGAGAGTCCCTGCCCCAGTTTTCTCAGTAACACAAAGTTCAGAGTTTTTCTCTGAATTTCTCAACCCTATTTTTGTCCTAAACTCAATTTATCTTTCAGGTTTCTACCAAATAACTTCCAAATCTCCTTCAGTCTCCCCAGTAGCTCAGTACATACTCACAGCACATAATAATGTAGCCTATTAGGGGATAGAAACTTTTTCTATTTATAAGTAGCTGAGACAAATTTCTGAGGAACTCCAGTCATGCCCCCTATCTAGAAAAGGCCAGATGCTCACAGTAGGTGCTGGATGATTATCTTGTTTCAAAGACCTAACCTCTATACAGACTTCCCTGGACTTTTGCAATAGAACATAGTAATATCTAAGTTGACTTTCTGTTTGCACAGGCATTAACAAGTTTTCTTACAGGTTTTATTCTTTCCTTGTCATTTCCATGCTTCACCTGGAGAATCTTATTTTTAAAATGTAAAGTCACAAATATATGGATGTCGTTTCAGGGAGGATGCTGGAATAAAACAAAAAACCTGTACTCCCACCCTTTTAAAGCTTTATGTTAGGATTTCTTTTTTTTTGTTAAACAACTGTGCTTAAATGTATATGGAAAAAAGGCGGTGTAATAAAATGTTGCTGCCTGACACTGCAAAATAAGTTTGATTCATTGATTTGACTTTCTTTTTGTTTATTTGATATAAAACAGAGTAAATAATTTAAAATAAGGAATTAGTTGCTACTTGTCAAGAATTATTTAATTATTTCTCTTTAATGATCTTTTGCATAAAATAATAGAATTTTAAGTGCAATCATTTAGATCTGCTTTTAAGTCTAAAATATCTTTCACACAGAACTTGGGAACATAAAACCTGAATAGGTCAAGCATTTAATGATAAGTCAAGCAAAATAATTTTTAGTTAACAAGAGCTAGAGTATTTGACAGAAAATAACATTAATTAAGTTAAAAAAAAGATCAATTTACCAGATGTAGGAGACTGGTTCGGCATCACTGTGCTCTAAGTTACAGCAAAGGATGACTTAGATAAGGAAGCAGGTTACTAGAAAACTTAGTCCTGTTTGATATATGGATTCAGTTGTTTGCAAAGATAGCACTGGCCAGCAAGTGTTTATATCCACATTAGTCTTAATATTTATTTAATATTTATTTAATATTTTTAATGTTGTGCTTACTGGCCTCATAAAATATACCCAAAATTCTTTAATCATTTGGAATTTTTACCTCACAATTACTCTCTTAATATTCTGAGCATCAACTTAACTCAATGACATAATACTATTTTCAAAGGGCAGTTTTGGCCAAGCACTTCTCCCATTTATCAACAAACTACTATTCCTACCTGCTAAGCAAGACAATGTCCCCAATTCCAGTTTTCTATTTAGATCAGATATTAGGAAGAAATTCTTTACTGTGAGGGTGCTGAGGCCCTGGAACAGGTTGCCCAGAGATACTGTGGATACCCTGTCCCTGGAAGTGTTCAAAGCCAGGCTGGATAGGTCTTTGAACTACTTGGTCTGGTGGAAGGTGCTCCTACCCATAGCAGGAAGGTTGGGAATAGGTGATCTTTAAGGTCCCTTCTAACTCAAACCGTCCTACGATTCTTTGTAGTATTGATGGTAGCAATCTGTTGTATCTATGAATCATCCCAGGCAGGGTATAGTCAAGTATGTTTTTATTCCTCTAATTGTTACAATGGTAAATTATGTCCAATAAAAGAAAGTAGTCACAAAATATTTCAAAGTAGTTTTACTGACTTATGAAAATCGGTACGACATAGCCAAACTAAAAGCTTCAAAATTGTTTCTCTTTGTTTTATTTCTTTTTATAATATGACTGCTTAGAGATTTCTAGGACTCTGCCAAAAGTAATTCAACAAAATTTAAAAGAATTGGCAGCTCAAGCTAATGCTAGCTCCCAAGCCGCTTGTTAAAAAAGGCATTTGTTAAACTAAATTCTCATGCTGCTCTCCTACCTTAGTTCTTCTTGATAGATCCTCCTCTGCCTCAAGATGATCCCACAACAGGTATGATTAGAATGTTTTTCTCCTGATCTTACTCTCACATAGCTGTGGCAGACTCCTATGACTGGCCCTTCAAGTTTGCATTTCACAAGGTGCCCTTACAGGCAGTGGCTATGCATGGTTATAACTTTGTTATTAGTAAATACTTCACAGTTAAATCCATTAAATTTATGATGATTTGATTCACTTTTAGGCATGATTCATGTGACATTCATCAAAAATGCTGTATAAAGAGAATTTTGCAGGTTTCTAAATACACATTTCTGACAGTAGCTTTATACTTCCATTTCAAAAAAAAAGCGCCAGCTTAACAAAGAGAAATTTTGCCTTAGCTGACACTTTACTAATGGACTGAAATGAAAGGAAAAGTCTCTTTTGTAAAGAACAAGCTCATTATTGAGGAAGTGGTTAGAGGTAGGATAGTTCAGATTAACTAGGGATCAAAACCAGCTGAAAGAGCATAGAAATTACAAAATTCAGAAAAGGTGACAGAGGAAACGATGCTTTTGTAGGGTCTTAATGGTTGCCTCCTTTTTAAAAAAAAAAAAAGTAATGGCAGTGATCACTTGAAACATGGGTCAAATACAAAGTCAAACTATATGTCTAGTACAAATAGAGCTGTTTGCATTTGACTCTGTAAAAAAAAAAAAAATCTTTCTTTAGTATTCTCAAACATCTCCAAAAGTGGCTGCAGATATCTGAGAATCTTTATGTTGGTCAGAAATAATTTGTTTGTATAAGCGGAAAAATAAAACAAATATGCAGATAAGAAAATGGGAGTCGAAAACTCTCAATTAATTTTGTGGCAAAGACAATATAAAATCTCTGTAATCATGTCAGTGCATTCATGTAAGTTGAACACAAAGTAGAGGTACATAAAATACGGCATATATTTTTTACTATTATGGCCATTAGTGTTCCAAGATTAATCCATACTTCATTATCTAGAAATTCATGTTATTTGCATTTTAATAGGATTTTATCTGGGTTTGCTGCATCCTTTCTTTGCCTATAATATTCAGCAGCTAAAGCAAGACAGTGAATAAGGATTATAGAATTCAAATATATTCACTTAAGTAACTTAGATTTCTTCTTGTTAGTTAAAACATTTTGACACACCAATATCGACATATGAAATGATACAGATACAGGCAATTGTTTGGTCTGCAAAATTTTTTTTCCAAATTTTAAGGCAATTTTCATAATTTATATTAGTGATTTAAAATTTGTTTTCCTGGGAGTACACCCTGCAGAAAAGAAATTTCTTTTTCTCCTTTTAACACTATCTCTGTACAAAGAGTACAGAGCAGTCACACAATATCTTAAAGAATCTGCATATTTTTTAATAGACCTCAAGTACACCATCAAATAAATTCATTAATGTCTGCTTTGTAAATAAAGGATATAGAACAACCTTGCATTTTTTAATGTCAGCATTCACTTTTCTGCTGAGAACAAATCTATTTGAAGGAAATTAATGCTTCAAACAGAATTTCATTTTTCTGTACTCTGATCTATTGCAAGATCTTTCCTGTAACTCTTAAACCAGTATTTACTCTTCTATAACTTCTGAATCTACAACACCCATTGCTGATAATATCAGTAATCCGAGTTACAAAAGAAATACAAAATCTGCACTTTTTACCTCTGGGCATCAAGTTCTATAATTACAAGAGCTATCTCTGCATATGATTATTTATATCTTAAAAAAAAATATGAAGGGAATGTACACTGCTACATCAAAAATATGTTTCATTAATAAAAGAGAGATTCTTATCTAAGAGTATCATCTCTATTTTAATCTAATATCTTCTGTAAAATTATTCAGTGGCTCTCGTAGATATAACTTCATAATAATGCTGAAGATGTTTTTCAATAGGGCAAATATATCTGTTGCAATTGTTTAAAATTAATGGTCTTCCTTATCTAGCTCTGGCTCTCCATGGTAAAGAGACATCAAGGATTACACATTAGAGGAGTTATTATACTCTTTAAAAGGTTGTATTATTGCATCACTGTGCCATATATATACAGTCAACATTAGTTATTGACACCATGAACTTATCAGACACAATTTTTCATTAAAAAATCCTGAATATGTATGAAGAAAATTTATCAAACCAAACTTTGGAAATTAAGAAGTATACAAAAGGTACCATATTGCTTTTTATTTCTTTTTTTCTTTTTTTTTCACCTATGTTGAGTGAACATTAGAAGGACTTTTCATATTGCTCTTATATCAAAGCAATGTTTTGACAACTCATTTCGCTTATTTCTTGGTGGGGTCTCCAACATTTTCTCCCCTTCCTTAAGGAAGCACATTAGTGTCTAATAAATGAAATGAAAGCCTATATTTGGGTGGATAATTTGAAAGTGAAGGAGTATTTCACTTCTCTAAGAAACTGTAGCTTTCAGTATTGTGTCAGCTTCCCATGTATTTTGGAAATCTATTTTTTAATAAGACAGAATATTATATAAAAACAGCATCTTTGTCATTCTGTAAAATTATTGATCTTCTTGTTCTCATTGCAATACATTGGTAACCATGAAAATAGTGAGCAAAACCTAAGTCATAAAAGAATAAAAAAAGAAATAATGCAGTACATTTTGGACCGCTATTCTCTGTGTAATGCTTCTAGATTATTTTCCTAATATGCTTGCTTCTAGGTTTTCTAGCTCAAACCATCTTTAATATAGAGAAAAATATTAAAACTATTAGAAAAATCTGCACATAAATTGTACATAAACTCTTTATCTATTTGTCTATTCTGTTTTTAAAATGCAGATGTAGCTATATTATTCAAGGTTTTTGTTTTTATACCTTGGCACAGAATGCAGACATTTTCTCTGTTCACAGTCCTAGTTTCGTAGTCAGCATGATAGCGACACTGCTTCCCTTCTAAAGCCCCAATAGGTCATATTTGGTGTTCGAATCTCCAGTATTAACACTGATGCAGTACTAACTAAAGGATTCATATTTTTCTTTTGGGACCTGGACAGAAAGTGAAAGTGATGATTTCGAGCTATTGCACAACAGCAAAAGACATCCCTGATATAAAAAGAAACAAATTATTATTGTTAATCATAATTATTATCATACCAGAACTTTTAAAAGCAGATGCAAAAAAGGAGCAGACAAAGCTTCTCTTTTATCTAAATATTAGCCTTTGTTGGAGCACACCAGGAAAGGTTATTACCCTTTTTCAAAAGAAAGATTTGCCTAAAAATCAATTCTAACACCTAAAATGGCTAATACAAGAAATAGCTTATTTGCAAAGCATTTTGAATGATAGAATGACCTTTATTCTAAAATGTTCTCTGGTAAAATTTGAAAAATTTGAGACCATAAAATATATGGGAGGTAGCAGAGGGACCCTAAATGGGAAAAAAAAAAGGAAATATTTGGACAAATTTTGACTATCAAATATCACACCACTTTTCAGTTCTGTTTATGCTGAGTTTTTATAATACTAAGGTCCAACAATATTTTATTAATTTTATAGAGAGTTTTGAATTTCACCTACTGCTTCTAGCCGGTTTTGAATGTGAAAACTCCCAATAGGAGAAACCCAAAAATAAAAATGAAGCAGAATCATGCAGAAAGGCGTGTTGGACGAGATCATGGGGATTTTTGGCTGTAAATTCTAATTAAAATGCTAAATTCGGAAATTTATTATTGTACTTTTTGACAGCAGTGAGCATCATTAGAACTATCCTCAACATTCAACCTGTTAGTTTCAGAAAATAATTGCCTGAGAAAGCTCAGTTTGAAAACACATGCTGCATGGTGTTTTATGTCAAATCTTGTTCTTCATAAAACTTAAAAGTGAATAATATTGCCAGTTAACCCAGAACAACTTTCTGAAGCTCGCTGATAACAGTATTAAAGCATCTTTCTTAATATGTATATTTAATAAGAAGTAAGCAGCATGACTGTTCTAAGGAGCATCCTGTTTCTGCAATAAATGTTTTTTTTAGGAGACATTTGGTACTTAGAACGTAATTTTTTTTTTCAAGTCATAACACGAAAATCTTGCCCATGGGCAAGTCTAAAAATATTTACATAAATTTTAGTCTGAACTTTAAACATGATCTTTCTATGCTATATAATATCATTTTTAACTGTTAATTCATGATACATCAATTCATTTACATATATGCTTCTATTTGATAATGATTCTGAGCTCTCTACCTGATCACTAAAGAGACACGACTGGAAAAGGCATTGACTATACTGTGATGTCTGACTTTGGAAATTTACTTTATGCTCTCACTCACAGCATTTTCTTTTAAAAATAGCAATATAAAAGTGAATAAAAACATATACAGTGGGATAAGCCATTTGTAAAGTTTTACACATGAAAGTTTTCCAGGTTTAGGTGAAAACAGGTCAGATTAATAGGAAACATTATTAACTAACTATAGCCACAGTAAGTCACTTAAAAGTAGTTAATGGAGGAGAGTCAACTCGATACGATGCTCTGTGATAGCAATTCTCCTGTTTCTAGAGTTGCAATGTCTGATGTCTCAGAGTATGTTAAGAAAACAATAATGTCTCTTCCAGAATGAGAGAACAGCTGACAATTACAACTCTGGATTGCTTTGCTTTCCTGGGGCCTCATTCAGATTTTATGGTTCTCTTGTTCTCTTAGTTGCTTTCCTTTCCTGTTGACTGAAACTGGCTGAAGTAGTTGGTATATTAAAGAAACAATTCATGCCTGAGAACATACAGCGTGTGCATGAACCAAACCTGTGTAGAGCCCCACACCCTGCTTTAGCTCCTTGTCATCCCCCAGGACACTGACCTGTATAGACAGCTGTACTTCCAGAAGACAACCAAAGCGTGGCTGAAGGGCAGCTGTGGAAATCATTCTGAGATGATGCCAGGACAAGGGAGCATCCCTGGGCAGCACAACACTTGGGAGCCCTCTCAGGGACAAAAATTATATTTTCAGCTGCCTGACCCACCTTCTGCTTGCAAAACATGTCAGCATTTATATTTAAATATGATCACAAACAAAAGACTTCTTTCTGGAGTCTTGAGATTCTTCCCACCACCTTTTTCACCACTTTGTCAGCACGGCTTCTTTTCACTCTTGCATGCCTTTCCCTTCCCTCTTTGAGGTGCGTAATAAAAGCAGCAACTCTGTATTTTCTTCTGCAGGCAGCTGTAGGGATAAGAAGAGCCCCAATCTCTAACTGTGAGCCCTCCCTTATGATTTGTGACCCACAGGTTCAGAATAGGGATTTAAATCTTG
Organism: Melanocharis versteri; assembly: GCA_013397845.1. Classification (NCBI taxonomy): domain Eukaryota; kingdom Metazoa; phylum Chordata; class Aves; order Passeriformes; family Melanocharitidae; genus Melanocharis; species Melanocharis versteri. The sequence continues at coordinate 169,655 of VZTG01005250.1, read as the reverse complement.
ATCTTCTGATAATCCTGAAAATAAGACAGTCAATGCTATAGTTATGTTGGCTTTTTTGTTTGTTTATTTGTTTGTACTTTTCTTCTTGTGGTTCTTCTCAATGTCAAGAGAAATTGACTGCTTACAGATCATAGTCACCTAGGTTTATGAACTTGCACAGTGTTGTGCCAAGACAAATTTATTTGACTCAACTACAGTTTTGCTTCTCTTTTTCTAAGAGTATTCCTGCCAGAGACATAGATATGGATGCTACATTTGTAGGTCATTGAAGAGCATATTTTTTTTTTTTTTGAAAGCATACACATACTGAATAAATAAATACAGAACTGCTTAAAGTTAAATTAATACAGTCATATGCAGAAGTCCAACGCATGAGCAAAGTGAGATTTAGAGTTTTGTTGCAAATATAGTTAATAAAATTTGATTATCATTGCTTTAGAAAGGAGAACACTGTCAGAAATAAGATGTATGCCAGAAAGCCTGCATTTTATTTTTAGATACAAATCATCTAGTAAGAATTTTAGTAGGCATAGTTCAGCTAATAATTTATCAGATTTTTTAGGAAAATTTTCCCTGAAGGGACTAGAAATATATTCCTTATAAATTTCTTTCTGTGCCATTCAAATAGTAAATTTAAGATATACTGATAGCAACTTAAATCCTTGAATATTGCAAATACTCTGATATCTGATAAAAGTACAGAAATTATTAAGGAAAAAGCAAAAACTTCTGTTCATCTGATTGTTTCTTCAATCTTTATCTATCCTATGGGAAAGCTGAGAATATGCAGAAGAGCTAAGGTTTACCAACAATACAGCTACTGTATTCTCCAGAGTTTAAATTTCAAATATTACCCTCATCCACAAAAGGACTTCATTTCCTACTTGCATAAAAAAAGTGAGAAAAAAGATAAACATGTTAGTGCTCTGTGCTAATCATGTAGAAAATAGGCAATAAATCCCCTTTTCTCAGGCACTGAGAAGTCCAGGATTTTAATTTCTTTTCTATGCTTTAAGTTGCACAACAGTGCATCTATCTGTGATCTGAATCTTTGTAATTAAAAATTTTTATTATTAGATTTATGCTTTTATCCTCTCAATCAATATCAAAAACTCCGTGTACAAATGTATATCGCCCCAGATATCAATTTGTGCATTTGTAATCATATTTGCTTCCTTTAAGATTCATTTATGAAGATATCATTTTAAAGCCTTCCTCCAGCTATACTATAAATGTTTCCTTTCAATAGTTTAGATTAAGCATATAATATCTGCCTGCAAAAATTATGGAGTACCTAAAAGAAATCCCCTGCTGCTCACTTAATATGCACATATGTGTATATATATATGTGTGTGTGTGTGTGTGTGTGTGCATGTGTTTGTGCGTGCAACCTCACCCCTAAACAACCCAATAATATAATAAATACAAAAAGTGATTCAAATAATTGAGATATTATTTTCTTCAGTCAGGCCATGACATTTTTGAACATTCAGATATCTGGTAGAATTACGCAGTCTTACTGAAAATAAAGATACCACCATATTACACGAGGAACTGACATACATTATTTGCTCTTTTCTGTAGCTGTTATTTGGGTTTTTAGCTCAAAATGAACTTTATAAAATAAACAAACATTGCATGTGGCAGTGGGAGACAAGGGTAGTTTCTACAACCTCACTGATAATCACTGGTGGTCTATTGGACGAGGAAGGAGAAGTAGAAAAAGAAAGCAGATGTTAGAACCGTAGACATCCTCTGTTTTGAATTCCAACACAGTATCAATATCTCCATATATGATAGCCCAGATAATCTGTTTCACACAGATTCTGAACTCAGTTTGGCCTTAGCTGGAGATACTGACTTGTATTTCACTGGGTTAAACTTGGACTGTTCTGAATAATGAACTAGGACTTTTAGAAAAGAAACCTAGAATACCATAAGAATACCATAAGCCACCCAGCAGTAATAGGTAACAGAAAAAGGCATCACTTTTCATAAGTCTTTGCAATGCTGGAGATCTGACAAGCAACATGTCCAGAATTCTCAATGCCTTATTACTTCAATTCCATTTTTTTTAAACACTTTTCATTACACAGAAATCATGACACATTTTTGTCTTTTATGTCTTTAGCAGAAGAAAAAAAAAAAATCAGTTCTAACTCCTGTGAAGAAATAGATAGAAGCTCCTTTACTGGAGGCCAAGACACCCAGATCAAGATCTATTTCTATAAACTGAGTCACTTGTTTGTCAGATCAGTAATAGAATTCTCAGAGACTTCGTTTTTTTCTTCCTTTTTCTCATATAATTTTCACAGTATGAGTTAAAAGAGTTTAATAAATCTGAGGTACAAAAAGGCTTATAATGAACCTGTCAAGGGGCTTGCTTGTAATTTGCCTGAAAGTGTATTATTTCCTGAGAATGTAGTTCTGTCTTCATATAATTCTTCCTGAAATGCCCAATGCAGAACCCTGAAAATGGATGTTGACAATTTTGAATACCATCCATTGGTAGTTGCTATCCTAATATGCTGCCTGAAATAGCTTAGAATAAAGATCAAGTGTAAATCAACTTCACCTTGCAAAGAAAAGTAATTAGATCTTTTTTTGTGAAAAAAAAAAAAAAAACCAAAAAAAAAAAAAAACAAAAAAACCCACCTTTCTTCTGAAATGGTTGAACCTAGCAAAGTATAAATGTGTCTTTCTAATTGTTAGCATGCTTTTAACACAGTTTAACTACTGTTCAAGTTAATGCCATCAGTGTTTAACTTTTTTTTTTTTGAATAGTCCTCGTGACAGTAGCAGTGGTATAAGAGCTGAGTTGAACAAATACTGTATTCCACAATTCATTTTACATAGACAAGTATCCAGCTGGTGTATGGATCTGTAATTTTTATTCACTACTTCTTTCAGTGCAGCACTTTGTTCAGCACACTTTGTTCTGAGAGTTTCTGGGGACAAGTAAGGCTGGTGCTTCTCTCCCTAATATCCTCTGTAGGGAGTAGAATAATAGGGAGATGATCTGGTTTAGTGCAGCAGTCTTTACATTTTGTAAATCCCAAATTATACTCAGCAAGAAAGAGAACATGGCTGTTTGACCTTGAAAACAGTAGAGAAGTGATCCCTCTGGTTTCCTCTTGTTTCAAAGAGAGTAAAATAAGACAGTACTTATTGCTGTAGAAGTTCTCTCTTCATGGGATGCAGTGGAATTTAAGTTATATTTAACCCAAATGACAGAATAACCAGATCTAGTCCATACTTAAATGTCTTGAATTTAACATGGCCTCAAATGTGCTCTCAGCAATATGAATATATTTTCTTCATGTAATATTTTTCCTTCTATTCTAAGTTTTTCTTGATTTCACGAAGAGACATTTTTGAAATATTTTTGATGGGTAAACACCTTTCTTGAAATCACTACTATTGAAAAGTTATTGCCTCATTTTCTGTAGTCTAGACACTGAGCAGTTCAAAGCAATCCAATGACTAGAGTGACTAAGCAATCCAATGACAAGGACCCTAAATCCCCATTTATTACTAATACAACTGAGATTTCATTTAGTATCTCATATGGAACAGCAGAATTTGAGATTATGACTAATAATACACTAATTTAAAAAGCTTACATGAGAAATCAAAATTAGATGGTTTATCTGAACTAATCTCATCTAGAGCAAGATTTTTCAATATTTGGAGAACGTTTTTATCTCATCTCCTTATTCATAAACATGTATGAAGAATCACAGGAACACATAATATATTGATTTCTGCAATTACATTTGCTCCAGTATCCAGATATTAGTATACTATTTTGCCATGTTACTTGCCAGGCTCCTGGAAAGTGACCCAGCATTAGCTCTGTACTGACAGAGTGAAATATTTCTAAAGGACATACTCTCTGCTTACTTTTCTCACCGTAATATCAAAAGTTTGCCAACCAGTAATACAAACCACCCAAAATCTGTCTGGACATTAATGATTGAGCCTCTGGCAAGGTTATATTCTTTCATTATAAGAGTCTTGATGGATCTCTCAATTCAGACAAAATATCAAACACTATTCCTGAACGCTGAACCAACTCTGCTGGGGTCAGAACATGCCTGAGATTATTTGGAAAAAGATTTAAAACTTCTAGTGCTTTCAGAAAGGAAATGATTGTAAGGAAGCACAATAGGTCTTCAAAACTAGTTCAGTATTTTTTTTTTTAATTTATTTACTAAAAGATAAGTAGTAGTGAAAGTTTATCTCTCAGACACCTTCTTGTAAATTAAAGAAAGTCACATGACTACAAATATGACGACTCTGAAGGACACTATACCGTGCATTGATGCAATTTTTCAACTGGGATTTTTGTCTCTTGCGTTGAAGGATATTTTAAAAAATGCAGTGAAACAATAGGGGAAAAAGGCCTTAAACCCTCTTATTTGGCCAACAGAAGGCAGCCATACTTGTATTCCCAGCTGTCACTCTGCTATTGCTAGATATCTGCTGAAGAGAAGAAAGGCCTGCCAGCCACTTCTGCACACAGATCTTTTTGTTAATTATGGTCTTTGCTGAGGTAATATCACTGTTTTCTTTTCCTGATCCAAAGAAAAATGACTGGCAAGTCTGTCTCACCTATAATCTCTACTTAAAAAGGACAGTTAGACAATTATTAAGCCACATTGCCTGGCCTGTCTGCTTCTTTCCATCAATTGATCCAAAGATTTATATCCATTTCCAGAAAGTGGTAGTACTCTAGCTGTTTGACTTTTTATTTTTTGGTAATGAACAACACTCTTATTGCTAAGAGCTACTATCACCATCTCTTTAATATTTTATAAAGTATACTTTAGTAATTTGTGGCTGAGTAGTTTACCAAATCACTAATTATAGGTGATTGAAATGATAACACAGAAAAACTTATCGTTTCGGGGTATTTTTAAGATAGCTGTACCAAAATAATTTTTTTCATGTTTTCTGACATTGCTGCATACTACTGGAAATAATGAACTGCATTGTTTACAAGTCTTTCCAGTTATCAAAGGCAAGGGATTTCCTTTTTTTTTTAGAATCTAGCATGTATGTTTAATCTGAGAGACCAATGAACTCTCTTGCATCCCATCCATCTGCAGAAGATTAAAATTTTCTGAAAGTCCATAGTTCTTATAAACCATTCATCTTTGAGTTTTATTTTGAAAGCTGAGATCTTGGAAGTCTTTTCAGAACATATATTTCCCTCTTTTCATGACAGCTGTTTCTAAATTTTTGTTGTCCCAGAAGAAACAAAAGTGCCTGGATTTTCAGTCCTAATCATTTCACTTTTGGGCATGTGGAACAATCTGTTTCCTATTCTTCAGCACGAGCTAGTGTGATTTAGAAAGTATTGGAAAGATCTGTAAAGATGTTCACACAACCAAACTGATTGATTACTTGCACAAATATTGCAATACTATAGTTCCTTATTCACAGGCAGGTTAAACAAACATCAAATAAATCTATATCACTTGGTGTCCAGTTCCAGGCTCTCCAGTTTGGGAAAGATGTTGAGACGCTTGAACATGTCCAGAGAAGGGCAACAAGGGTGGTGAAGGGCCTGGAACAGAAGCCCTGTGAAAAACGGCGGTTTAGCCTGGAGAAAAGGAGGCTCAGGGGAGACCTTATCACTCTCTAAAACTACCTAAAACCAGGTTGTAGCCCAGGTGGGGCTTGGTCTCTTCTCCCAGGTAACCAGTGACAGGATAAGAAGACACAGACTTAAGCTTCACCAGGGGAGGATTAGGCTCAAGATTAAGAAAAAAATTCCTCGCAGTAAGAGTGACTGGACACTGGAATGGGCTGCTCAGGGAGGTGGTGGAGTCCCCACCCATGGAGGTGTTTAATAAAAGACTGGACGTGGCACTCAGTGCCATGGTTTAGTTGATAAGGTGGTGTTAGGTTATAGGTTGGACTTGACGTCAAAGGCCTTTTCCAACCTACTTCTGTGAATCTGTGATCACAACTTAGTCCAACCAAAAACTTGCACTTTACCTCACTGAATATTGCATTTCAATTAATGCTTATTCTCCATTTCTCCTCTGTCTTTTTGTAACGTGAGAAGCACCAAGAACATCAGCAGCAGAACCCTACTGACAAGGGTCACTGCACAAGTCACATCCTCAGGTGTGCCAGAACTGAAACTCTCACAAAGACTTCTTACATTTTAGCACACACGTGATTTGGAAACCTGAATACAGAAGTGTGTCATCATCATATGGAAGCTGTAGATAGTGAAGTAATTAATGATAACATTGATTCTGAAGCATTTATTTTTCAAATGGAACCTTTTATGAATGGAACTTTTTAACTTCAAAACCAGCAGTGGTGGAAATATTGTTACTGATCAGGCATCATGCAAGTTGTAGAAAAGTAAATAAGCAGTCTAGCCAGAACTCCTGTACAAAAGTCACCACTGTTTCTGTGAAGAACACAATACCAGAAGAAGAGTCATAATTTCATTTGAGACAAAGAGCTAACTGTACCTTGGGCAGATAAGATAGCAAAGGCTTTCATCACTTTTACTGTGGCGAACTCACTGGAGCAAAAATGTAAATTAAGACACAGTGAAACACACTTTATTTAAACAAACACAGATGAGACCACTGCCTCAACCAGGAATCTAGAGAAAAATACATTCACACAAAAGAGAAGTATCTAAAGCCAGACAAAACTGCTGTGCACTTTTAACATCTAGTTCCTATATTTTCTTTGTATTTTTTGGTACAATATGACTGCAGGTAGAGAAGGAAAAATGGAAGATATCTGCTAATGTAAGTATCCCACATCATCACAAGTGGTTTGCTTTTACACTGTATTTGACCAAAGAGGGAGAGAGAAGAATCATCATCTTCTAGGAAGATAAATCATGTCTCAATCCAAGGCATGAGAGAGGTGAGGTTGCTGCAGCTCCATGTGTGTGGGTTCAAATAATAGCAAGGCTTGCATGAACACAGATGTAAACAACGGTTTCATTCTCCTTGCCCTCTAAACAGGAAGAAAGTTCACTGGTGAAAATATATTTGTATGCATATGTACAAGGAGGATCTCTCCAGCAGCTGGACTTTCTGGGTCTGTCCAGTTCCTGAGTCCTGGACCCCAATCTCCCGAGCTGTGCTGGCCCTGGGCACAAAACGTCCCGCTCTGCTTGCTGGTATGGATTCTTGTACACACACACAGAGGCACACATAAACACTCACCTGTTCCTGCCAGGGACTCCCCTGGAACCACACCTGAGCCCTGTGCTCTCAGCCTTAGAGACACACCAGGTGCTCCCACACACACAGATGAGCTCTTATGTAACCTAAAACATTGTATCATGCAAATATTTTTTTTAAGCACCTGGGAATATGAAAATAACACTTTTGGTTGTTTGGTTGGTTGATTTTCTTTTCTTTTGGAGTAAAGCACCAAAGAAGATTCCTGGGAAACCAGATAAAGCATAATGTTAAAGAAGTGGAAGACAGAAGTAAAGTGCTTTCTGTAGAAATAAAGAAGTTTTAAAAACCAGAACAATGCTGAGGCTTCCATTTAAAATAACATATGCACAATATATTTGCATATTAAAATAGTTTATGCAAATATGGGCCAGTTATCATGTTCCTGACAGGTTTTTAATGTGAGATTAGCTCAACAGCAATTCTTTGTGCTGTTACATTATTTTTGCTATTTGTTCAGTTCTTTTATAAAAACTTGTCAGTTCCATTTATTTAATATTTATGATTTTTAATTAGGTAATAGAAATCATTGGTTTCTTTCAATAATACATTTTCCCTAGAGTTTTCAATAAGAAGATAAAAACTTTATTTGCAAGGTTCCAACAATACCCAATTATATAATTCAAACTCTAAACTATAAATTCGTTTCAAAGTCAGGAGAACTTTGATTTAGTCATTTCTACTCTACATAACTCTTGAGTGTTTAGGCTACTAAATTGCTACAAAGTCTCCAGAGAAGACATTGCTCAGGTTATATAAATTTCTTTCACCTTTGTGGGATGGCCTCTCTCTGATTGTTCGTATGTCTGCTAATTGTGACACTCCTAAGAGGCAAAAGGGTGACATCTGATATGTGTCAAATAGTGAACAGAAGTGAATCTTGCATGAGCACCATCTTCTTGTTGCTTTCTTAGAAATTCAAGTGTCTTCCACGGAAAAATATGCATTCACTGTAATACAGGATAAATCCTCATCAGTAGTCTACCGTTAATTAAAGTTTTATTCTCTTGATTAGACCTGAAAGACATTTATTTTTTTCTAAGTTTTAGTGATCATCCCAGAACAGCCCATCTTACATTTAATTTACCTTGCATTGTAAATGGAGTTGGAAATCTAGAAAAACTTCGTGCATTTGACTCACACTTTAGGCCATTTAAGCTGGATTTGCCATACAAAAGACATACATAAACACTAGGGTTCATGTGATGAAAACGTCCAAAGCATGCTGCAGCCTTCATCAGGGACTTTTCCCAAGGACTCTGCTTCCTCAGAGTTCATCTTTTACCTCAAGATTTGTTGCTCCTCTTCATCATGTCAGAAAGGCTGAAAGACATTTTGTAAAAAGTCTAGGAAATCTTAATTGTTTGGGAGTACGTCTGACAGGCTGGTTTTTTTTCCC
>VZTG01005250.1:124215-158994 GCA_013397845.1 Melanocharis versteri | reverse complement strand
TTTTGTTTTTTTTTTGGTTTTTTTTTATGGTTTGGGGTTTTTTTTAAATTAATATGTGCAAATCTCATGTAGTCATATATCTTTCCCTCCTACATTTGTGTCGTTTTTGTTGCCCTTCTCCTTAATTTCTGTATCAGCATTCTGGCGTTAGGCAACTCTAAAATCATCTGTTATTTCTCACGCTTACATCTATGAGGAAGTGCAATTAATTTCATCCATTAAAACCTCTCATTATGTATGGTTTTGTTTCTCTAGCCAATGTCTCAGCAGAGTAAATATATATCTACTCTGCTATCTTTTATTAAATTGGGTTTTCCTGCTTAAGCTTTCTAGATCACTTCCCACTCAATCTCTACTTATGCCATGTATTTCCATACCCACCAAAATACCATGTAAATTGAATGATGTCTGCTGCATTCTGTTGTATACTCATTGCCTTTTTAATCTTACTTTAAAAGTGTTTAATTGATCAATTAAGGCAAATGGCCCTAAAAAAAAATCACAAAATTGCATATACATTTGTCATTTGTGTGAAAAAAAACAAAAATAAGAACAGGATTCTGAAGTTGTGCAAACTATTTAAAAATGTATATTTTACTTTGTTACAAAGGATTTAGCAAACTTCAGATGGATAAACATTTGTAGTTAGATATTTACTGTTTTTAAATGCTGACAATATGGCCAGCACCTGAGTTAAACCCTTGAAGTCATTGAACGTTAGACTAACTTTCTAATTGTAATAATGAAATTGGTAGAATATTAGCAGTAATTTAAGTTGAACATGTGAAAAAGTGCATTAAGATCTGATCCATTTTTTGAAGAATCATTGTCATAAATAAGCCTGCTGTCTCAAGTCAAAATCCAAACAACTTTTCCTTTCATAAATATTGTGCAAGATGAATTTTTAGATATGGCCTAAGATGCCAGAACGTTTCACGGGGCTTATAGGATGTATAAAACTGGTTCAGTTGCATGCCAGGCAGGGTTGGTTTTTTTTCTAGTAGTTCTTTACAGACCAGAAAAAGTTTTAAATTTTGATATTCTAGTCTCCATAGGTTTACTACTCTTTGTGACACTTACTCATGTGGTCATTGTAAAAACCTGTCAATAGACAATGATAAAGTTTTATTCACCCTTTTCACAAGTGTAAAGAATGTGTATCCCATGATGAAACAATCCTAGTGTGTTTGATGTGACAGTGTGATCCCAAATCCTTTCTCTAGGTATGCCCTGCAGTCATATAACTGTCTTTTCCCCATATCAAGAGCAGACACGAGTGGAACTGTGTGCATACCAAATACACACGGCAACAATGGAGTCTCAGCACAATTCTGACACTGGCAAGTGAAAGAATTATAGCAACACTTGATTCATGGCAGGCACTGCATTTTCAGAGGATATTCATCATCAAATTTTGTAAAATACATAAACTTTCAAAAATTTCTTAGTTTTTTCTGAATATTTTACTAAACCTAATTAACATAAGGAAAATCTCTTTGAACCCAGTCGCCTTAAAGATGTTAAGAATTTCAGAAAACACAATAATGTGTGCAACTGGGAGAACATTAAAAAAATCCCTGTCATATGGAGATAGACTGGTTTAAAAAGAAAATAAAAATAATAAAATCAGAAGTGGTCATCTTATTCAACATTCTTGAAATATTTTTTCCCTATGAGAACAGAGTTGCCTGACATCTCAGCAAGTAACTGTCTTGCACTCCTTTATGAGAACTACTTGTAGTCAGACATATAGTGACCTTCTTTTTAGTAGATCTGTACTCATATTACTAAAGAGATAAACATCTTTATCCACAGATTACAGATGGATAGTGAGACACAATGACTTCCCTTCTTTAAGACCTATGTCCCAGCCTTTAAATACACTTGTGAAATGAATTGTTCAACTAGTAATATTTGTATAAAATGTATTCCCTATGAAAATTGCCTCAAAAGCGGATTTCTGTCTTCCAGCGTATTTTGCTGTAAGAGCATCTATATTAATGGCAGCATCAAATCATTATAGTAACTACTAAAGACAAATATATACTTGTAACATTTAAAGAATACTTCAGATTTCACATCACAAATACTATAGTTGACATCTAAATTACCTATCTCTATGAAAACTGGGTTATCTTTCTGTTTCTGGCATTTTTTATGTTCATTAATTTTTCTTACTTCATCTTCCTCTTACATCTTCTTTTTATTGAGAAACTAAATATAGCGGGATCACAAAAAGTCAGCCCAACAAAGAAGTAAAAAGCAGCATTTCCTGAAATGGGATGGAGCATTTTATATTTCATACACACCTTAATTTTTCAACCATTCAATTATTTTCCTTTTTTTGCAGCCACCTATAGCCTTTTTGAGAACGACAGACAGTACTGTGACTTGATACTTCTCAACTGATAAAAGGCAGAGATGATACCAATAAATTATTAAATACATATTTAATATTCATTAAAGAAAAATAATAATACTTTGAAATATAATGGTATCAGATTTAAATAATCTAACATCCAAGGATTCAGTCAACCAACAAAGCTATACAACAAAAGCCTCATTCACCGTTTTGTCCTTTTTCATGGCCTGTGCTGGTGAGCAAGTTGAAAGTGAATCAGAGTTAGCCAATTTTAATTAATACCCTAGAATCATTCCACACTGATGTTAATTATTGCATCCATTTTGAAACATTTTCATTCTCTAGAAATTTCTGGATTGGAGGGGTCTGTAACGCTCTTTTACGCTCTTCAACTCCAATTCCCTTTTACCAGTAGTAAGAAAGTTGTACTATGACTTGCTGAGAAGCCAGGGAGACTCCAGTGGTGAGGAGTTTATACATTGATAAAATGGGTTCTGGAGTCAGCTACCTGATAACTGTGATCCATCTGCAGAGCTACACCTGAACAGTGTGTGTACTGGTGGTCACAGTACGGGAGGGCATTTTTTTGAGTTAGCAAACCCATTGGATGTGTTCCTGCATGACCTGGGAAGTATATACAGAATCAACCTGCAGCTGTGCTCAGCCTCAAAGCCTGGAAAGCTGATCATCTGGACAGTCTCAGGACATAAACACACCAGCAGAGTAGGCAAGGGTATGCACTTGAACAGAGGCGTAGCTTGTTCTTTGCTTCTGGAGAGTAAGGAAGGCAGCCGTGAAATAAAAGTGTGATGAAACGTGTTCAGCAGCTGGCATGGAACTAAAGCCTACTCAGTGCCAAGAATATTTCTGTTATTAATAATGCATGTCAGTGATGTGTGCATTTACCAGTGCCCTGACAAATTCTACTACCAGTGTTGACAAATGGAAAACATACTCTATATTTTCAGAAAAAAAAAAATATATTTTAAAGTTTGCTTATTAATCATGTGTAGAAAATACCAAGTAAGTGTTGCTCTAAGGTATTGTTTGATTAATCTCTTTTAACAATTCCATACAGCTGAGTTTGGCCTGACTACACATACTGATAACAGCTGGTTTTCTGGTTGCAAGATCAGCAGCTGGAATATAAACCCTACCCATAGTGTGTCCTTTCAAAGGAAGACGTCAGGGTTAATAAATTGGCGAGAAGGTGAGAACAAACATGAGACTGCCAAAACGTGTAATGTTCACTATCATACCCCTAGACAACCTACCAAGCAGTAACATGTCTGACATTAAATCACCATTACTGTCAGTATTATTAAGTTTAAATCTGTTCCCCTGAAAGATCTCTCAGTTAAATGGCTTTCATACTAATATGCATCCTGATTAAGTGGAGTCTCTCCCTCCAGAGACGGAGTCTGAATTTCTGTGTTTTTTACAATCCTATCCTTGTAACAGTTTAGCTGCAGCTCAGGATTAAGGTAGGACATCACATCTTATACACTCTTATTTCTCTCTCTGTTGAGAATAAAATTGACTTGTTTCACCCAAAGGTTTAACTATTTTTGTACATTTTTTATGTGCATAATTTGCTGCTTCACAGACAACTTGCCATAAAATTTAAAGCCATAGTAGATAGATCCTAGGAAAATACTGGCCACTGTCCAATTTATATGTACATATGTTCTATATATTATACTCAAATATTTGCAGTAAAATGCTTGGTACTGTGTAACCACTTTCAAAAATTAATGGTAACTGTACGTAGAGGCAGAAAGAAAAAAAGAACGTGCCATAATTTTCCATAATGTTTTCATGTATTTTGTTGCTACAATAACATTTAAGAGAGACGAAGTTCAATAATATCTGCAGCAGAGCATATGCAATAGTAGAAAGAAGAATCCTTAAATATTTAAATTCTACATTACTTAGAAGAACTATTTATTAATGAGACTTCACAACAGCTAGAGAGATCAGGAACCCCTAATGCAGATGCAACACACAGTCTTACTGACTCAAGTGGGTGTGCATCAATACATTAAATAAAATAATTTAACACCATTAAGAAGAAATGAGGTAGTGATTAAAACACGACAGGTTGTAAGACTTTTCTGCACACTCCTTGGATTGCATTGAGAAGGTCATCGGGCCTACCTCTAAAAAGAAAAGTACCACGAACTTTTAGAAATTATAACATCTCCAAATATTAGGAAGATTTGTATACAGACAACTAGAAGAAATTCCTACTGCTAAATCGATGAGCAGTTAGGATGTGCCATTTTAGTCCAGAAAGATATTCGTAGTCAATCTATTTGCCCAATAAACTTGTAAATTAAAGAAAATTAAAAATGCTAAACCTTTGACTAGACATAAAATTACATTTCTCTTTAATCTCTTGTGTTATAGTTAGTCCATGATACTATTGGTGAAGAAGCTAAGTTAGTATTCTGCTTAAATGGACTCTGAGTGTTTAATTTCTTAGTATATGTACTTTGTTATTAATTACTAATTTATACAAACACTTCGAATTCAATTAATTATAATATAAAATTAATAGCTTTAATTCACATGAAGGTCATGTGCTCTTGATGTTGATTGAAGTTCTCTTTTTTTTTTTTTTTTTTTGTTAGAATTAATTTATTTCTGAGAGAACCTGACATCGTTTCTATGATTTCCCCATTTTTAGCATGCAATGGAAGATTATTTGTTCACACTTCTTAGAGATATAAGGCATAGTTTAATAGTATCAGCATCCCTGATGTTTCCAGTGCGTAAATGCTACATTGATGTTTATGAAAAAAACCTGCATGATAGTTGCTTGACAGCATGTGTCTACGTTCTGTGACACTTTTAACAAAATAACCTTTCTTAAGGCTTTTATTTTGGAAATATCACTGGAGTGTATCCAATATAATTGAAATAGCACACACATAGACTATTGCTACATGCATTCCCTAAGCCAATGAGAAATCTGCTGACAAAGTAAGACTGACATTAACAAAGTTAGTCAATTCACTACATTGTCCTCAGAGAGTGGTATTGATCCAAGCATAGGCAGGTGGATTGAGAGAGAAAGTAGTTACAGCAGTAGGCAGAGACTTCCTGAGGTCTCAAGACAGTGAATATTCTTGCAGTAGTGTTTGCCTGACGTAAAGGTCTTCACTCCTGCTCACATTTCAATCATTATTCTTCTGACTGATTCTTCTCCTCTGCCTATGTGTTCTACTGGCTGAAATATTGCATAGATATTACATTAGTGTGAATCACGGCAAATGTAACATTTCACACAAGGACTGTCCACTGTAGAGCCATTATTGTAGGGAGCAGAAGCACAAGTTATAGAGTTGGAATAGGACCAATTCCTCACTGTGTGATCTGAAGCAGTCTCATAGTACATGAACAGGGTGAGCAGAACCAGTCTGCTCAGAGCAGCCAGGCTCATCCAAGAGTCCAGGCCACCAGGCATGTCCATCCCAATGAGGCAGCTTTGAGGTCAAGCCAGGAACCCGAGTCAGCAAGTCAGGGTCAGGATGTGCAGATCTAGAGAGCCAAAACTTATTTTGTGGGTAGTGGTGAAGCATTACTCTGCAACTTTGTTTTTCTTTGCATGTTCTGGACATCAAGACCATAACTCTCCACTGAAAGCAGAAGAAAGAGCCACAGGAAATAATATGGTCTTGCATCTACATTACATTTTGACAGCGTTCTCTGGGGTGCACTTGCCTTGTCTTCTGCCCAGGTACAAAATCTTTATTTTCAAGACCCTGAGCAGTAATCCAAGAACCCTGCAGTTGAAAAGTAGAGAAAAAACCTTGTGGATTTCCATCTGGTGAGATACTCTCCAGTCTGACACCTTCACAGTATCTGTTTATGCTACAGTCTTGTATTACCCTGCTCCTGAGCCCACAGGATGGCAGAAACACATTTTGGCCATGCAGTGAGTGCATAAACAAAACTCTGCATCTCCTCTTGTCAGCTTACACTTGACAGAACAGAGCTCTTTCCTTGCTAGTGGGAAACCTGTCTTCAGCTTCTATTATTAGGGAAATCTGCAACCTGAGCAGCCTCAACCGCTTCTGCCTTGCCACCATGAGCACATGAATGAGCAGCACACAGTGATACCTAGATGGCCAGTTTGCAGACATGCATATGCCTGATGGAATTTTATGTTGCTGCCGTTATCCATTGGGCTTCGGCTCAGCGAGGCCAAACTGCACGTCACGTGCATTGGGCGGATGGCGGCACAGACGTGTGAGCTCATCTTGTATGAGCTCATGGTGGGCAGAGCTTTCTCCGCCTTGTTTATGCCATGTTTGGATGTTGTTCTAGTAGTTTCTCTGTCAGTTATGTTGATTCCTGGTTTGACAGTTGTCTTCTCCCTGTTCTCCTCCCCAATATTGCTGATTGGATGATGCTATAATCGACACCCTCATATTTGTAATGTTATTGGTCAAAAGTCCGATACTCCACCCTTTGCTGTTTGGTACTTAACCCCGTGCACAGCAGTGCTTGGGGCTCTTCTACTCCTTCCCCTCGTTGCGTCCAGAACCCCGCTCCCTTCTCCTGAATAAACCTTCTCCTGTTCACCTCTGAAGAGCCCCCTCTCGACTCCTTTGTCTCCACGCCTCCACACTTTTGCCATCGGGGAGTCGGGTGAGCCCTGCGTGAGCCCCGCCAGGTCCACCTGCGACGACGAGCGGTGGGCAGTGAGCGAGCCCAGGGCCGGTGGGAAGGCTTTGATAGCCAACCCCTCTCAGGATGGGGCCGTGAGTTGTTGCGATTTTATGCTTCAGCACACACTGCTCACAACACTTGCTCTGCATGACCTCCTCCTCCCTGCCCCCGTGACCCCCACACCCCCTTCAATCAGAAAGACCAATTCAACTAGCTGTGCTGGTTTTGGACAGGAAAATTGTACAGCTAACATATATACAAACAAGCAGAAAACACAGACAGAGCTTGTATTCTCTGCTTAAAAAGCATTTCCCAGACTGCATAAGCTTAGTTTTGTTATAGCATCCAAACAAATACTGCCAAATTCCAAGGAGACAATGGATGGAGCCCATGACATGTATGTACCTGAACTTTTACAGTGGAAGCGAGAGGTAGCCTTTTCTGCTTTCCATTTAGTCAGGTCAAGTCTTTGTATCTCAGTGAAACCAGCTCCAACACATGGGGACTGATAATCCCTCGAGCAAAGAGGTCTCACAGCTCAGTATTGAAGGCATTTTTCTAAGTTCCTTCCCAGTCAAAACTGCCACATTTTGCCTGCCTTTTGCTGTAGCCTTCTGGGAGATTACAGCGTGAGTCACACAGTGTCCTGTATATAGTACTGCGTGTGGCATCAACAGGGTTGGGCTCCGTGACAGGCAGATGTTACTGCAAGCAGGAAAATATGGTGAAGGCCTATTTTGGAAAAGGTGTCATGATCTTCTAGGGCACCTCAACCTGAGAGACTCTGGAGGATGCCAAAGACTCAAAAGCATTTAGTGGGAAGGCCAAGTCCAGGTTTGACTTCTAAAGTACTTTCGTCAGGCCAGAGCCACTTCATTACATGCAGGTTTCTGTTACCAGATACATAAATTTGCCATCTGAAAGAAATGTATTCTAGGTGTGATTAGATAAAACATGCACTGCTGTTGGATGTTGCATCTTTAGCAATGAACTCATTGTGACACTGCACAGTCTAGTTTTCAGACTTCTGAGACTGGACTAGTGGAATAATACACTAGCTGTCTATCTGAGATTGGAATAGTGGAATAATACAGTAGCTGTTTATCTGTGGAATACCAAATTCTTAAAAGTTCACCAAGGTCTCATGCGTGATTGAATCTCTGATTACAAATACATTTTTAGTCTTAAGAAGAGCAGATTGAGAGAGGCTTTTAACAGCACAAAGACATATCTTAAGGCAGGTACCAAGAAGATGGGGCGAAACTCATTTCTGTGATGCGCAGTGACAGTACAAAGGGCAATGGGCACAGACTGAAACACAGGAAGTTCCACCTGAATATGAGGAACAACCTCTTTACTGTGAGGTGACAGAGCACTGGAACAGGCTTCTCAAAGAGGTGGTGGAGTCTTCTCTGGAGATACTCGAAACCTGCCAGGATGTGATCATGTGCCACCTCTTCTGGGTGAACCTCCTTTAGCAGGGTCTTTACACCAGATGATGTCCAGACATCCTTTTCAATCCCAACCATTCTGTCATTACGTGGAATCAGAAAATATTATTGCAATCTAGTTCAGAGGAAGTAGGACCCAGCAGTTCATAGACTGTGATTAGTATACAAGATTCATTACTGCTGCTGAGAAGGAAAAACTGTGATTTAAAATCCATCAGTACAAAAAACAGAGCAAATGAAAGCATCTTCCCAAAGGTGCATGATTACAAGATACACGTACCTCGAGACTGAAATCATGCAGAGTTTTCTAAAACTTAATTAAGTGAGAGTCCAAGTGGTAGAAGAAAACCCAAGTGGATAAATGATCTTTATTTTGGACCCTACAGTGTTAGCCTGCAGTTTCTTAAATATTAGCATTCAGTGTGGTTTGTGTGCTGAAGAGGTGAAAATAGAGACAAACTTCAACAAATCTGCCTTCACTTCTGCAAGTTAACTACATAAAACTACCATAAAATCAGCTGACTGTTCTGTGTAACCAGTACTTTTCTGTCATGATTTATTTTTTTAATAAAACATAGCTACTATTCTATCTTCTCTATATGGTATAGTTAAATAATGAGTACTGTATAAAAGAAGTGGGGAAAAATACTAAAAAGAAGGGAAATGACTTTTCCCTTTAAGTTCTAGGGGTCCCTAGGGTTTGCATTTCAATCTCCTATAGGAAAAATTGACTTCCTATTCGTAAGGGAAAAAAGAAAATCCATTATCTTTGCAACAAAATAGGAATAGTTTAATCTTTTTCAATTTTAGCCAAGTGGTTCATTCTGATTGTTAAGCAGTACATTGCACAGCTCATTGTTCTTTTTTGAAACTTTCTATTGAGCCTCTACTTTTTATATTTTATATTCTATCAGACTTATGCTACTGACAGAGTGTATATTTTCTTTTAGTGTATATTTTTCGTCTCAGAATGTGCAAATACTAGATAACAGAGTAGTAACCACAACTCTGATGGTATGTCTGGTTAGTTATTGGTTTGGACACTGCTAATTTTGAAATCCTTGTAGCTTTGTGGGCATCTCCATGTATATTATTTTGCTATGACTTTATTTCTCTCTGTAGCTTTTTCTTCTGTTCTCCTTTTTCATTTGTTATCAGCCACTGTATCATTCTGTATTTTTATTATACACTGAATATTATATATTGAATATAATCTAATTTTAAAAGATACACACACCTGTAAAGTAACCTGTGGTTGCCTTTGTTCCTTCTGTACAATTTGCAACATTGAATAAATCACACATGAGGCTCCTTCTAAGAAGCAGATGTTCTCTTCGATGAACATACCTACAGTACCCATACAGATATTTTTCAGATCTGGTAGCTTCAAAATGAAGGAAACTGAAGAAATTATTGAGGTGAAGAAAGAACTCCAAGAAAATCCTGGTCAACAGCAACAGGTCAGGAACAGCAACAGCAGTAACAGGCACCGTTATGAAAGGTTACTATCCAGTGAAATTAGAGGCATGGGAGAACACGAAATATATGATTCTTATTTCAGATAATTCTTTTACATTGATTTTAGGCATAAGAGGTAAACAATTCCCTGTATCTGTAGTATGTCCTTCACATGGGTGTGGAAATCCACACCACTATTCTACTTTTGTCCAGAACTTTTTTTTTTTTTATTTCAGTGGATATATTATATTAACTAGATTTATGAGGACTAGTGTTGCTGTTCAGGCGGACGCAACATGAAGGATTTACTCCCAGTTTGGGTAGAAAAAGCTGTTTATTCTAAGAGTCAGTGCTATTTAAACACTTTTTTTATGTTTATCAATCAGGCTACGCGTTCATTGGGTTTTTAACTACTACAATACATTTATTGGCTATTACTTAATCTACAACACACTACTATTGGTCATCTATAGCATAAGCATTTAGGAATTTAGAAAAACATCAGGTGCAGTTTGTTGCTGATTTCTTTTCCTCTTGTTTGGATTCCTTCTACTAAGTTTCTCACGAGTAAAAATAAACTGTGTTAAGCTCAGTGTCGAAATCAGACAAGCTGTCAGACCTGCTGTTAATTCCCATAGACTAGAAGAAGAGCATATAATTATTTATGCAGCACTAATGAAATAAACACTTGCTTTAGAACTCACTGAGAGTATTCTTCATTTTCTTTTCTTAAAAATTAAAAAACCTGCTTATTTTTTCCTTAGCTTCAGTGGCTTAACTTCCTAACAAATCTCACCCTTTTGTATGGTTTATCTTTTCTTCTCCATCTTTTTGTTCTCAGCTTTATATCTAACATCTAACGCTGACCTTCATTTAAAGTCTGTACTGTGTTAGGTCTTTCCCTCACAAATAGTGCTGAGAAGTGGATTTTAACAAAGTAAAGGATTTCCTTTGCAGCAATCCATTAACTTTACAAAGGACACAAAAAGCTGCTTACACTAATGAATGTCACTGAAGAGATAAAAAGGAAAAGCACTTTTTTCTTCCAATTCAGAACGTATGTGTAGCTTTGTCATCTCGAGGCCACTAATCAAGTTTCTGTCAGAGATACAAAAAAGGAAATTGTTTCAAAATGAAAATTGACAGGAAAAACAGACTTTACAGAAAGGTGGTATCTCTAAGGATTGGTATGAGGATACCTGCATGACAATGATTGTGCTAATGAGGTGGTATCTTTTAGTATCAAAGGAATTTTTGTGTGCCAAACCTTTCAATCACAGACTTACAGAATTATTTAGGTTGGTAAAGACTTCTAAGAACACCAAATCTAATGTTAACCCAGCACTGCCAAGTCCACCATTAAGCCATATCTCTAACCATTACATCTACTGTCTTGTCTGTTAAATACCTTCACGGTTGGTGACTCAACCACTTCTCTGGACAGTCCATTCCAAACATGAACCTTTTTGGTTAAATTTTTCCTGGTATCAATCTAAACCTCTGCTGGCACAATTTGAGTCTGTTTCCTCTTGTCCTATTGCTTGTTTTTTGGAAGAAACTGACACCTCACTTTTTTCAGTTAGTTGTAGAGAGCTATAAGGTCTCTTTCAAATATGAAAAATATACATTAAGTTGTGCTCTTTTTTTCTGTCCAACTTGATCTGAGGAAGATTACTAGAAGTTACACACTCAAAATATATATAATTTCAATTCAAGACTTCAATTCAGTATAGATAATAGACAGCTTACAATATAAACATTGGTACAGTGAATTATATGTGGTATACATTACCAAAAGTACTATAATAAAGAATATATATATTTTTTAACATATGCTAGCAAAAAATTGTTTTTAAGGGAAAAAAAACAAAAAACAAAATTACAAATGTAGTTACTTTGGAAAACTAACCCTTATTCCTACTAGAGCTGGAATTTAGTCCTTAAATTTCAGAATTTAATGACTTACTACTAAATGAGTATGAGTACCTTAAAAGAACGATAATAAGACAAAAGTAAAAAGCTCAGTAGAGGACTTAAAGCAAACTTTTCTTCAAGTAAATCATATATCCTACGTCACTGAGACCACTTTGTTTTAAGGTGTTTTGGAGACCTAAGTTGTCAGACAAACCAGTGTTATCTTCTGGATTCTTCATGCCTGAGAGGGCTGAAAACAAGGAATCACTTTTTGGGTATGGAGGACATAGAAAAGTATGGCTGACCTAGCAGTCACATTATAAGCATGCTTTTCCATAACCAAAAATCTACATCTGTATCAAGCAGTTTCTAGCTTTCTTACCATCATGTAAAAACTGACCAGATTATACTTTAAGCTGCAATTCTTTTTGATGCACTGAACTCCCTAAACTGCCTTAGGAAAGCCAGGGTTGATCCAGGCTCCAGGATCCTCAACATCATCGGTGTTTACATATTCAAAACTGTTGTCAGAATGGGCTAATGAGGGCTCGATATTGATAACATAATGCTCTGTAGAAGGGAACAGGCTTCCCACAGAAGCGGCCAAAGCACCAAGCCTGGCTTCAGGAAGTGTTTGGACAATGCTTCCAGGCACATGATGTGATTCTTGGGGTATCCAAGACTGGTTATATTGCAGTTTCATCTCCTCTTCTATGCACTTCATTCTGTCAGGATGTGTCTCAGTCTTTCAGTGTCCAAAAGTGTCCGAAGAAGAAGAAGCAGCAGATGCTCTTTCAATTCTGACTGTTGCACAAGTGGTCCCCAGTGATCATCTTAACTGGATGTAAGATACAGATGTTGAAACTTGGTGGGAGTTCCCTTCCTTCTGTACAAAATCCTCAGTTTTGTTGGCAAGTACCCATACTGTATGATATCGTAAACCAGGGGTCCTTCATTCAGGTACTGAGTGTCAAATCAAGTTACTTTTCTGAAGGTACTCAAAAAGGAATGAAAGGCATTTCCCAATAATTTCCTAAATGCAGGCAAAATTGCCTCTGTGTCTATAGGACATTGAAAAGGCTTCAGAATGTTATTCAGGCCGTCCAGAAGAAGTTGTATTTTGGTTAGGATTGAAATAAAATGTATTTGATCTCTTGAAGCTACAAATAGACCTGAAATGTGGAATTAAAGGAGGGCGGGTCGAAGGAATTTCCTAAAGTGTCTGTTCTACCATTTAGCTGCAGTTCAGATGGAGTCACTGGAACTGACAAGTGCAGATGGTATTTTCCTACTCTTCTTCTCTATTCCTTTGTCTTAAAGCTCATAGCAGGTTTCCATAGGTCCCTACAATCTATAAACTATTTGCAGTCAGTGTCTGTAAAGAATGAAAAGCACCTAGAAATACAGAGACAGAATAAGCAGCATCTTTTTATTCCTCCTTTACAGAGAAGTAAAGACTGAAGTTGTTCCTGAGGTCCTGACTCCAAGGATTAAGAATAAAATCTCACACTTTAGAGGTCTGGGTACTTTTCTGGAAAGATAGGAAAAAAAGTGTTTCATCCACAGAACCTTAACTGAGCAGGTAAAGGGAGAGTGGCTTTTCAACTTCTCTTGAAGTATCAGATGGAAATCTAGAGGTAGAGGCAGGGCACTGTGGAAGGCAGAACCACTGTTATGGTGGAGTTCATTAAGTGCTATTTCTTCATGACCTAAAATTTTGGAGAATGGATACAAAGAATACTAAAGCATTGAGAACAAAACCTACTTTGTTTTCTATTGGAAATAATTTTCTTTTTTTTTGAAGGCATGAATAAAGAAAGCAATTTTCTGAAAGGTGGCTTTATATGGAATCATGCTGTCAGAATCCCTATGCAGTAAACACAATTGTAACATTTCTAAAAAATAATGAAAAAAAGTATCAAAGACAACAGGTATGTGTCCATATCCTGAGACCTCCTTAGGGACAAGGATAAATGAGATGGTTTGTGGAGACCAGCTGATGTGTCCTGAAAACTGAGCCTTAGCCCTGACTAAGTTTATGTGATCAGGCATGATGTATTCATGCTTGTGACAAGCAATTCCATCAGCAGATGTTTGCTGAGTTCCAATAAAACCTTAAATGTCAACAGATTCTGAAAGATTATAAAGAAATAATTTGTGTCATGCTAGGCATCTCAGTCGAAATAATGAATAAGCACTGACATCAGTGTTCATATATGTTATCTGCAAATGCAGTTCTTACACAGGACTTCTGTATTTCAAAATCCTAAGCAGTCCAGTATAAACTAATATTTTTTCTGATAATTTTTTATTCCTTCTGTAAGAGGAAATCTTGCAACATCCTCAAACAGGAATCTATAAAGATGATTTATTTCCATGGAGAAAGACAGAGAAAACCTTAAAGATTTTCATTTTCCCCAAAATGTTTTTATTCAATGAGTTTTGGTTGGCTGTCTCTTTTCTTTGTTTATACAACAAAAGAGTTTATACAACAAACTGGTTCTCTTATCCAGTGGTAGATTTATTCTTTGACTAAATTATTGATTTTTACAAAAAATTTTATTCATTAGAATTTATTTTTTCCAAAGACAGAATATCAGTCTTTTTTCTTTGCCTCTCTCATAATAACCCCTAGAGCTAATAAACTTATTTTGTAAGAGGAGCCCAAACTATTCACACCCAAAGGAAATTGTATTTCCTGCCCATTTACAGAAATATATATATACCCACTTCTGGCATGTATTGAAGTTATAAGATGAGTTTTTCTTGCTGAGCATCTACCCATGTCCTACATTTTCTTCTTCTTTTATGTACTTGTTCATCTAAGAATACCACAAAAAATGTAGTAATTATCCTATTTTCATTAAATGACAGATGTTCCAAATGCTCAGCCCTCTCCTGCAGGGGTTGGATCTGGGAGAATGCAGCAGTTGCAATGCAACTGCAGTTAGGCAGCAAAAATGCTGTATAGTAAAACAATAGAAAACAGAAATCTTGCTTCAATTTCTATACTTTCATTTTAATACAAGTGGGTTTTTTGCAGGACTTGTTTTATCACTATTAGCAGGTGTTGCAGTTGGAACTATTAGGTCCTACTTACACTTGTTCTTGAGATAGGATACTTGAAAAAAATAGTTTTGTCCATCTTTCCAGGAAAACATTCTGACAGTGCTCAAGGTAAACAATAGCGCCTATAATTTGTGAGAGATGAGGTATTTGCTTATATTCTGTGGCTCCCCACTAGCAGCATCATTGCATTATTCCAACTCTAGTCACAAAACGCACAGAGGAAGTCATTCTACTTCAAGGATAGATTCTGCCAGCTTTGTCACAGAGAATTGTGCTTACAGCTTCATACCCTCAGGGAGAGGCAGATTCCTCTAAAGGTCTGATGAATCCCACGTGGTCTTTCCCAGCAGGACAAAACTCATTTATGCTGATTGCCTGCTAATTTTGGCAGGGGGAACACAGGCCAGTCACCATGGGTCTCATAGACCTGAAACAATTCATCGCCGTGATCCGTGATGCTAAAAGAAGATTCTCACACTTGGATTGGAAAAGATACCACATAAAGTGTCTCAGCTCACTACAGGGAAAAATACTCTGGCATATAGCCACACAATTGCAGCAGCAGCTTTGTCTCACTGCTCAGCAAAACCATAGATTTCTATATTAATACTTGTATCCAGGCTAAATAAACTTAGTTACCAGAACTGTACAGCAATCCCTATGTCTAGATTGGTAAAATGCTAAGTGGATAGTGGAGCTATGAGGAAAATTTGCTCAACTAGTGATCTCAAAATGTTTTAAAATCGTTATGGCTGGTATTCATCAGGTGTTGATACTGGGACTGTCACTGTTTACCATCTGTATTAATGGTCTGATGGAAAAGAATGCAACCTCAGTAAATACAAAGGTAAATCCAAGTTGAGGGCAGTGAATGATATGCTGAAAAACAGGGCTGTTTTACAGAAAGCCCTTAGAAGCTGAGGGTTGAATATACATCACACAATCAAACAAACTTTCAAGAGCACAAGAAAATATGTTGCTCACAAAGATTTTTTTTTTTTTTTGTTTCAGTAATTACCAATTTGATTTTTCTTTAGCATGACCAAAATAAAATTCTGAGAACTATTGTTCTTCATGTCCTGATCATAATTCTCCTCATAAAGAACCCATTTTATTTCCATGAGATATAGATTATGTGATCTGCTAATACTTTCCCTAATAATTTTGAAGCATTGGTCCAATTTCTACCACATTTAGCACAGAAGTAGAGAGCTCACAGCTA
Organism: Melanocharis versteri; assembly: GCA_013397845.1. Taxonomy (NCBI): domain Eukaryota; kingdom Metazoa; phylum Chordata; class Aves; order Passeriformes; family Melanocharitidae; genus Melanocharis; species Melanocharis versteri. The sequence continues at coordinate 142,841 of VZTG01005250.1, read as the reverse complement.
TTAAGTTCCAATAAGTCTCATGAAAACAGGCACAGGAGTAGAAAGATTATTGCCCGCACTACAAGAAAAAAAGTTCCGTTTCAGCTCAGTGGTGTTGTCAGGCACATGGAACATAAAAGCTTTAGTGGAGGAGAAAAAGAGGTAAGGACAAAAGCTGATGTGCTAGAAGGCAAGATTGGAGACAAAGTAGTAACAGTTTAAGAAACAACTAAAAAGCCTGTGGAATATATTCACACAAAATTGGATTTAACCAGTTCTGTTCCTCATAAAATATCTTGGAGTTGGAAGTTTGAAAACATGCAACACAAAGTGAGGATAAGAACAGACACAGTCTAAGCTGTTACTACTATTGACGTAGTAGAAACAAAGTGTTCTCACCCATCCACAAAGGAGAAAGTACAAAACCATAGTCATAAATAGGTGTATGCATCCTGATATTTCTCAGAATCACAGAACATGATGAGTTGGAAGAGACCCTCAAGGATCATTAGTCCAACTCCTGATCCTGAACAGGACCATCCCCAAGAGTCACACCTTGTGCCTGGAGCATTGTGCAAAAACTTCTTGAACTCTGTCAGGCTTCGTGCTGTGACCATTGCCCTGGGGAGCTGTTCTAGTGTCCAACCACCTTCTGGGCAAACTTGCAAGATGTGATGACTGAAGAATCCCAAAACTAGAAAAGTTACTGGAAGAAGAAATAATTGGTGTTACTATAGGGGCTCAGTATGATAAAATTGTGTGAAATGAAAGTGGCAACACTTATACAATTAAAATGTCAGTAGATTTGAGAAGTTATTACTGACCTTTGAATCAGCCAATATCACCTCTGCCAACCTCTTATAATGGAAATCTTCAGGAGTTAAGAATATTTGATTTAAATATAGTATTTCTCCTCTTAAAAGAGTAAAAGATAATCTATGAAAGAAGAAGAGTACAACATATGCCTGGGATTCTACCTTTTATGAGATGCTACCCTCAAAAATAATATATATAAAAAAATATTCAGAGTTCTGAAATCCGTTGTTATTTTTCCAGCTCAGAGAAGCATAGTTTTTTCATCCTTTACATGCATCATTTTCCTTTGCATGTTTCAGTTCTTTATTCTGATGAGAGCAAACTTTCCTCTTTGTGGTCTACTGGATATGACATAGCAGCTATGAAAATGTAGAAAATGTACTGCAAGTATCAGACAACTTTCCTGATGGAATGAAAATACAGCTTGATTCAAGAAAATCACAGAAGTTTTTAAGCTCTTCCAATTCATGTCCTTAGTCTCTGCTAATTTAATTATTGTTCATGAGGAGATTAATCTATTTTTTTAATGGCTTTCTTGGTTCAGTGGGCAGTTGCAGGGTTAAAGCTGCATCTGAAGCTTCATTCTGGAAAATGCCTATCCTTTTTGTGCACCCGTAATGAAGCATGTTTATTATTCCATGTTAGAAACACTGCAGCTATCAAGATGGGAGAAGCAGATGTTTGCAGAAAAGCCTGGGGACCAGTAAAATGAGCAAGATGGAATTAGAGACTTTGAAGGAGGAACCCGGAATGAAGATCCTCAATTCCTTAAGGCTTTATTTCGAAAAAATAAATATCAAGGCCACTTCTTAATTTAATACTACAGAGTTTGAGCTGCTACCCTTCTTCCAAGATATTTATACCATCTTAGCTGATGAGGTCACCACAACTTGTGATAAAAAAATGTTTACAATGAAGTAACAGATAAGTATATGATCAGACATAACAGAATGCTTGATTGCCTCTCACTAAAAGATTTTCAGCTTTCTCCAGTCTCAAAACTTAGCTTTTACTGGTTTGAATTAATTCTCAAAACTACTGTTTGAGGCAGTCTGTATGAAAGGGTAGGAGATATATTCAGATGACATAATGGACCATAGGATTTAATTTAAAGCTCCTTTTCACTGGCCTGGTTTGGGTTATCAATATGTAAAATGTCAGGAGGAATTCCCTAATAAGAGTCAACCTTAGACACATACTTGTCACATTCTCAAACATTCCTCAGCAAGCCTATCAGGAATATTTCTGTGCTGAATTCAAACCTCATCTGCATTAGTAAGTTCACACTGGTGCAGTTTACTTGCTGTTGTTACCCAGTGAACCTGCGCTGATGTATTTCAAACATGCTTACCTAAGTCTTTCAGTATTGTTTAACTCCCTCAGAACAATATCAGAGCATATTTCTTTAAAGATAGTAAAAATAAATATTCTGCCAGCATAAGCAGAAAAAAATAACAGCTAGAAAAAAAAATCCTTGACAAAACCCCAAGCTAAACCAGATGCTTACTGAACGAGATCGTAAAGCTTCCTCAGTGCTCTCTTTGCAGAGTGCATATAGTCATGTGCCAGAGAAGAGTCAAGGATGAATGTGGAACGCTCCCACAGTCTGTTCTACAGGCATTCTAGTCTTGAACATGGGGTAGGTACTATATGAGGTGCCATGAACACAGCTCTAGAAGATGGAGAAGAATTAACTGCCTGGAAACAAACTTCTACAAATCATTTCCTGTGTAGGCTACTTGAGGACTCAGATGAGTGTCTTTCCTAATGCAGACATAATTTATTTCTTTCATACATTTTTAGATGTCTTTTGGGCATGAGATAGCTAACTCAGTATTGGTTTTCATGAAATATTCTTGAAGACATGGAACATGGATTTTTTTCCCAAATTTGACTAGATGAAGAAAATACCAGATGACATGAAAACATTGAAGGAAACACTGCGTCTAGGGAGATAAAACCAGATATGCTTCTAATAGTGTTGCATATCAAGATAATTATAAAAACATAAATAAATCATATTTCCAGTTGATATCAAATACTGGGGATTTTTATTAAAGTTGAGATTCTGAAGGAAAAAAGAATAGAACAGAAACTCTCTAGACAAGAAAGTATTAGAAAGGGAAGTGGTGAAGCAGTGCAATCCAATACTTACTTGAAATCTTATGGATGAGGCCCATTAGGGAGTGTCAGACAAGTAAGCCCTCACCCAGAGATATGAGACCTCTGGGCAATTTTAGTGTCATTCTTGAGTTTTAAATATTACCTCCCAAACTTGTTGTAAAGACAATTGAATTAGTAGAACAAAACTGTAACATCTTCACCATGTATGCCAAGAGTGAATGATAAAAAGGTTAATTAGTATCTACAGCAATACTGACAAATGAGAAATAAATATCTCTAAATGATGTGCCTGACTTTCTGCCCCTCTATTAAGTTGCAAATTATAATTGTGTTAAAATGCATTATGATGCATTAACATGTTTGTATGATTTGTCAAGGTTTCTAAGTAGAGTATGAGAGACTGAGTCCCAAGGAACAGTATTTCCTCTGTCAGTCTTGCAGTGACAGAAATGGAAGGAAAATGCAATCATAGTACTGAAGGCATCATAGGGCTTTCAAAGACCTAGAGTTAACAGATTAAGGAAATGGTCCTCTAGTTTTTAATAGCAGTTTGTTTGTGTGTTTTTGTTTTGTTTTGTTTTGTTTTGTTTTTTTTTAATTTTTAATTTTTTATTTAGTAATGAGTAATTATTCCCTAGGAAATCCCGCTGCAGGTTGAAAATTTGGAAGCAGGACTGCTACTGTTAGGCTGGCTTTTTGTACGCAAGAAATAGTATTGTTTCTTATGCCATTTTAAAAAGTCTCTTCTAATTTTCATGTGCTTCTTTCCTTTGCTCCGGATGGTCTTGTGCTTGACTTGCAGGAGTCAGTTTACCCAAAGCTTAGTTTCTATACATAGAAATGACTTGCACCAATAGTTCCTCACAAGACAAAGCAGATTCTGGACTCCCTCTTCAGTGAGTGGTAACCTAGTGCAGGTGTAGCAACAGACAGAAGAATGCTTCTTGAGCAGCTGCCTACCTGCCATCCCATGCTTCTTTGCACACTACACAGATTTAGAGAAGCATTTTATCAGGACTTTTGTTTAAGTACTCTTTCATTATGTGAAATCATGTTCACTTGATCCGGTCTCACTCAGATTTGGTTGGCTGATTGTTGTAGTCATCCAAAATCCATACCTGCATGACACAGTGTGATGCAGTACCACAACAAATACGATATGTTGAAGCCATTGAAGGATTGTGACTCTCCTTGTCAGCCTAGGAGATCACTGGGACAAGAGAAAAAAAAAAAATAAGTAAACAAACAAACAAACAGAAAAATCTCATTTTTTACAACACAGGTATTTGAAGCATTTGCTACAGGGAGAAAAATATGAAAAAATGAGACAGTAAAAGTCACTGGTATGAACTGTAATGAGGGCTCAGTTAAGGCTCAGTAGTTGTAAATAATTGAAAACATCTACTAGTTTAATTTTGATAGGTACATTAAAGCAAGTATAAATGGATTTTTAGGTACTTAATGTGATTATCCCTTTTTTGAAGTTACAGGCAGAAAATTGTCTCGCAGGTCATTCCATATCATGTAGTTTTGCTTCTGTTTCTAAGAAATTATTCTATCCCTCCTAAAAAGTGCAGTTTGGGTCTATTTTTGCTTTCTGCTGTGTGGGTGGTACTCTCCAAGTAAGGGCTTCCAACAGAATACGATCTGAAATTGTATGTTTCAGTTGTTTCATATTTGTTTGCTCTAGTTTTGAATTTTAGTTAAATATTTACACATTTCCCATTAAAAATATTTATATCCACGTGCACTCGGATTTTGAGGAAAGTTAAGAAATAGGTTTTTTCAGCTGTAGCAAAGAATGTATAAAATGTAAAACCAATATATTTTAAAAAATTCCAAAAAAAGTACAAATCAAATGAATTGTAGACATTTTAAGTGGGTAAGGTTGGAACTAAATGGTATATATTTAAAACATACCAACAGGAGGAATCTAGGACATACTTACCTATTTTCAAATTGTACATAAATAGTCCTGATGTATTCCTTGAAGTTCTCACAAAATGATATGAAATATGTCTGTATATATTCCACATGGTGTGAATTAAGAAAAGTTGCAAGGGCTGTTATTTTTGCTGCAGAAACACATGGCATTCAATGTCCATCACTATGGGCATTGCCGTTTTAAGGAGAATGTCCTTGTCCTGCTCATCACATTCTGAAAATGTCTGAAATACTGTCCCATAAACACCAAGTAGTTATTTGACTTACCTGCAGTTACTATAAAAAAACTCCAAACAAACAAACAAAAAACAAACTAATAGAGAAAACAAAAGAAAAGCAGAAAACACCTCTAGATATTAGTATATAAATATCACATTGTAGGTACCAGCATATGTAGACATGTTGCTTCATATCGGAAGAATTCTTTCCAAAGCAACTGGTATGCACTATCCTGTCATGACAACTATTGGCAACGGTTGGTATCTGCCAATATGGATGAAAAAACTGCTGCAAATGATGCTTAGGAGTGTGGAGATCCAGCAGGCGAAGCATAGCAAGCCTGGCACTGAGGTGGTTTGTTTCATGTTCCTATGCAAAGCACTGCGCACTTGAAGTTACCTACTCCATAGCAAAGAACAATGTTTTGTCCATTCTGGCTGCTAATAGTTATAAATGGAGTCACTTGGCTGAAACAAGAGATATAATAGGATATTTGGAAAAGAGAACCTTGGTGCTTGACCTCTGGTGCCAGAATTGCTATTCCTTCAGCTGGCTCACATTTTTACCACAAAATGTGTGGCAAGAAAAATCCCACAGTACATGGAACTGGAGTTAGGGCAAGGAAGATAAAACAACTGCCCATGTGGCTCATCAAGAGAAAATCTTGCTGTGATTTTGAGAGCAGTGCAAGCTGGATGTACGAGTGAGCACATTTATGGTTCATTTATGAAGTAATGAACCATCATACAATGTGATGAAGCTCCTTCTTCCCATCAACTCTACACAAATTGAAGAAGCTCTATAACAGGTCTTGTTTCCTGATGCTTTTTCTTCTTGTCTAAACTTTCTTCACTTTGAAACATTGCCTACTAAGCAGCACAAGAATCTCTTATGTTAAACATGATTACACTATTCATAAAACGAACCTTTCACAGGCGGCTTCCATAGAAATCGTATATTTAGATTTGAAATTGCTGCAATCAGACTGTACTGCCGTTTTAAATCCAATGGAAGATAGATGCATTTTCCTCCTACTCCTGAAAAACAGAATTCACCGCAGAAAGAGCTATCTCAGTGAATGGCCACAATTCTAAGCGCACAGAACAAGTAAGGTTTTGTAAATAACACACTTAATTTCCTTTCAAAAGCCAATTGGAAATATTGTTCTCTGTGATGGGTGGTATCTGATTTGCTCACAGTTAATCTTTTCTATTAAAGAGCATGGCTGGGCAGAAGAACTCCTGTTTTCTTTGTTCTGCCTGCTAAACTCTGCATCCAGCAAAACCCTCTAGAGCTCAGGGGTGAGTAGTACCTCTGCAGAGCATGCCTGACACTGCTCAAGTGGGTGACTCTCCTATACATACAGGGTACAGGCAGGAACTGAAAATGAGCAGAAGAAACTGTAAGACCGAAAGAAAGACTTTGGAGAGTAACGGAACAAATAAATAAGCAAATGTCAGAAGTGACAGGATGAAACACTGTTAGAGAACTAAACAAAGGGTATGATTTTTGCTGAAACTCAGAAAAATTGATTAACTGAATATAGGACTAGTTAGAAGGACTTTCCTATAAAGAATGCTGTAAGGAGACTGAATAGTTATTCTCAACTCATTTTACTGTTAGTCTTCCCAATAATTGGTCTAAATCTCTGTGTTTAGATAAGTGAAATCCTTTGTTGCAATAAATCTTTATCTCTGGAGATGCAGAGCTGTTGTACATTCAATTTCTGGAAAAGTGTATGAAAATTTTCTTCAGAATTCTGGCATATTTCTACAACCATGAACTTCAACAGGGACCTACCCCAGATATGTTTGAAAGATTAAAGGACAAAAATATAAAAAAATCACTTCCTCTTCAAAGGAAAGAGTTAGTATAAATGCCAATCTTGTTTCGCTCCCATAAATGCACCAGGAATAATTAATTATGTCATGCTGCAGCAGTCTCACTCTCTGTCAGAGAAGACAAATGTCCAAGTCATTGCTCAAAATTCATTATCAAACCAAAAAATTGTCTGACAGTAATTTATAACATGTGACTCTAGTACTGTGGTTTGGCAACACATTCACCTTAAGAGTTTCCCTTGCTTCCTCTGCTTGTTTGTGCTTACCTTTAAAGTGCCCCTCATTTTGTTAAAATAACTGTAATCCAGACACCTGAATTGATCTTCGTTAAAAAGAAACTCTGAAGAACTAAGGATTGAGGAAGATTAATATTATTGTGGTATACTCACTATAATATTAACATTCCCTAGGTATCCATTTGGCCTCTGCCAAGAAAGAGTAAAGGGGAGGCAAACTCCAGTGCAGAGTTAGCACCGAGGAGTGGTAAGAATTTCTTTATTTGGTGCTGCTGTTGAGTCCCTTAGCTCATGGAACTGCACCCTGAGGTGAGAGTCGTGGGATACTCGTTTTGCACTTTGTGAAGTCTTGATTCAGAGCAACACTGCTGGAAGTCAGTATCATTCACGGTATGGTTGTGTAACACCTGTTCATCCCATCCTGCAGTGACTGATAGCACAAACTGGAGAGGGAAGGGGCATTATACACCAAAACATTTAGACAAATTTGAGTTTTGTGAGAAGAAAGAATGCTTCATTTCCCTCATTCCATCTTAAACAACCTTCAGCTAAATAGCTTAATAGTTTTAAGAAGAGCTACTTCAATCTCATCTGTGATTTCTTTTCAGATAAACATCTGCACTAATAAACCCTCGTATGTATGCAGAAAGGCTGTGTAACCATGATGAACAGTGATTTTTTTTTTTATTTTTTTTTGCAGAATAAAAAATACCAGTACAAAGGGTTTTTTTATATCACCATATTCCTGCAGGGAAAGGAAGAATATATCACTTACTTGTAACACGATTCTGTTCAGCTTTCCAACAACAAATCCGACAGTGTTTTCATCTTCCTCTTAAATAATTTTTATGCCCTCTTGGTTAGCAATGATGTGCTTCAGAGTGGGTATCTTTGACCCTCTGTTCTTTTCAATTTAAAACAAGGTTTGGTGCAACTGGTCTTGGCTATTTGCCTTCTATCCTTTGTCCTTCTACAGGCAAACTAGGCTCCAAGTGCTCTGCCAGCTGTTCCACAAAGGAAGGTGAATATACTGGCATTTTACCTGCCTTAGAAGAGGTTATGAGCAGTTAATTGTTCAAGATCCCGTGCACAGAAGGCACAGTACAGATATAAATTATGAGTCTAGTTGCAGCAACAGAATGATAAAAGGCAACAGCAATGAGGGAGCTGCTGTGCAGATGTCTAATTGCTTGTATGCAACAGCTGTTGTAATTGAATTTGTGACAAGACCCCGGCATTAATGCAATGATTCTAATAACTGGACACACCAAGGAAACATAAACGAGGAATTCCCTTTGGCAGGACAAACTGAAACAAAAACTGCAATTAAATAACACACCAAACAAAAGAGAAATACCACATGCACAGCCCTGTGAAAAAACAAGTTTGTGCTAGCAGCATCATAAAATATTAGAATTTTCTTCAGTCTCCTGAGATTTAGAGTACTCTGCCATCTTTTTGAAAGAGTGTTATATTTCTTTCAAAATCTGAATATTTTAAGTAGAACTCTTCTATGTTCTGGAACTGTTTTCAGAAGAGGCCAAGTCAAGTACTAGTTGTGTGGGTTCACCTCACCCATCTTAATGGAAAAGCTCCTCCAACAGCTCCTTGCTAAAAACATACATTATAGATAATTTCAGAACACTCTTCATTATCGATTTTCTTGACAGCTTTGTTATAATGAGAGTTTAGGTTTATTTTGAATAAAAATTCTGAAAGTAGTAACTGAAATATAAGAAAAATTAACTAAACATACTGTTTATAAAGTCATCTTATTTTCAGGTTATGTTTCTAAATGAACACATTTTTATGACTTCATCATATTGGAACTGTATTTTTTTTAACATAAGACAGGGGTAATCAATAAAATGCAGATAAGGAGGGGTTCAATGAAATGCCAGCAAAAAAGTGTCAGTGAAAATGAATGAGCTGGAGTGTCTCTCCAGAGATAACATCTAGGATGTAGGGAATCCATAATGTTAGTTATTATTGGTCATGGGTTTCCTAGTAAATATTTGTGATATTCGACTATCATTTTACTGTGGTACTTGATTTTCCTTCATTGTAAAACTTTACTTCTTTTTCAAACTGTATCAATGCCACAAGCTACATCTTACACGCTTAAAAGAAAACAGCAAACCATATTATCTTCCCAAAAAAATAAAATATAGGAATTACAGTTTAATAGTAGCTTTAATATAATATTTTTTCTAATTTTTTAGGAAATAATATCTATTATTTAATATTTTTTCGGTGCAAATGTCTCATTAGTACTTATGCAGTAATGCCATTTCCTCTAGTAGGAGGGTGCAGCCTAAGCCCAGCGCTCAGCAATGTTGTACTGCAATCAATCTACCAGCTGGCAGGACTGCTACCACACCTAGAGAGAGAGAGGAGCCCGAGTTTGCCCAGATTCCTTCTCTAAAATGCTGTGTCTGGCACCTATTTTCTCATGACAATACAGATCTCACTGCAGAAAATACATTTTTGATTACCTAGGCTGTTTGCCTGCCAATGAGCAATTAATGCTGTTATCACCTAATCAGCTGTTGTTTAAATGCAGAATGCAAACTATGTCCTTGGCTTTGTTCTTTTCACTCTGAACACTGGTAAAAACAATAGGCTCTTCCACAAAATTTCCCATAGCTCAGACTCTTGAAGTGTCAGTACACAGAGATTAGAAAGAAGGTATATTATGACAATTTACTGCTTGCTGTAATTAAATAATTAAACACTTAAATATTCTGGTTTACAGATTTCCAAAGCTGTTTTTTCAAGACCTATGTGAGAATATTTTTATTTGCATGGATATTTTAATTACTGATAAAGACTCCTTATAATGTCAAATTATTTGAGTAGACAATATAAGGAACATTCAGCTCATGCCAGGAGACTGAATTTCTTCTGACGTCACGCAGTTAACTTTTAGTTTATGTTGCAGTCTTCTCACTTATTTCACAGCACTTCAAAGACATGCTGATGGATTAACCATTCCCATGCCTTTTCTAGAGCAAAACCCAGTGCTAACAAAGCTGCAGTCATGAGGTCAGTGATAACTGACAGCAGCAGCACTGGGGCAGCACACCCCAGACTCGACACTGGGCTCTCACACCACACTCAAAGTATCTCCTCTGCAGACTAAAACACCAGCTATCAGCTGCCTGCTCAGTTTGCAGCAACCCTGGCCTGTTTTTTCACTGTGGATCATCCTCTTGTGCTCTAAGAAGCTTTTTCACAGACCTGATAAAAAAAATTGATAGACAACACTAAGCTGTTCTTTTTCCTTTTCTTTTTTTTTTTCTCCTAGAAGTAGAAAGACAATATCCATACAACAAGGACCCCTAGTTGGAAATGTGGAAGACCCTGAGGGAAGATCATATTTTGAAGTTCTCTCACATTTCGTCTTTTATCTATTGATCAGTCAGAATTAGGTCATTCTCAATCTCTCATGCTAGAAAAAAAAAAAAGGCAAAAAACAAAACCACCAAAATAATGAAAATAACCTCTGTGATCTGAGAAGATCTGAGGCAGAACTTAGGTCTTCAATAACCACATTGACTAACAAATCTATATGCCTTAAAGATAGTTTGTGTCTCTCTCTCATCTCATAAATTCATTTGGTGCATTTGAGTAAATGTATTCTTATATAGTTTGGATTTTTAAAATATATTTATTTGGTTTTGGTTGTACATTTTGTGGTGGTTTTTTCTACTTTTTTTTTTTTTTTTAACAGAATTCTTGACTACTTCCATCCAAGTCTTTTCCAGAGGGATACAAGCCAGGAGCCTTTTCATCATCAAGCATACAGACAGTTACTGCTGGGAGCCTCAGATCAGATCTGTCTGGATTCCTGTGCTGCAGAGGTCTTTGACAGCTTTTCACAGTAAGATGCACTTCACCTCACGTTCAAAACCCTACTATGTGCTTCAGTGCAGGTAACTCAGAAGGTCGGCCACCAGCAACAGGGTGAATTTTCATTATGCCTGGCGATAGGAGGTGACAGTAAGAGCTGGAAGAGAACAGTACCAAAGCCCAGATTTAACTGTTTAATTTTATGTAAATAAGATACTTAAAATAGGTTTTTAAACACTGTAGGCTTCCTCAGAAAAGAGACAGGAATACATTTTTGTTTTACTTCATTACTTATGTTAAGAGTTCACAGCAAAAAGAGTTTAAATTTAGATATACAAGTTAAATATCTAAAATCAGAAATATAAACCCCATATCTCACTGCTCCTCTGCACGATGCTTTTACTTCACCCTCTTCATTGAAGTAATGAGTAAACTTCAAAATCTTAGAATAATCAGAACAATTCAATCACTGCAGACTCCCAGAGCTTAAACAAAGCTCTTAGAATGGCATTGACAGAAAGGTCAGCCTGTTAATCTTTCTGGGACCCAAGCTGATATAATTTTTATTTTTATCATCAGATTCACAATTAGAAGAGCTCTTAGTGGTTTATTATTTTGGGTTACAAAAGAAACCAAAATTTAAAAAATACTAATTTCCCTAAAGTGTATCAAGTTAAGTTTCAATTAAAACATTGGTGATGTTTCTGACACTTTCCTTTCCTTGAAGAGTTGGTACATGTTTAGACTTATGTTTCCACCCCTACAATATTGGAAATTGAAAGCAATTCTTGGTGTTTTGAGTTATATTTGGAGGTCTTAACAGGAATCACAGGTTTTTCAGTCTTGAAACTATTGAATCTAAATTCACCCTGATACTGGTTGTTTCACATCAGATCTAGTTTTACTTAATTTACATTCTTTCTAGATACACGTTTGAAGCCAGACCTGTAACACTGGGAGGTCCTGATTTCCAAAACTGGTGAAAAAATGAAAGCAAAAAGATAGGAGTGTAAAAGCAAGACCCCTCTTTTCTACGTTCGCAAGATCAACTGTAAGAAAATCTTCCATTCTACAGGTCTGCATTCAAATCTCTTCAAAAATTCCAGTAGTACTATGGACAACTAGCATAAAACAAAGTCCAAGAGCGACAGAGTTGTTTAAACAGTACAAGATATAATCAATGCTAATAATATATGCTGCAAAAGACATCACACATCATAATGTGGAAGCCTGACTAGGCACTATTGCCTTTTCTTTCACCGTGTATTTCCTCAATGTAAATCAGTAAATTTGCTTTTATTACCATAAAATGGGTGCAAGAAATGCAGATGTGATGTTTTAGTGGAAAGGGTTGCATCTTTATTGGGCCTTGGATTCTGTTCCGCAAGCATATATAATGAATGGTTTGGTAATGACAACATTTGGCCAAATTGCTCTTAAACAGGATCTGGCCTGATGTTGATGCTCAGTTACTGGAAGCGAAAGTGTTAAGGAACCTTGTAAACCACGAACTGGTGGACAAAGAAATAACCCCATAGTACCTCTGTCCTTTTAATTTTTTAATTAGGCTTAGAAATTCATTCAGAGTTCAGTGCCTGATGTCCATTAATGAGATGGACTCTATTAACTGTCTCCTCATCATTAATTCATTTGCTTCAGACAGAGTTGCAAAATTTGAAGAAAGTGTCATGTCAAAGTTCAACTTCCTGACTTTTTAATTTTTCTCCAGGGAAGAAATGGTATGTGCCGGACTCTTATCAGGCTTGATCGATAAGAATCCCTTGGTCAGTGTGCTGGGATGTTTTTGCTGGCACGTTTGCCAGTGGTTATAGAAACAAGCATTTCTATGAATAGCAGGACTAATGAAGCCTGAGTTGATTTAAATTTATGGTTCAAAGGATTTTCTTACACTTACAACAGCTCTCTTCTATAGAGTCTCTACTGTGTGTCACAAAATGGCCTCATGCAGCAGTGATACTCTTTCGTGAGTTGGGATGGATTATTTCCAGAATAGGGAGAGCTTAGATCTATTAGGGTACCCTCTTGTATTGAGGCATTTATTTTGATAAAGGAATTTCTAACTCTACTTGTTCACTTGTCAAATTTGGGTAAAAATCATCATCTCAGATCTCTTATACCTGGCATGAAAGTTGTTGTGAGGCTGGGAAATGTGCATAAACACATATCTCAGGTAAGGGGTACAGTCTCGCTAGAAGTGCTTTCTTAGAGACTCCAGCTTTCACTACCTAACAGTGACAAAGCACCTAATGGGATGCAGAAAAATTAACTTTCTAGAATAATCTTCAAATATTTACCTACCAGTAAATAGATTTTTTAAAAATATATAATGCTTCTTTTTAAAATTTTCTTTTCAGATCTTATTCAAAGCTTTCCTGGAGCTGAACAAAGGAATAAAAAAATCTTCCAAATCCCTGAGTCAAACTTTTTGCACTGTTAAATGGATCAAGCAAGTAACTCATTAAGCTAACATTAATACTAAACCACAAATCTGACAACCTAAGATCTAATTTCCTTATTGTGGCATTCAGAGGAAAAAGCAAATGTATTGAGTCTCCTATACCTCATTTCTATTATGTTGCAAAATACTGTTTTTCAATTCAATAAAAATATCGAACACATAGACACTGTTGTCAGGTGTCTCTAACTTAATTACTAATTTAACTAGAAATTTTTCAGTTTATACATCCTTAAGATTTCATCTGCAAGACACCCTCAGAGTCAGAAAAATTAGGGAAATGCCAATTTTTCAACTAAATGTTCAGAGCTAGCTGTTGTTAGCTGTTCAGGCTGTTCTTCAGGGTGCCAGATCTCAGCTATCACTTTTTTGTCCAAGCCATCCAGATATCTTACTATGCAAAACACAGAATCTGGTACCCTTATGGAAAATACTGTTTTACAATATAATTCCCATTCATTTCACCATAAGAGTTTATAATCCAGCTACTATTTGATATAAATGAGTCGACTTCAGTCCTTTATCCCCAGCTTCTCATCTTCTCTAAGAAATAAAAGCCGCAATTAAAAAAAAATGTTGCGTCAGCCATTTTAAGAAACATGTATCTGACTAGACAGTATGAATTGCTCTGACAGCTTCTGTCCCTAAATTACAAACAAACCAAACTAAACCAAACACAAAAAAAACCCACAAAAAACCAAAACAAAAAAACCAAAAAAAACAACCAACCAAAAAAAAAACCACCAGCCCCAATTGATTTTGAAACAAAATATATGAACTTAGAACTGGAAATTCCAATGCAGGAGTATTTCCAACATTCCTTTGACTAACTTGCATTGAGTATTTTTATTATTCAAGAGTTCTCTGCAGAAGAAGCAATCCATTTAAATCTTTATTTCTTTTGGTTTTTTTGCTTTATATTCTGTTCTTGGGTTCTGCATTTTTCTTTCCGTATAAGCAGTTGTTTGCATGAATGTCAGCAATTATCCTTATTTCTTTAAATAATACCTTTTACAACAGTATACACAATTTCACATCCTCAGCTTACTTTTTTTTCAGAAGCTTCTCAGGCTTTCATTAGAGGAGACTGTGCAGAGAGATTTTCTGAAGCAATTGAACTTAACATTTCATAAAAAGTACTACATCCCAAAAGAAATATTGCAAAACACAATCTTAAGTTTTATTGTGACAAATCATAATAAAAACATTAGACAGGGGAATAAGAGGTTCACACCACCATATCCTTTCTATAGAGGCAGTATAAGAAAACCGATTTTGAAATGCTAAGCTATTTGGCCAACTAATATTTTTGGCAATAGTCTTTTGCATGTGCATAAAAGCTCTGCTTCCCATTCTATCCATTAAGTAGTTAAGAGCAGGAATATATAGCTCACTTAAATTTAAAATGCAGTCACTATATCTCCATGTCCCTTAACTACTTTTGCCTCATAACAAAGGCGGTTAAGTCCAGGAATATAAATGTATCCTGAAACGGATTAACCACACTCATGAGGAAAATCAGTAAATTACCACTTCTTTAAGATGGAGGGTGTGGATTTTTTATGTGGGAAGAAGGTTGCACAGGAAAAATGAATGAGAGGAGAAACAACAATTGGGCGGATTTTCCTACAATTTTTATTTCTCCTTCCACATGAGGCCCTAATAAAGTGGGCTAAGTGTATCAGACTTATTCTTCTAATTGGAAGCATTATTATTACTACAAATACTAATGCAGAATTTTTTAGAATGCTAGAATTTATTTTAATCTCATTTGCTTATAAAATATTATGAAGGTTGCAATTAATTTCCCAAAAATGTCTGACATAAAGCTTAAGCATTATTTCATTTTTTATATATTATGTCTGTTCTAATCTGTATTTTCTCAAGAGGGCTTAGAAAGCCAAATTCAACAAGATCTTATTATTTTGTTTCAACTAATAATTGCAAACAGTTGAGTAAATATTACTCTGTGCTACACAGTCACTCAACTAACAGAGTGTACTCTTACGAAATACTAAAATCCTCCAGTTTCTTTCCAACATAAAACTTGGGATTATTTTATCAAAAATTTCTGATTAGTGGAAATAGTTCGTTAGCTGTATCCAAAATGACTTCTCTGCTTGTTTAACTGCAATCTTTTCTGTCAGTGACACTGTAAATACAGAATGAAAATGCTAAAATATAAAAGAAGAAAGCAAGTATGTTTTCCCAGGTTTTTTAACTTTCTGCTTTCTGAGTATGTATTGTGTAAGACAAGTTATTTGGTCTCACCTTAATAGACAGTATGTGATGGATGAAAAGTCTGAATGATCAGACTAAAAGTTGCATCTTACCTGATTTTATGCCCGTGAGAGTGATCAACTACAGTTAGTTAAGGAAAGAGCCTTCTACTGCTTTATCTTCCTGACTTCTAGTTTGGGGTCTCCTAGAGCTTTGAATTTCATCTAGAGTTTTATTTGCAAAAGTCACTGCTTGGTCTCTTCTCCATGTATGTGTTTAGTATTTTTTCAAATCAATTTAGACTAAGCTGCTTAGTGTGGAAACAAACTTTGCAGATTTTCTTTTTTTATGTGCTTATAAAGTATTCTTTACTGATCTTCTCTATGATGTTGCCTTTTTTATATATCTAACAAATAATCCACATCCACCTTTCATGCTGAAGACACGTAGCCAATGCAGACTTTCCCCGAAGAAATGTTCATAAATATTTCATTATTTTTTGTTCCTACTTCCTTTTTCCATGCAGAATTGCAATGAATACATATGAGCAGGGAATTGACATGCACATCATCAGTAAACAGAATCACAGAATCATTAGGGTTGGAAGGGACCTCTGGAGATCATCTAATCCAATTCCCCAGCTGAAGCAAAGTCACCTAGGGCAGTTTACAACAGAATGTGTTCAGGTTGGTTTTGCATGTCTGTAGAGAGGAAGACTCCACGATGTCCGTGGGTAGCCTGTTCCAGTGCTCTGCCACCCTCAAAGTAAAGAAGTTCTTCCTCATGTTGAGGTGAAACTTGTGTTTTAATTTATGGTCATTACTTCTCTTGTCACTGGGCACCACTGAAAAGGATCTGGCACCATTCTCTTGGCACCTGCCTTTGAGGTATTTATATGCTCCAAGTATTCTCTTCTCCAGACTAAACAGGCCCAGCTCCCTCAGTCTCTCCTCATCAGAGAAATGTTTCAGATCCCTCATCATCTTTGTGGCCCTTCACTGGACCCTCTCCAGTAGCTCTTGTCTTTCTAATATTAAGGATCCCAGAACTGGACACAGCACTCCAGATGTGGCTTCACTAGTGCTGAGAGGGGCAGGATCACCTCCCCTGACCTACTGGTCATGCTCTTCCCAATAGTCCTCAGGATATCATTTTTTCTCCTGGCCACAAGAACTTCCAACTGGATTCTACTCTGCTGATCATGACCCTCTGAGCTCTGCATTCCATTAATTCATGATCCACCTCACTGTTCATCTAACGCACTTTTCCTGGCCTACCAATGAGGATGTTATGGGAGGCAGTGTCAAAAGCCTTGCTGAAGTCAAGGTAGACAGCATCCACTGCTCTCCTCTCACTGACGCATCCTGCCATGACAGCCAGCCCAGCAGGCTGGACCTGGTTCCCGTGGCAGGGGCCAGTGATTTAAAATCCACTGTTATTTGAACAAAGAAATTAAATGAAATGGGTGCTGAAATGAACCGGAACTGAAGAGGACCTGTGGACAAACTGAGGCATAATTACTGGAATCATCTATAAGCTGGACCTGAAACAAATCAGGGCAGAAATACGGGAACTGTGAATGAGCTGGAAGTAAAATTGAACTGAAGCTGAAATGAGCTGGAGCCATCCACAAACTGGAGCTGTCCATGACCTGGACCCAAAACGAACAGGGGCTGAAACAACTGACCTGAAGCTAACACCTTGATGCTCTACCTGAATCCTCTCTGAAGTCAGTTGTGATCAGCATAAAGAAATGCTAGAAGTCAATTTCTCCTTAAGTGCTTTTTCTGTTCTGTGAGCATCATATCAATAGAAAGGTATACTAGCAAGCAAATGGATGAAGACAAGAAGCATAGACACTTGTATCTCGCAGTCTGGGTTTCTTCTTGTGTAGTGGATGATGTGTAGGAAAGTTCAATAGTGCTTATAGAAAAAAATCTTTAAAAATATTATGGATTGTCCTAAAGATGCTGTTAACCCAGCATAGCTGATGATTCTTTTGTTTGGTCTCTAAAGTAAGAATAAGCTACAGTCTTATGAGGTTTAGCTCTTTGTATAGCATCAATTTGTGACCTTATAAAAAAATAACCTATGATATTGATTCAATAAATAGAAATACTTCATAAGAGCATACATTAGGGGATGTCTCATTTTCTCACTGGGAAGTTTCTAAGTGGCTGTTAAATAGTTGCTCAACTTTAAAGCTGACCTTGCTTTGAATGGGATTTGGAACAGAGATCAAGGTAAATTGTCTTGTAAGACTACAAGAGAAGACAATTGTTCTGCCAAACCTCCATTTACAAAATTAGTTTTCTAGCAATTTCCAAATAAGACAGGCAGCTGTTAGTTTAGTTAAATGTTTCCCACAACTCATCTCTTGAATTAATCAGAGTGCATATCTATAGGAGACTGCATCTGCATAGCTGTATGTGAGATGGAGAGGACTATCTTATGTTCTCTGGCCACTAAAAGTTTTCTCTTAAAGCTAGGTTGTTTTCGTGGAGAAATAACCCAGTAGATATAGGGTCCCTGCACCAGTGGATTGAGACACAAATCAATCTACACACATCAAATAAATGTGGGAAAGATCTTTCAGATCCAGCCTTGGTATAAAGAGTTTAAAGCCTGATTGTCTTTCGTTTCAGTTTGCAGCTGTGTTTTTGGATTATAACATTTATACTCAGCTGTCCAATAAAGGCTAAAATGCCAGACACCCTTGAAGTTGTTCAGCACATTCTAGCTGCTGCTTCAACCCGTGACAAAACCTTTAAGGGGCATTCAGGATATCATCAGACCAACATTGTGTGTAAAAAACCACAAAAAACTAAGACTGTGAAATACTGTATGCAGACAGACAGTATGGCATAGTGAGAATAGCAACTATCTCAGAACAAAAGTTGCTAGAGGCATTTGATTAGG
>VZTG01005250.1:0-124160 GCA_013397845.1 Melanocharis versteri | reverse complement strand
AAAAAAAAAAAATTAAAAAATCGAGAAAAACTGCCAGTGCAGATTGAGAATAGAAGCGTTGATAAATGTAATGTTATCAAAAATGACTACATCTTTCAAGGGGGTACAGTAACAATATATCAGTTCAATATACTGCAGGCTATTTGAACTCTTTCTGCTCACATTGAAAATGATGGGACACAAAACATCCAGTTTTTGAATGTGATAAGACACTCATGCTAACATACCTTGCCTTTCAGCAAGATTGCCTTAGATTTAATGCCACTCTATATGGCTTTTGGAACTCACACAGAGTTTGTTTGGGCATTTGTGTAATACAACATTTGTACCTGTCCTTAATGCTTTTCTCATGAGTAGTCTTCAAAGCAAAAAGAGCAGTCCAAGCAAGGAGAGGGCTATGGTGAAACAATCAAAGGGAAGGAATAAGAAAGGAATGTAATATTCTTGGTAAGTGGCAACAAAATACCAGATGTAACACAGAAAAGGCTTTAATAGGATTACACTGAGATTCAGTTTCCAGTCCAGGAGAGAAACAATGGCACAGAGGAAAGTAGACAGATAGACACTATAGGTAGGCACCAGGAGGAATACTTACCCATTTGGTGATGGTAAAGTGTCAGTTTACAAGGTCTGTGGGGGTATTTGCATTAACATTCGGAAATTTCTTAAAAAAAATATTATGTATAGTGAAATCACACATTCCTGAAAGCAATTTCTGTCAGACCGGGAGACAGAGAGAGGATCTTCCCCTGGAATGTAAAACCTTGCTCTTGTCCCTGGGTCCTGGCACAGGCCTGTGTCAAGAGATGAGCAGTGCACATGTCTTATATGTGCTTGCTCCTGCATAAGCCTTTTCTTCTTCCCCTCAGTATGTCAGCTGTACCGTGTTTCTGTTGTTCACACAGTAGACCAGACACAATCTGGGGACAGGCCTGGTAGTGATACTTTGAGACACCATGTTTCTTGAAGTGAAGGAATGAGTGCTGCAGCCAGTTGGGAAAAAAATGCAAAAAAAAGATTGGCAAAAAAGAATGGAGAATGTGATATAATTGGAATGACTGCTTAGCGTTAGTAATAGTAGGAAAGGCCACTAAAGTCTACTTGTCCCGCTTGCAATTAATGGGTACCAAAAGTACATCAGAACATTAACAGTTTGCTCACTTTTGGAAATCTGTCAAAGGTCCTATCTGCCAAAGAACACCAAAGCAGAGACTTTTAAGGAGTTTTCAGCAAAAGAGCTCAACTAGTCCTTCAGGATGTAGTGTGATGAGTGGAACTTAATCTGAAATTGGTGCTTTGCTACTATGCTGTAATGTAAAGGCTCTAAGTTTTAGAAGACATTCCAAGCTTATCTTTTTTTCTTTGATTATTCTTTCCAAAAAACACAAAACAATTTAGTAAATATGAAATTTTTGAATTTTCCATGCTTTTCTGAGTTTAATAAATTTGAGAGGGTTTTCTCGCTCTTGCCTACTTACCTATTCTATGCTGTACAATATATACCATGAAGTCATTCTCCTATTCCATCTTATTATTTTTCTTAAGTCATTGCATCTAAGTCCCTTCTAAAAGTTCAGATTATAAGAAAATGTATAGATTTATGCAGGAAAACAGCACAGAAGGAGCCTAATTGCATCTTAGCTCTTCCTACAGAGTTAGAAATAGCTTCATTACACCAGTCATAATATCATGCAGTTGGAAATTGAACTATGAGGAGTTTTGTAAACATTATGAGGAAAAATGTTGATAAAACGGGAGAGAAAGGGTAAGAAGATCACTCAGAACATCTCTGAACTCTTGGTTCCTCAGGTGGAGTGAAGAATATTAGTTTAAGTTTACAGCTTATGAGGGAACACAGGTATTTGGAAGACATTGCCTTCAGACAAAGGAAATGAGAGCTACTGCCAAAATAATAGGCAAGCTTACATTTGTAGTGTCAATACTGTGTTGCCTGCCACACATGTTAACTTAACAATAGCTAATCCATACTTTAGAGGTTTTACTCTCTACTTGATAAATAGAGAGGATCAATGAACCCATATTTACTCTGTTGTTGCCAAATCTTTTGAATAAAACCAGGGTTTTGAATGAGACTTCCTTTTTTTTTTTTTTTCAGTTTAAATTACATCACAAAAATGAGCCTCCATCTGCTGTTTCATATATTGTATATATTTAAGTGTACCATAAAAATTTACCAAAGCCTTTAAAAAATAGTGTTTCAATGGGACATTGTAGTTTATCTACTTAGTTTGAACTGCTGGGTGTAAAATTTTTCATTCTTTTATGCATCTATCTTTTCTGCTTCTACTAGTGTTATCCCTGTGCCTTTAAGCACTGCAAGACAAGGAAATTAATGATATTAATTACTTAATGATAGTAATGATAATAACCTTTCTTCTTATTTTTCCCAATCTTAACATTATGACCAAATATTCCAAATCTATTTCTAGCTGATGACATTTTCTTTTTGATTCTTCTTCATTGATATTCACCCTTACAAAGAAACATAATCATCACCGGAGAGAAGCATCCTTTCTGCTTTCATTAAGTACATCTGAGAGCACCCCTCTTTGAAATTCCAGGAAACACGTCAGGGTTACAAGGCAAAAGAAGCATCTTATCTTTCAGAGAGAGCTTTCTTTCAGCTACTGACTGTGCTTGTTCCAGATTAATATGAGGAATAAATGAATAAGTATGCAATTTTTAAATTCTGTAAAATATAGGCTTGTATATATTTAAATATATAATGGAACCCTACTTATTTTTGTTAATATGTTTCATATACTGCTTAATATTTTACCCATAAAAATTACCAAAAACCCACATTTTTCCTAAGCACCAAAATATTTTTCTTCAGTATGATACAATATTAAGATTTTCTGCAGTTTTTTAGAATTTAATTGAGTGATGCGTGACAATATGTCAGTATTCTGTGCTAATATCATTGTACATCAAAATAACCCAATGACCTTCCTAGTAAATTAACTGAGAAGTATGATTATATACATGTGTAGTTTCTTTCATTAAACAATCCTCGGTCTTCCTACTTTCCTCTGCAACTTTGTTTCCATTATATCCCCAGATATCCAGCCTTAGCAGTGGAAGTATACAAATGACCTCTTTTTTTGACAAAACTTCATCCTCTTTTGATCTTGCAATGATCATATGATTTACAAGGTTAAAGAAAGAAGAAAACAACCAAAACCAAAAAGCCAAAACCCAAGAAAAGAGCATCATTTTACATGTGCAGTACTAGTAGTATAAGCACATTCATTAATAAAAGGTACCTTTTTAAAGATTTACTACCAGCATAATAATATAAAAGAACAATCAGAAATTCTGCACAGTTGGTTTAAAAAACCATATGCACAGAATTTCCGCTTGTAATTTTAGATAACATTTTAAAACAGCAACAGGTTTGATATAAACACGTTATTTCTTTCAGCTCCAGACATGTCATCCTCAGCTACCAAGTTCACTTTCAAAGGCAATAAATAGAAGAAAATTATTATTTTCAGTGATTGTTTTGCCACTGATTTCAGGTCTCAACAATTATCTCTCAAGCAATGACTAGTTGAGACAGAAGGCAGCTTTAATGTGTTCCCACTAGAGCATCAAGTTCTGACTACTCTGTGATACACCTCAGTTAAAGCAGACATCCTTACTCTTTTTCTTCTCACTCACAAATCAGCTGCCAAGACTTCATGACACATGCATTTAGTGAAGACATCTCTTTTCAGAACTTACAAAAGTATTACAAATTGATTCTTTGCCTTCTTGTACCATATTTAAAAATTTTGCCATTAGTCTCTCTCGAACTCAGAAAACTAATGCTGAGATAAAACACGAAATTGGGAGTTCTGACTAATTGTTTGTCAGAATTATTTTTAGCAGAAAGACAGTTCTTGATTGTATAGTTTCATTTTAAAAGATGAATTGAGTTATCTGACATTTCCTCTAGTGGCTTTTTTGAGGAAATGTTTTACAAGCAAGATCATGTAGCACAACAAAGTTAAAACAGGAATTGCAGATGAAGAATGGATTTGTCATGGTCCCAGGAGGTTAATTTAGTTCTGTATAAGAACAAGAATCCAGCATAAGAAAGTACTTTCATATCAAGAAGCCTTTTTAAAATATATTTTTAGTTCCCTGAACTATGCCCTTATTTATCTAATGAGATATGGCAGATAGAAAATGCATCACCTAATCATAGCTATTTTTTTACAGTAGAGCCATTGCCAAAATTCTATCTGGGGCTTCCAAATTCCAGTGGGAATTGCAAAATAGTAAGCTGTCTTTTCTAAACAAGTTGGAAAATTAAAATTTAGACTCAACCCAGAAATCTGAGTGAGTGATCTATATAGTCATTGACTGCAGAACAAATTCTGGTTTTTTTCCTCTGGTAGACTATATTTGCTGCAGCTGACAAGAATGAGATGCAATCACCCAAGAAAACATTCTGTATACTTTATCAGTTAAAAAAATAGCACAAAAAACCCACTTCTTAATAATTTTACTTTCCATTAATTAAACTCATGCATCATTGCTGCTTGCTATTCCACACTCCCAGGTAGTAGACCGCTAATCACTTAAGAGACTTCAATTTGGAGCCTGTCACCAAATGGAATCCTCTGTGAGCCACTCAGGAAGGAGCTGCAATACATCTGCTGATAGGCTACCTCTGCTTCTTACAGACTGTGCAAAATACCTTTTGACAGGAACATTCTGAAAGATCAAGAAAGTAAAATCCAAGCAGAGCAAAGAGCTACATTCATATTAAACTGAAGATTTTTCTTTGCGGCCTAAACTTTTGCCATCTTTAAATATCTTCTGAGTATATAATAATTCAACTTTCTTGGAAAAAGAAAGCTCCTTTTACAACAGAACTACATAATATTTTCTAAGCAGACTAAGGAATCTGCTGCATGAAAGGTAGAATTTCAGGATCTAGGAACTGAATAAAATAATGTACTATGATGAAAAAATATATAAAGAATAATATTTCACACACGCACACAAAGATAAAATTTCATCAAGTTGATTTCTTTAAGTTTCATTGCTTTGAAAATACTTGGTTCCTTCCTTATGCCCATGCCAGACTTTCCTTCTAACTATATAAGTCAGCATAAAATGATTGAGAAAAAGAGAAAAAAATGTGAATTGTAGGAAAAGGTAAATGTTAGCAATCAAGTCTCTTAAATTAATATTATTTGCTTTAGCCTAGCTTCCCAACCATAATGCAGCTGCTTCTGGCGGTTTCACATTGAGCAAACTATACCAAATAAAATAATTCTAAAGATATTTGGATCACAGAGGAAAGATTTTTTTCATTTATGTGGTGTGGCAGAGCCCTGAATCGTCCTCTCCATCCGGTTGTATTAAAAAGTAAGTTTTTGCTGCATTATTGTTTGAGATATTGTATGTCCCAAGGCAGTCATATATGCAGTCCTAAAAATCTAGAGTCTTCAGTTCTGTTTGGCTGCCATGAACAGACTTGTCTTGTTCCTTATACCTGATCATGATTCCTGCGTAGTGGCAACCAGAACATGAATTGCAATTACTCAGCCACCTGGAGGCATGTAGGTGGAAACAAAAAACCCTACACTACTACACAGCACAGAGTACAGTCGTCTTTGAGTAAGGAAGAATTCAGTATGTGTAATCTAATATAAAAAAGGTCAAGCTCTTGAATCAAAAATTAGGTACGCCCGGGTCTTGAGGTTTGGCTTGAGGGCCAGCTATCTTCAAGATATCTTGTTTAAAAATACCTGGACTCCTTTGTCTATAACTCATCAATATCTATTGATCAAAAAAAAAAAAAAAAGAAAAAACAAACACCACTTAAAAATCCATTCACTTCAATTAAAAACACTAGCAATATTAAGAATGTGTCCTGAGTTTTTGTTGGAGTTTTTTAATCTGTTCATTCACTGGTGCAGTGAACCTGCTCCCTTTTTCTTTGTATTAGTATATTTTCTGCTTGCTTTGTAACAGTAGCTCATCCTACCTCATAAATAAAGGCATCAGGGAAGCATAACAACCCAACCAATTAATATGCCTAGTGGCTAGTCTGTCTAGGACCTATGTATAAATAAGAGAAAGAGCATCATCTAGTGAATGATTTGGGACACATAACTTCAGTTCCTATCTAAAATTACTGCATAGGGGAGCCTCTCTGCCTTTCAGCAGTATCTGTGCACATCAGGCTCCAATCTCACAGTGATTAAAGCGAGCTGGTATGAAACTCCGCATGTTTTAAAGCAATGCATGAACAGAAAATCTTCTGCAATCTTAACTCTGCATTTCAGTTTCAAAACTGTGTTTTCTGATTTTTGATTAGTGACTTCCTAGGTTTAAGAATGGGACAGGGGAGTTATTTTGGGGAATTTTGTCCAACAGTTGCTGCAGTATGACCTGATGGTTGCGTAATGCTGCAAGGCCAAGACTAACCATATGGTATCAGTATATTACCTCCACATCATCTGTTGCAGAAAACCACTAGAATCAAACTCTGCATTTCTGCTGTTAATATCTAAAGAACCAATTTTGAAGGAGAACTGCACTTTAACCTGTTTTTTGTGAGGTCTTCACTCACGCAAAGATATTTAACCTATCATTTCTGTAGTTACTTCTAAGACTTTAAATGCCTGATGAGCTTTAGGGCATGGATATTTAATTATTGAAAAACTGTTTTGTGCATTGACAAAGAAATACTGCCTTTTTCCTTCATGTACTACAGTCATACTGTGGCCTCATACAGAAAATGAGAAGATGCATAGAAGTTTTTACATAAACCATGAAAAAATCATAATGCAGACACAGTACCAATCTTTTATTCCTTTACCCATCTCCTTTTCTTGCTGTTGCTTTCATTGTTTTCTATCTACGCTTTTGGCTCTATCTCTTGTTTCTTCTGGATAATTTATTTTATGGTATCATATAATTCCAATGTATCCTCATTTCCTGCTTTTCTGTTTAGATGCTCTCTTATTTTTTATTGTTTTCTTTCAAAATACTAAAACTCTTTTGCTGTTTTTTTTTTCTTTTTCCTATTGCCATTAGTACTAACCAGACAGTACCAACAAATACTGCTCAGGGATGCTGGGATTAACAGGAAGAACAGGAAAAGAAAGCTGGGAAGAAAGGAGATAAATGCATTCTAATTTTCTGGGGCCTGCAAAGTTTCACTTTTTCTCACATTTAATGCTCCACAGGCGAATGTGTTTTATTCCCAGAATCGCTACAAGCCTCTCCGCACACAGTGAAGCTTCTGTCAAACATTCCTAGTGTCTGGCCTTCCAAATCAGTATATTTAAAAACACTTTCAAAAATTAATATCCTTGTCAGCCTGCTTTTTTCTTAAACATGTTTTGTTTGATTGCAAGAAAGTGTTATTCCATATCTGCCACTGATTGTGGATATGGTTTATTTCAGATGCAAGTGTTTTGCTATTATCAAGAATAGGTAAAGAAAACTAAGATAGTGCAGTGTATTTGTGGATCAGATCAATTGCTTCTACATGTAGTCTTATCACATGAGAATCATTTTAATGCCTGAGTGCCTCCAGTAGTGCGTTAGCAATGCATAAATGTTCGTCATGTTTACTCTCTTAGCCTCAAAAATCTGTCCATAGAAATGTTGCATAACAGGGGAAAAAATAGGTTTGATTTTTTAATGTGAGTGATAGATATGGGGGATTTGTTTGTTTTCTAGTTTGCATTTTTAAGAAAAAAAAAAGGATATCAAAATTTAAGATTTACGATCTTTTAGACTGACTGGATCCGTCAGCCTAAATTTTGTTTGCTATATGTTGTCTTTCTCCTTGCAAAAGTCCATGGGTTTAGTCAAGCAAAACTGTTGGGCATATTTCTCATCTAGTTTTTCTAGGTAACATCAAGTCAGGCTAAAAACTATCTCGATATCACTTGCACATAAAAGTAACGTTCAAGAAACACATTCTGAGATTGTTAGTATTGTATTGTTAATCTTTTAAGAAAGGAAATGAAACTTTTTGTGTCTTTTCACTGATTTCTGAAAAATACATTGTCACGTGTGCATCTGTGTTTTGTCTATAGGAGTTCAGAACTTAGGTCATGCTGCTCTGAAGCAGAAAGCTCATAGAAAATGTACGGGATATTATTTACTTCTCCTATTTTAAAGAGGGATGGTATCTCTCCAGGAACATGACATGCAGCTCAAGTGACTCTCTTATGCTCTGCATATCTAATGGTGAATAGTGATAGTGATAATAGAAAGTGATTAATTAGTAAACATGTCACAGGCCAATATTTGCAATTCCAGCTAGGACAAATCTGAATATTTAGGTGCTTTCAGCTACTTAGGCATTTGAAAATGAGACTCGGACTTCTGTGTCAATTACATGTTGCTGTTTAATTTGTCCTAAATATTTTTAAATCCTTTGCATAGAAACATAGTGCACAGCTCTTAGAAAGTATATTTTTTTAATATTTTGCATTTCAATATTTATACTCAAAATTTATACAGACATGCTGAAAGAATACTGAATTTCTTTAAAATATAAATAATTTATTAGAATTCTGTGTATTCTTTTACTTTACATAGAAGGAATACGCAGTTTAATCAATAATTGCTGATATCTTCCATATTTCGTATCTGTCACTGTGCTAAAATAGTTCTTACTTTTTGTTATGTCTGCTGACTATGACATGCATGAATGCCATTTATTCATTAAAATTAAGAAAAAATAATATTGTAATGTATTGTCTCCTATAATTATTTCAATCTTCACATTGAGTTTTTAGGGTCTCTCCTAAATGGAGGAGATTTTATGGTGTTATAAAAAGCACACAATTTTTTTCTGTTCAAAATAACAAGTTTTCCCGTGTTGGGAAAAACAATGGGATACACAGGTATGACACAGGTATTCTTCTATATTTAATGAAGGATCCCACACTTTTACCACAAAACATGTAGACAAAAAACAGATGAAAACAACAAATGAAACTGCCAGAAAGAAAATAAGCAAATTGCAGTAGAGTTTTTTTCTATTTGGAAATTTTCTCAAAAATTCCATATAATGCATCAAATTTCTGAGATGCAACTGAGTTGCATAGTAAAAGGTACAACAGAATTTTGGGACACAGAAACGCGAGTGTTTGCAGCTACAGCTCTGGAGAGATTTTTTGGAAGGTTCATGCAGTAGTTGATCTTTCTGGAGCTTCTTTACCACATCATAGTATTGGAACACAACACTCTGTATGAATTGGATGTAGTATGACACCATACAAATTTATTTTCCCAGATCTAGTACTTTCATAAGAAGCAACATGTCTTTAAAAAGAAAAGAAATGTTCAATTTCTGTACTCAGTAATAATGAGAAATTTGAAACACAGAAGTATTTTAGGGTCAGACTATCCCTTAAGTTTTCTTTTTTTTTTTCTTTTATCCTGTTTGTTCTGCTCCTATTAGTGCACTAATTTTCAGGTGGTTACATGATGCAGTTATAGCTGTTAAGAATTTTTTGTTGGTTTCTATCTTTGAACCTGTGAACTTGTGACTGAAATCAAGGGAAGTAATTTTCTTTTATCCTTCTATCTTACTTAAAACTTAGGGCTTGTGAGCCTATTAGAAGTACTCAGTAGGTGTACATGGATAGTGAAGGGAATTTCATTGCTTTCACTTCCAATATGCCTGCAAGGCAAAGGCTGTGGTCTAGCAGAAAGTCAGTCCAGAAGCAAAAGCAAGATAAAACCCCCACTGCCAGCCAGCAAAAAGGTGAGTCAAACCTATTAATTTATAGTGCAGAAACATTAGGCTAGAACAATGTTACTGTCTTAGATGACACAGTCACCTCTTAGCTGAAGTTCCTCTGCTCAAATAAGTCTGAAAAAGCAGTGAAAACTGAGTGAAACTAAATTCTGAGCTGCATTGGTGCTCATCATTAGCAAACTTGCCCATTCAGTTTTTCATGGCCAGACACAGCTTATGTGCCATTTTGGGTGACTTTTGTATAGAAGTATTTGTGATTTTCTGCATATATATATATGTATGTGTCTGTGTATACGTGTATATAATATATATCTTGTCTGTGTGCAAGTGTGTAGTAGAATAATCGGAAAAAAAGAAAAGTCTGTTAGTAAAAGCTTGGAAGCATAATGTAAGAAGCAACACATGGAAACATTTTTAATATTTAGAGAAAGCAGGGGAGACTAGGACTTGTTCAGATAAGTCCTAGTACAGGAAAGAATTCATAAAAGAGAATAAAAAATAAAACAGAGAAAGGAGAAAGAAGAGAATGAGCACTGATTTAGAACAAGTGCATAAACCTTGGATGAGATGATTTTTAGGACAAAAGCTAAACAACAATGAAAACTCAGCCTCAAGGAGTCCATAATCCTAATAACATTTTTGTTATTAAAAATCCTAAAGAGGAGAATGTTCTCGGATACTGTATGTTTCTTTATGTGGAAAACATCACTTTTGTAAATACATTGGGTTGTGGGAAGTGTCAAACTTTGGATCCCTCTCTCAGCAAGATAAGAACAGTAAAACCAGAATGAGATTGTCACATATTAGCATACATAGGTAAAAATACGTAATGACGTATTCATGTCTGACTTCTGAAGGTTCAGACCGTTAAGGAGGTTAAGGTCAATTCTGCCAGGTAGCTTACAGAAAGCATCTCACCTCCTCTTCCTCTTCCTAGTCCTCTGAAGTCTTCCAGACCTTCAAAACGCTAGGTGCTTACTCTATGCTCCCTGGATTTATTTTCAAAAGAGTGTTATGAGCAAAACCAAAGCATATATCATATACAGAACTATGGATTTACCAGTGATACTGGTGGCATTATTAATGCTCATATTGACATATGGCAGAAGTCATTACTCTTCCAGGCAAAGTTATACCCATATAGCACACCAGTAGGCAAAATTACTCAACCAAAATAAAAGGGGAAATTAATCATAAAGTTAAAGTATTAGTAGTGTACTTTACAGATGTCATTATTACCTGAATTTCTTTCTTGCTGTTTGGTAACAAATGGTTTTGTGATCCCTTAGGCAAGTGCAGGCGAATGGTATCCATAATGGCCTGTTAGCTCAGTGGTTACAGTGGAAACTTCTTCAGGTCGTCTTCAAATTTTTTTGACTTTTTTCTTCTTTTTTATGTTGGTGCTCGTCAGTATGGGTCTTTTCCATTTGGTCTGCAATTCTATACCGTAAAAATGCTTTGCCGGACCTTTGATAAAAATGGTACAGGGAAGTACTGTTATATATGCTATTGGCAAGCATTACTTCAAACAATTAAGCATTAGATAAAGCCATTTAATAAAACAAGTTTGAATAAGTGCAGAGATTAATAATAATGCACAAGGTCTGGAGTCTAACAACAACAACCATCTTACTTTTCGAGTCAACTTTAGCCACCCGAGTGTTTCATAGCTAATGCAATAAACTATTAAAACAAATCAAGACAATTCCAGACTCCATTTTTACTTGAATATGTTTGGCACCTTCCCATGAGAGTGTGGTTTCAGGGAACAGATTTCATTTGAATTCACTCAGACTTGTGTTCTGCTGGTAATACTTGATATTCTGTCCTAAAAATTAAAAACAAGTGGATGAAACTGTCTAAAGGAATCAAGATTTACCCGTAGTCTTTGGTGGGAATTACCATTAGAGAGGAAACATTAATGTTCTGGAAAGTTTCTGCAATTATTTCACTTGAGTGTGATATATTGTACAATGATCTGGACTTCAGTAATAATATAATCAAAGAAACATTTTTTTCTAAAAGGCCACTGCCATCTGGTAATTAATGCCTGTTAAAAGCACAGTGATATTTCTTGTCAAGTGGGCCTTTTCTAAATCAATATCGCTTAAGAAAGCCCATCTATTATAAATAACAACCTTTTACTTATTCAGTGTTTTCATTCCATTGAGTTTGTTGCAACTTTACTTACCATTTTAGCAAAGCTGGTCTGACATTCCTTACACCCCCAGTAGTGCATGCATAATTAATAGTAAGCAAACAGGTTCAGGAAAATTAATAGTGACAACCAAAGCGCCAAGACCATTTGCTCATCTCTTTTGCCTGTACACATCCAGAAATCTTTCTTAGAGACTAATGTAGACATAACATGGTATCTGAGAATCTCATAAAAACAGACGTCCCTCCAAGAGAAGAAAAGATTGGAGGAACTAAATGGAAAGTTTGCCTGCACCTTGGGTTTATCTATACATATTGCAGCTCTGGAATAATTTAAATATGAACTCTCTAAATATGTTCTTTCTCTTTCTGGCTCCTAGAATGCAGCCACTGTTGAGATATGCATCTCTTAATTTGTTAAATTTCTTAAATATGAAAATATATGGAATTTCCATGGGGTGTGTGTGGGGGTGTGTGTTCTGATTTTTTGTTTGTCTGGGGTTTTTTTGTTTGGTTGGTTTTGTTTGAGGCTTTTTTGTTGTTTGGTTTGGTTTTTTGTTTGTTTTGAAATACTGAAGGTTGTATCTTTAGTTCAAAAAGCAGTGAAAAGATGGAAGAAAAATAAGAGCATGAAACATTTCCAAAAATCTTAAGATGCTGCTTAACTGCTTTTCGGTTTTTATGGAGGTCTCAACCCAAACAAGTTTGGTAAAAACAGTTCATGTGACAAAATCTACCTGGGTTTTTGGAAAACAGTTTTGTGAAATACAAGACGAGAGTTAATAAGACACGGAGCACCAGACATCCAAGGCAGATCAGTGACCAAGTATACTGGAGGCAGAGAATTCGTAAAAGCTTGAGTAATGAAGAATCAGTAGTGAGAGTGAGAACTACAGAAGGGTAAAATCCCTTTTCTATTGATGAACTATGACCAGAGCCTTTTCACTTATTTTCACATTGAAAAGAGTTATTAAGGAAGGAATGGTGCCAGCAATGTCTGCAGTTCTATATCTAGATTTTCATTGCCCACAGGTTCAGGTCATTACTCCAGTTAATAATACCAACACTCATATAGTCTCATAGATTAGAACACTAATCTCTAGTGAATATATGTAAATTGGTGGATTTATTTCTATTTTATTATGATTTCTGGGCTACGGCAAAGTATTTAAGCTAATATATTTCACCCAGAATTGTATTCCTAGAAGAGAACAGATGACTGGCAAATTAAGAACTTTAACCCTTCAGAGGTATACTGTATTGTGTATAAAATTAATGTTTGTATTCATTTTCAGTTCTTTAAGTGAAAAGAATGACATGCCAGTATAGCCTGTATGCATATGTATGTGCATGTGTTTCACGTGTGATACTTGTAACTTTAGATAACAGTATGAAAAGTTCTTCACTATCATGAAGAAGAGAAGACAGCAAAACATTCACAAATATCAACTTTAGAGAGAGCTTCTGGGGTTACATATTTCCATTGAAATATCCATCTATTCAGCTGTCTTGTTTGTTCCTCACTTTTGAAAAAAGCAACCAATTTCAGATTTGATTTTGATAGTCAAGTGAATATTTTATTAATCTCCAGGAAAACACTACTTTCTATAGTGCTTCAGAAACTTTTACAAGTATAGTGCATTTATTGTCTGATAATTCTTTACATAATTTATAGTATAGATGTAATGTCGACATCATCTGTAAAGCAAACTTACAAGGGGTGTTTTACACTTCCATCACTAATTTGACCTTATTCTTGGGAAGCATCTCTGATCAATGCAGTATATCCGTCACACATGCAGTTTCACTTGAGCTGATGACATTTAAATAAACACACTTAGCATAACATAGAAAACATGGCATGGTGTTCATGTTACAGAATGACTTATTCATTAGAAATCAGTGCAACCTTCTGCGGTTTAGAAGAAAAGGCAAGTGTAATAATAAACAGCAGACTAATCCATGGCCAGTAACAACTGAAGTGTCTAAAAGATGTGTCAAACTGCTTGTGGTAGTCCAAAAAGAAAAGAGAGAAGCCAGCTGGTAGACCACAATGCAGGGTGAGAAGCAAGAGGGACAAATGCTTTGTCCAAGGGAGAAGAGACTTGCTATATCTTTCCTGTTCAGCTTATCAGCTTCCCTTTCTTCCTATTAGAGGAGTCTTCATTATCCTTGTGTGACAGAGGTACTGTTGCAGCTTTTATCTCTTCATATTGTTTTATCCTCTCCATCACTACCACCCACTTTCCATTTAAATTAATTTAAATTAATGTCTCCATTGACTGTGTCGGAGATTTAATAACTGCTCACATTACAAAAGGTGCTTTTAAAATTTATTTTTACTTCTTTTTGTTTAACTAGCTGTGCTGGAAGCTGAACAAAAGAATGGTTCAATTGATCAATTTTTAAAAACTATCTTGTCGTCTGGTTTTGAATGGCAAATCACTGCAGCAGAAATAGTTCATATAGTAATGGTAGATAGTCCTAAAGAAAGTATTTCAGATAACTCATGCAAAATTTAATCAATGACAGTTTAGAAAGTGAAGTTTACCAAGATGTGGGCATATCAGAAGGACAAGAGTATAAATATCCTATTTATCCACATAATATATTGAGCTCTTTGTGAACTTGGATTTGATTAAGTGTAAGTTATAGGGAGCTTCTTTAAAGGAATATGCTACCGATTTCATTGTACTATCTAAGAAGTTAAAGACTAATGATCATCCTCTACTGTCTCTCTGTACTACTTTGTTTCATGTAACATCTGAATCCAAGCAAAAAATTCCATGTATGTTTGTTCCTGAGGGGACAGCAAAGTGGGACGTAGGAGAGCTAGGTGGTGGAGTGGTTTTTTGGTTTTTTTCTTTCTAACTTGTTCAGTCACAATTATGGATGACATTGTATACAGTGTTTTGTTTATTCCTTTACAGATAAGGCCAAAGGCATAATTAATGTGCTACTTAATGTTTCTGTCTCTTTTTTCTAATCCTACTTTTTTTAAAAAGAAATATAAATTAAATACAGAAACAGTGGTTGATTTATGCATTGCCCTTGCATCTTATACATTTAATTATGAGATCACAGATTTTGACATTATGTTTATTTATCTGCAAAATGTGTTATTTTTATGAATTATATTATGAGTTATAAAGATCTTCTGAAAAGAGACATGATTGTGATCAATATTTCTACAGACTTTTTTAGCTTAACCCAATGCCAAATTTATATTCTTTCTATTCAAATTATTTTACAGAAAACATTTCTGCTTCATTTTTCTTTACCTTCTCTTGCAATAAGAGTATAGAGATTTAGCAGAAAATATGCCCCCTTTCCTTACAGCTGGTACTCAGGGATAAGAAGAGTTGGGTGTGGCTGGGCTTAATTTCTGATTATAGCCAATTCATCACTACCAGTCTGGTTGAGTTTTATAAAACTTGCACAATCACTGAGTCATGAATCATGCAGTTTACCAATCCAGTACATAAGGTTTGGCCAAGTTCAGTGAGTGCTTACACAATCCAGGTTCATGAATAGTGCAGTTTATTGAAGCAACAGAGCAGCATATTTTTCTAATTATTATGCAGCAGTCAAATTGATTGCTATAGAAAATTCTATATATTAAATATTCTCCTTCCTTTTGTTGAAATAATATTTACCACCAAGTTTCTAAACAATTATTTTGCACTTCCATGTTCAAGATTATTTACTGTTCTTTAGATGTCACTGTACTTGTTATCCTGGCTGTCACCCGTTGAAGAGGAATTTGCATCAGGTAGATATCAAATGCTTTAACCAATCTTATAAACAGCTCATTTTTAATAACATTCTTAAATTACTCTGTAAGGATTTTCACCACGATGTAGGCAGTCTCTCTCTTGTGACCTGAAGCTCTAGCTTCTCCTCACAGGTCTGAGGGGTGTGGTGGGGGAATAGAGAAGCTGCAAGCTGCTGACAGAAAATACATAAAGGATGAGAGTTATTTTCTAGAAATCAAACAAATTTTCTTCATGTAACAAACCTTTCAAGATCAGCTGGTCACTCAGGAGGTTTATTGAATTAATTGTTGAGCTGTGAGGGAAATGGGAGCTATCTATGTCTGTTCCCCCATGACCTCCCACTCCACTGAAGGGTCTGCTTTAAAGAACAGCTAGCAGGGGTTTTGTTGGCTGTTTGCTCATCCACCGAGGCTTCTGTTTGATTTGTGACTGTTTTGCAAAACATTGTGCAAAATATCACTTGCACATCATTTGGTTTCTCCTTAGCTAATGGTTGAAATAGAAACGAATACAGCAAATAGGATTTTAGGGTACTGATATAGAGTCCATCTGTTTTAGCTGGGTTTGTTTTAATATGAATTCCAAATATGAAGATACATGAAATCACAGAAGTTGAAAAGAAGAGCTCCTTGAGTTTTGATTTCTTTTTTTTGTAACACAAAATGAACAGACAACTATCATTACCAGCAGTAAAAAAGGGAAAAAAGACTTTGCCAACTAATTTCATAAAACAAAAAAGTTGATAGGATTAATGAATTATTATAATGCTGTCAATCACAAACATTTTTTTTGGTTTCAGTACATTTGTGTAAGTTTCAAATTATTCAGGCTGTGCAACATTAAGTATTTCAAGAAGTAAACGCAAAACATATTAGTCCAGTCTTACAAGTAGTTTGGTTACCCACACATTATAGCTTATTAAATGTAAGAACTAAGTTTCTGTAAAACATATAAATAACTTTTTAAAATTATATTATATATTCATCCATGCTTAACTGCACAAACCCATAATTTTTGCATTTACCAAAAAAGTGACTTGTTAGTTTTTCAGCATTGAAGGTGAAATGAGAATTCTCTGCCTACCCGCATGAAAAGTTCTGTCTTCAGACAAAACTCTAATTTGCAGAAGTCTGACTGCTTTTATGGAAGAGATCTGTTAGACACAATTTGGTACTGTGTTGCTACACAACTGCCTTTTGCTCTTTTGGATGCAAACAAAAGCACCAACTATGCAGTGATGGTGAGACTGGATCAATCTGAAGTTTGCCTGTGTTCAATGGAGTTCATAGTTTTCTGTACTTACGCTACTTTCTTCACCCTGGGAAACAGAATAGCATTAATATTTTGGATAGATTTATGACTGTACAATGCTTTTACACAGAGGCTTAATCTGCTGTAGGAAGACATCCTTTAGTAGAATAGACACATTCATGATTTTTTAAACAGCAAATGGTAGAAATAGCTAAACAAAACCAGTCATATATCAGGGATATGCCTGACGATCAGCAAAGGCTTCGAAAACTGTTCTTGACTTTATAACTCAGAGAGTTACAAAATGAATAATTCAAAATTTAAATATTTGACTTACAATATCACAACTAATTTGCTAACTCTCTTGAGTTTATCAAGTAAATATCAGCTTTTAATTTTAATCAATTCTTGAATTCCAAAGAAGCTTTTCTAATTTGTCTTGAAATCAACCGTGGTTAAGATTTTCAGTACTGATGTTTTATATTTAGTGTCCCATATTAAGTCTCTGAGGAAGCATGGACTTTACGTCATTCTGAACATCCTCTCTATCAAATAACATCACAGTCGTGGCCACCCCCCTCTCCTGCTGATATGGGCTGAAACCAGGACAGGACATAAAGTTATGTCTTCTGAAAACATGGTTGGAAGCAGGCTATAAGCTTTGAAAAACACAGGGGGGAAAAAAAAAAAAAAAAAGACATAATTTAAATTATAGAAAGAGTGAGCAGTGCTGGAACATATGTCTCATCTACTTCCAACCATGTTTCTTTCCAATACTCCTTAGATTTTTATCTGAATCTTGATAAAATTAAAGAATGTATCCCCGTTCTACTAAGTTAATCACAAAAATTCAGATTTTTGTAGTGAAATTGGGGATCATGTCCTGTTGTTAATGTGATCTAAATGTATTATCATTTTATATTGAGAATTCAGTGCTAATACAAATAATAAAATGCCTAGTAATTTAATTGGTGTTTTTTAAAAAAATGGGAAATTTAAGAAAAAAAAATTAACAAAAGCAATACTCTGAATTTCTTTTCAATGGTCTATAACAATAAACAGTAGATCTTCAGCTGCAGAATGGGACCTAATGCCATGCTCAAGATACTAGCATACAAATAGCATAACAACAGAAAAAGACACATCATAGGTTATTGCTGGCTCACTGACTCAAAGAAACAAAAAGGGGATATTAATTAAAACCAGTGATGGTTTAGACAGAAAAGCTGCAGGGGAGGGTGAAAGTATACAGATAGATAATGTCCAGAAGAGATCTAACATTGAAATTATTCCCTTCTGCCTCCAATGAGAAAATTTGGTCTGTGACAAGAGCAGCCCATTAACTGATGTGGCCTGACTGGGCTTCGTAATGCTTCTAGCTGTGTTATTAAGACAAATGAGAGGCAGAGAAGCCATGACTGTATAGGCAAGCAGATCACACCTGGGTGCATGTGCCAGATTAATGCTTTTTACACTGCATGACTAAACCAAAGGTCAAAGTTCAAGAAAGTGAGTTGAGCAAAGGATGGGATTATAGCTCAGGATGAAAAGATGGGGGAGAAGAGGGAGGTATGACAAATGCTCTTTTACCAGAGGAATTATAAACAAATGTAGTCTTTTTTGATAAAGTATTTAATTTTCCTACTTGTCTGAGGTAATTTAACAATGGGAAAAAAAAAAAAAAAAGAAGTATGTTTCAAAATTTCACTTAACTCATAATTTAAGGTATGTGTCAAAAAAAATACTGAATTTGTTACATTTCCCTCAATACATGAAAAAGAATTTATGTTTTGAAATTAGTTAGAGAAATGAGTGGAGGAAAATACGATCTTTATTTCTCTATGATAGGAAAGAAAGAATTAGAATATAGAAAAACTGTAACTGTTAAAACCTTTTTTCATTATTGATGTCAAATTAAAATCATACTCATAACATAATGCAAATATTGCATTAATTGTTGCAAAAATCAAATGAGGTTGTTGCTTTCTCCCATTTAGAGATGGAAACTTTAAACCAGAAGAAAAAAAATGAAAATAGAACATTGCTGTCAGCCTATTCATCAAAAGCAACAGACAAGAATCAGTGTATTTATCTTACATTGCAAGATTTTGGTAGCTGAAGAGAGGCTGCAGGGGTGGTGGTTAGAGCTGCTCAGGTATACACCCTTTTGCATTAAAGTCCAGAATATAAAAGGAGATTTTTGATAGGTTCCTCAGAATAAATACAACTACTCAAGAGTGAAAAATTATCAGAAACAACCAAGAATTTCTTAAAGGAACTATGTTAAAAGCACAGCTTCAAAGCACCGCTTTTGAAAGAAATATAGGAGCCCTAGTGAGAGACAAGGTGTTTTTTCATAAACTTCAGATGACTATAGACAACATGCAAAGTGGATAATCACACCTACTAGGAAAAAATTCTGCAGTATAACATGCACATTAGGACCAAAATTCAAAGTAACCTCTTTGTTCCCTTCATTTGCCATAAAATTCACTAGGAAATTTGCTGACTACTTTTTTGAGACAAAGCTCTTCTACAGCTAACAGTTCTAAACATTAATTTCTATTTAGAAATGGATGAAAGATAAGTAATATCTCAGAAAACTAGAAACAGTTCCAGTTCAGCTGGGGGATAAACAAATTCAGGGCAGTCCTTTTGGGAAGGACTTTGGGGTGCTGGTGGATGAGATGATGGACCTGAGTCAATTATGTGTGTTTGCAGCCCAGAAAGCCAATGATGTCCTGGGCTGCATCCAAAGCAGTGTGGCCAGCAGGGTGAGGGAGGGGATTCTGCCCCTCTGCTCCATTCTCGTATGACCTCACCTGTAACACTGCATCCAGCTCTGGGGTCTTCAGTGTAAGGGAAGACGAGGACCTGTTGGAGCAGGTCCAGAGGAGAGTGACAAAAATGATCAAGAGGATGGAAAACTTCCTATGAGGACAGGCTGGAACAGTTGGGGCTTCTCATCCTGGAGAAGGGAAGGCACCAGGGAGGCCTTATTGTGGCCTTTCAGATCTGAAAGTGGGCTTTTAAGGAGCACAGGGACAAAATTTTAGCAGGACTTGTTGTAATAGGATAAGTGGTAGTGGTTCTAGGCTGAAATAGGGTCAATTTAAATTAGATATTGAGAGTGGTGAGACACTGGCATACGTGGTCCATAAATGCAGTAGATGCCCTGTCCCTGCCCATTGGAAGAGCGCTGGAACTAGATGGCCTTTAAAGGTCCCTTCCAACCCAAACCTTTCTATGACTCTATGATTTTGCCTGTCTGAAACAATCAAACAAAAAGACTCAAAATACTATGTATAAATCAGCTGAGGTCCAATTCACAGCAGAACTTTGAAGAAAATAGTCCTACAACTTATTTGTAGCAGCCAAAACTCAGTTGGTGAAGATACTTCTCTGTCTATCCACTGTTTCACCATCTACAATTGACTCTTATGAATAACGAAAATGTTTCACATATGTAAACACGAGTAAAGATTGGGATTCTCTTTCACGTGACGTTCCTGGGCAGGTTAGGGGAACATAACCTGATTGAAACCTCAATCAAATGTATGCAGAACTTATTAGGAAAATGTTCAGAGATTAGCCAGCTGAACATCACAGTCAAAAGTACAAATAATGGGTTGAGAGCTTTTATATGGAAATTGGACCCCAATCCTTTACTATTTCACTATTTTTGAGCTCCATAATGGTGGAATAGCAGGTACACTTACCAAGTATGCAAACTGCACCAAACCAGGAGGTGTTGAAAGCTGTGTTGGACAGTATCCATTTTGTTCTGTTGTTTACACAGTTGTTAGATGCTCTGCACAGCACTCTGCTTCCAATGCCTTCAATCAATGCTTTATGCACAGCCATGCCACAGCCACCGATCTGCAGACTGTAATCCTTCTTTTTCCTCTGCACTTTATTCACTGAATGCTCTTTCCAAATAAGTACTATACAGAAAACCTGTCATTCTGGTTCTGTTTTTAGAAAGTAGTGATATGGCATGCTGAAAATCGCTTTATGAGCCTTTACTTTAGTAACATCTTGTTTGGCTTTGTCCCTCTGGTTTGTGTTTTGTTTGTTTTGGGTTTCTTTCTTTTTTTTTTTTTTTTCAAGAAAAGCCTTTAATTTAGATTAACCTTTAACTGAAATCCATACTGAGTCACAATTTATCTTTCACTTACATTCCTATATTAAAAAAAATCAATAAAAATTCTATAATTAGCACATAAGAGTGTAAAATATATTAAAGTACTAGTAAATACATGAAAATTCCGTAACTATGCACTGAAACCTTTTAAAAGAGAACGACATTGGTTCTGATTTGGTTTAGTATTTAGTTGTTCAAATTGGGTAATGGCCAACAATACAAAGGGAAAAAAGTACCCTGGTGACCTGCTAATAAACTCTAGATCCTGAAATCAATGATAGGCAAAGGGTCGCTGTCTAATCAAGCCAACTAAAGGATTTTAAAGCTTTCAGCTACTTTCAAAAACATGAGAGGCCACCAACTGCACAGAAACAGAGTTTCAACTCTATTGACATAATGAGCAAAACCACCCTGTCTCTTTTTGGTAAACACATTAGTAAAACAGCAAGGAAATCAACTGTTGTTTCAGCACAGAACAATATTTAAGGAGCCGTAATTTTTCATGAGTGTTCTGTGTGTCTATCTGATATGCAATCAGTTCACAGTACCAAAGATGAATATAGCTGGGCAGAGGGTTTTTTTTTCAATTTGATCCATGCAAATCTGTACAATTAATTATTTCAAAAACTATTTGACATATTTGTACTCTTTAGATCAGTCAATTTCTGAAAATTGATGTGTTTTCCAGAATATGAAGTATGACTTTTGTTAGGAAAATTGTGTAAGAAATATAAAGCAAGTTTTGAGCTTCTATAGCAGATTATATTTAAATTTTTTTGACAGGTCTATATGCATAACCAAGACAATTCTTTCTAATCTACTTTTGCCTTCAAGTCTACTTTTGTCTTCAAGTTTACTTTTTTTATAGTGGTCCTTTCAACAGTGATGGACAAAGCAGCAAAAACACCCCAGTCAAATTAACACAAAACTAATTACCCTCTAAAAGCACAACATAAAAGTAAACTTGCTCTCATTCAAATTGGAGGCACACATTTGACACATTTAAATACTGAGTATTACATCAGTATGGCACTTGAACCCTTGACCAGGAAAGAATTTCTGTTTTCCCAGCCAGATACACATATTTATCCTAATAATGCCTGTAAACAGAGTTAGATACCTATTAGCCAGAAAGACTGTTCATGCACGAAGAATGAGAACTGAGTATGGACACCTTCCTCAAAATGCCTAACTGATGTGAAATGAACGTGTACAATTGTCAGTGTTTCTTCAAGGGAACTAACAGAACTACCAGTTCTTGGAAAGCCCATGATCTGAACAACTGCATTCCTTCGACAGCTGCAGGAATAGATGTGATTTTACAGCATTCAACCGATCATTTTAATGAGATCCCAAAGATTGGTAACAGCCTTCGCTTCTTTATCACTGACAGTTAGCTAAGTGTACCAGGATGAAGTAGGATACAACCTGCTGAATTAACTTTAGAGTTTGGAGGAGGAAAAGTGTGTGAGTGATAAATGGATGCATCTAGATGTCACCCAACACTGTCTCTCAGATAAAATGTTCTGAAAGTCATCTCCTCTAGGGCAGTGGGACAACCCCATGAATGATGATTTAAGGTACAGAAAGGTAGCCTATATATCTAGGGCTTTTATTTAGTACACGTGGATAATAAAATTTAACTGATCCTGATGGAAATCCTAAGAAAACCGAGTAAACTAGAGCGTATTTTTTAATGAAAGTTAGAGAATTTAGCTTGAAATCTGAATTTCATCACTTGTGGAGCCATTTTACTATGCATCGTTGACTCTTGACAGTGTTAACATATAAAGCCTTTTCCCTTCAGTGCAATACTTTAATTTTATTCAGAGAAGGTATTTTTTATTTATGAATCTTTTTCAGGGGGAAAAAATGGACTTTTAATTCAAGCTTCAAATGTGTTGCATGACTACTTTGCTAACACAACACATGGGAATAGTAATCTCCATCAAGTGAAGCAAAAATGACTGAAACTATCTGAAAAGTGTTGCAAGAGCTTTTTTAAGCCTTGATCACTGCTGTGGAAAATGAGAGGTAAAGTAAGCATTTTTAAAATAGACTAAAGAATTTCTTGTTGTCTTGTTCTCTGCACAAAACTACGTGGAATTTTATATAATATTCTAAGCAATTAGATTTAAAGGTACAAGAAAATAGTATCCCTTTCTATGACTGAAATAAAATTTATATTGTCTTACGGCAAATACCATTACAAATGGTGATGTAGAGTAACAACTTAGGAATTACACCACATACTATGTTCCGAAAATATATTATGCCATATTCACGATTTTTTCCTGCACGTACTGTGGCAGTGCTGTACCAAGATTGGTGGGAATTTTTTCAATACAGAGGGTTTTTTTGTGGGTCATAGTTTTTATCATATTAAGTTATGTTTTAGAGGCTTCTCTATCTTCATTCACACTGAGAAATTGATCACGCTTCTGTTTGTGCTACTTCAGATGCAGTTTGAAGTTTATAAGGAGTGGCAAAATCTAATGGCAAGAGAAAATGACTTTTCCTCTCACAGTTCTGTTTGGTAACTAGGCTTTGCTGCCAAGCAGAAAACCATTGAATATATTCTCTGAGCTGGATGTATTAAATCACATCAGCTGCCCTCAAGCTATGAAAAGCAACAAAATGAGAATAGCTGGGTGTTGGATGCCAGACACCCACCAAAGCATCTCTATCACTCCCCTCCGCAGCTGGACAAGGGAGAGAAAATTTAATGAAGGATTCATAAATTGAAATAAGGACAGAGAAAGATCACTCATCAAATACTGTCACAGAAAAAAACCAGACTTGAATTAGAGATATTAATTGATTTTATTGCTAGCAATAATCAGGATAATGAGAAGCAAAATAAGACCTTAAAACACCTTCCCACCCTCCATTCCCTTCTCTGCTTTATCTCCTCCCCACCACGACAGAGGGAGACAGGGAATAGGGGTTACAGTCTGTTCATTGCATGTTGTTCCTTTCTGCTGCTGTTGGAGAGGAGTCCTTCTGCTCTGGAAGTTCTCCACTAACTTTTCCAACAAGTCCATCCTACAAGCAACAGTTCTCCACAAACTGCTGCAATATGGGTCACACTTCCATGGGATGCAGTCCTTAAGGCACAGTCCTTCAGAGCCATCAGGACCATCGGGTCATTAGTCCTACCAGGAAACCTGCTCCAGCACGGGCTCCACTCTCCACAGGTCCGCAGGTCGCTGCCTGGAGCCTGCTCCGGCACGAGCCTGCCACATGTTCACAGCCTCCTCTCATGCATTCCCCTGCTCTGGCGTGGGTTTCCTTCATGAGCTGCAGGTGGATCCCTGCATCCACATTCTCCTCCATGGGCTGCAGGGGCACAGCTGTATCACCATGGTCTGCACCACGGGCTGCAGGGAAATTTCAGCCCTGGTGCCTGCAGCACCTCCTCCCCCTCCTTCTGCACTGACCTTGGTGTCTGCAGAGTTGTTCATCTTACATGTTCTCACCCCACTCCAGCTGCGATTACAACTGCACAATATTTTTTTTTCTTCTTTAATATGTTACTACAGAAGTGTTACCACCATTTCTATTTAGACCAGCCTTGGCCAGAAGTGGGTCTGTCCTGGAACTGGCTGACATTGGCTCTGTTGGACATGGAGGAAGCTTCTAGAAGCTTGTCACAGAAGCCATCACTGTAGCCCCCCGCTACTAAAACCTGCCATGCAAACCCAGTACACTGGAGAAATATTGCATCATCTGAGGCCATTTCTTGTCTGACTAGTAAACATGAGGGGGTACTCTTAAGTTTATGGAATGCAGGTTGTAGGCAATTAATTCAAAGGGCAGTCCAAAGGGCAGCAACATTCTTATTGGCTTTTACAGAAGTTAGCCTGGACAAGACAGGGATGAGATGAGACAGTCTTTTGGAAATCACATAGGAGTCTCTCAAAAAGGAATGCCAGGCATATTAAAATCATGGACGAATCATGGCTGTGTTGTGTCCAGATGTCCAGACTTTGACAGCAAGGGTGGGCTGCAGAGGTGACCTCTAAGTGGAGTGGCCAGGATTTGGGCCTGTGAGTGGGTGTTTAGTGGCGCCTATGGCCAGGAAGCGTGGGGCTGTGGGGAGATGGAGACCGGCCCTGCTGCAACATCGCTGGGACAGGGGTGACCGCAGCGTGTGGCTGTCAAGTTAAGTGCACAAGAACACATTAACATAAGTCATTATACAATTGTCTGCCCAAACTTGATAGCAAAAATTAATCATTACATTTTTGAAAGCCTTTGAGTTGCTAATGATATATTTTCCAGTAACTGAAGAATGTAAGACAGAGAAGTTCAGAAAGTGTTTTTTGCTCTAGATTTCTTATTTGCTTGTATTTCTGCCATGCCTGAGAGTCAAATCACACTATAAGTTAAAATCTAGTTTGCTTACAAATAAAAAGGAAAACTAGCTAGTGGAATTGTATTAGGGGAGTCTGGACC
Source organism: Melanocharis versteri (assembly GCA_013397845.1). Taxonomy (NCBI): domain Eukaryota; kingdom Metazoa; phylum Chordata; class Aves; order Passeriformes; family Melanocharitidae; genus Melanocharis; species Melanocharis versteri. The sequence continues at coordinate 98,623 of VZTG01005250.1, read as the reverse complement.
TTTTCCACCCAGTCTTGAGTCTAACAAATGAAATCAAGTCTCCTATTAGACAGAGGTCTAAGTGCCAAGCAACGTAAATGAATACTTCATCTCCCAGGAGCATGGGAAAGCAGAGCTTCTTATTCCCTCATGCTTATATTCCATGATAAGGCATCAACAGCCATGACTCCCAAGTGCTGAACTGTGTGACTTCTCCATACAGAAACCTCTTTTTTAGTGCTGTGTCTCTGACAACGCTGTGAATACACTGCAGTTGGATGTATGACTTACAGAAAAATCTCATTTAGAAAGCCCTGCTGGGAAGCAGTTTCACTTCATCCAACAATGTATAAAAGATAGCTCATCATGCCCAGCTGCACAAAATGTAGGCTTCAGGAGAAGAACTATTCTGATGTAGGTCAGCCTACCACTGTGCTTCTGCAGGACAAAACTCATCATTATCTCTTTTAACACCATAGCCTTTATTTATAGCCAGTTATCTACATTTTGTCTCATATAGAGTGGTTAAAATAGAACATTTTTGAATAAAAGATGTTTGAATCTCACACATCAGTCATATTTTTCCCATACGTAATATTCGTATGCTCTATAAGGCTCTTAGGTAATGTAGAGCTATCAGTCATGGCTAAAATATAGACCAGAACTGTGGCCACCCCAGTAATTTTGAAACAGAAAGTTAAATGCTTCTAAGTACACACTACTCACTGCCATTTCTACCCTAATATGCCCCCAACATCTTGGAATGCAAAACAATTTTCCCCCAGGAAGACTATCAGGGTAGCATCTTTGAACAAAAAGAAGATTTGAGACTATTTCAAATGGAACCAGGGGAGCCATCCCAGAACTAAGTGGTCTCTTCAGTCTTGTGAGTCATCCTAAAAAACAGACGCATAAATATAAATACGTTATACAGAAATAATCTAGCTCCAATGTTATCTCAAATGAATAAGAAAGAATATCCCAGTCAGTTCGTATATATCACCAATCAGAAAGCCTTTTTTTTTTCAGTTTGATGGAAAAAAACCCCCTTGATTCTATCAAATAAGCACAATAGTAAAGATGATGTATTGAAACTTTTTAGTACGAGAATAAAATCTGTCTAGTTTGACACGAGTGCATGCAATTTGTTGCTCTGCTATGACTTTCTGCTTCTCTCTTTAGGACACTGTTTCTTACTCTTTATTGAAGCCGAGTTTGCAATTTTACTGCATATTTAACAAGTTTAAAGTGAAACAGTATACTGGGGGATGTATGTGTGGTGTGACTCTGTGGAAGGGGGGTATCTGATTTCCTGAGTAAGATTGGATCTGTGAGCAGAACTTTGTAATATAAGGCTGTTACCTTAAGAATATTCAAAATATTCTAAATTAAATAGGCAGAGTTATTTATTTATATGATCAATATTTTCTCTTGCATTTTGTGTGAATTATATTCTTATTATTATATTATATTATATTATATTATATTATATTATATTATATTATATTATATTATATTATATATTATTATTGGCACATTAAATGCCTATGCCTAACTGGGTTTTATGACTATTTTGACCAGTATATTGGTGTGATTTCTGTATTAATAAATAAGCTGTTAACCATGGGTGGTGGCTGTCACACTTGCAAATGACATTAACAGAGTGAATAAAACACTGTAAGCTTGATACAAGCCTGGGTAGAATGATGAATTTTAAAGACAAGAAACAAATAAATGTTCCCCTGATCAAGAAGGAAGGAAGAAATAGCTCACTGCACAACAATCAATACCCCACAGAATTTTTGTGCGTTAGCAGTAAACATTTAGTAAGCAAAGAATGCAATCTTCATTCTGCAAGACGAATTTAGAATTATAAGTTTTAATGTACTTACTTGATATGTTTACACACAGAAACAGCCTCCACTGAGTCATTTATAGTCCTATATATACTTTACCATATATAAAATACCTATATATACTTTACCATAATCAATATGATTATAGTGTCTTTTGTTAAAATAAATGCACTACTTTTTTTTTTTTTTTTCTCAGTAAGGAACATTTTTTTTTCCTACAAAACAGTCTATTTTTACATAGACAGTATAAAATTTTATCAGTGAATATAACTAAGAGTGATTTCTTTAAAAAGTTTAGGCAATGGAAAGAAGAGTAATTATAATAAAACAACTCACTAATTTGCAGGTAAGAAGTAAATGTGTTTTGGCCACATGTGTCTTTTCCTTCTGCATAATATGAATAATTTATTTGCTTGTTACATGGACAATGTAAAATTTATAAGTTCATATGCTTCAAATATCAATTTCCTTTTTTTTCAATTTATCATATTTGAAGAAATTACCACTTTCAGCAATGAATGGATTTAAATGATCGGTTGGGTTTCCTTTGAATTTCTCAAGTTTTAACATATATAATTGGAATCATTAGTTTCAAAGTTGTCTTTGAGCTATCCTAATACTGAATAAAACACATAGCTGAGTTATTTTCTCAACAGGTATTTTGTCAGCTACAATCTCATGCAGAAAAGGAAAGAAACCCCTGAGTGTCACAGGTGATGTGATTAATAGTTGAGAAACATAGTGATTCACATTTCTATTTCTCTTTAAAACTGATTCTCTGAATATTTTATGTGGTTTCTCTGTAATCTCAGCTCTCAGTAATTTAATTAAGTAATGACTCACTTCAGAGCATTTTGAATGGGATAATAGAAGCCTGTGGACAGTACAGGATGAGTAGAGGCCAGCAGTTCATTGATTTCCATTTCATAATTCATTGGACTTTAAATGAACTTGTGGGTTCATTTTCCTGACTGGCGTTATCTACAGATGAACCAAGTCAGCTGAAGAAGGTTCATGAACTACATCTGTAACTGAGTGACTGGTAGATTTAAAAGATACAGAAGAGGATGGAGGTAAGCATTACAGGGCTGGAAATTAGTTGATGGTTTCTTTGTATTCCAAACTGTTAGGCATGAAACACTGGAACCAGTTTTAATGCTATTGATACTTGGTCTCATTTTCAGTAGCTCTTCTTTTTGCCAGAAGCCAGATTTTAAATTTTTTTTCAATTTTCACCAGGTAAAAAAGCAAGACAGGTCAACAATACCATAGCTAAGAAAAAAATTACAGCTGTGTGATTTCCAAAAACACCATCAGCTCTTGACTTTTACCACTTGGTTGTATGCCATGTGAAAAACTATCTAATTTTGTTTATTTCAGATCTGTTAACTAAAAGCTTATTTTACAGTTCTTAGCTTTTTCTTTTCACTTTTCTATTGTGAAAAATAATAACAGTAGTTTTTGTTTTATTTCCCACATGTTGGTTGTAATTTTGAAATTTTTCACTTATTAGATATTACTCCCATCACTCATTTCTTTTCCATTTTGAAGAGTCCTAACTTTTAAAAACTCCTGATATGCATACTATTTCACAACTATTAACAATTTTCTTGATTTCTGTGTGCTTTCTCTCATTTTTTGAATGGGATCAGACTGTTTTACTGAGTAGTTGAAATGTGGAATCACTCTGAGTTTTTGTAATAGCATAATTGCACTTTGCATTGTTTTATCTCTTATTACCTAATAAATTTTAATACCAGATTTGTTTCTGTTGGTTTTGGCCACTACCTAGCAGATATTTAGTTAGAAACAGCAACTCAAAGTATTCTTCCTGAGTAATGAATTTATTCTGAGTTCATGGAGAAGGTGCCTTTTGGGTAGGTTTTGCCTTTGCCCATTACCTTGTATTTTTTTCAGTTTCAACCACAACTTCAGTTCATGCAGTAATGATCAACTGATTGCTTTGCAAGTAGTCACAGTTTGCTTTTCTAGACTATCTTTGGCTCTATCAAACAATTCCAATCCTAAAATAGTGCCTAACAGTACTCTTCACACTGAGAAGCCTTAAAAAGTAGTCCTGTACTTTTTTCCTTTTCTTAAATCTGTCTGTAAGATCATGCTATTCCATTATAAGTTTGATGAAAGACTTTATCAAAATCTTACTGGAAATCCAAGTTACTAAATCATATCACCTTTATTCAAAGGCTGTTGACACCTTCAAGAAAACCTAGAAGATTAGTCTTCTGTATAAACTAGGTTTACTTTTAACTTGCATATCATATCCTAGGAATTGCTGTGTCCACTTGATTTTGCTATTTGTGGCAGTTTCCAGACAATTTCTAAGAATATTTTCAGAATAGAATGTGGAGGTATTGAGCTTTTCCAACACTTTCGCCCCAGGTTCTTAAAGTACCTAACAAAAAGGGATTTTCAAAGCTGAACATTAAAGTTGAGATTCTAATTCACTTAGATTTTAGGTTCCAGGTTATTAGTAGAAATTATGTCTTGGAAGCTTCAGCACCTTTTTTTTTTAACATCTTCTGTTTAGAGTACATTTAAATCTGGAGAGGATTGATTTCAAGAAACCATATATGAACAGTGGGGTCTAATTAATTCCAGACTGGAAAAAAATATTAATTCCTCGCTAATAGGCATATATTTGGGTATTTTCTTAAGGACAGATATGGAATCAATGACAGAGACCGGAAAAGTATATTTGTTTATGGATGCATCATCATTTCTTTCTCATGGAACAGAATTTTGCTTTTAGTATACTAAGCACAAGGAACAGGTTTTCTTCCACTGTACTGTTCTTATATACAAAATATTTGGCCTTGATTCTATACCATTGCATATGTAAAGAGCTTTCTTATCACTAAGTGAACTGCAGTTTCATGTCCATTATTACTGGATCCCATATGGCTATTCCTCTTTTCTGTGTGCACCCTTCATCCATTTCAAAAAAGTGTAAGAAGGACTTTTGCTCATCCATAAATTTTCCATTGTAAATAATCAGATATATCAAGTCATCCAGAAGCATGAAGTTATTTATTCCACTTCTCTCAGAAATATTTCAATGTTATCTTTTCCTCAGTTCATCTGTCTCTTGGACATCAATTACAAAACATCATCTATTTTATTTTTGTTCATGTTGTTTCTGTCAACATTTGGGTGAGAGCATTCATCAGCCTTTTGTAGATGTTAAAGTTCCTGAGATAGCAAATCTCAGGTGGTGTTTGTTCAGCAGCAGGAAGTTCAGATCCTTATCATCCAGAAATTCTTTAGTTCCACTGCAATCTGGGAACAACAGCAGTGATGTAGCAAGGGTGGAAGCTGGAAATAGAATGTGGAGCTGAATACAGACACAATGCTTTTACTTAAAATTTGGATATGTCTGTTATAGGATTACCTGTCAAATCCCCATAGTCAAGCAAGAGATTCAGAATATAATTACAAGAAGACAGGCATATGGTGATCATACTGAGTGACTAATTTTTTGGCACTGCCATCATGCAGGTTTCCGGTACCAACACTGAAGTGAGATTAGAAACAAATTTTTTGTAAAGAAGTAGTAATTTACTGCTTATCATGTTTGCATTTTGCATTTCACATTTCCATGTAAAATATGAACTAGTGACCTTGAACTGAAATGCTCAGAGTTTCATATTAATTTTTTGCACCAAGTACCTTTACCACCATACTCTTATAAAAAAGTCTGTCAAGAATGGGATGCTTCTGAGCAGTACCAGGCACCGTGCAGACTGCACCATCAACAGGAACTGCCCAAGGTGCAAAAAGACAGATTGACCATCACAACCTCTCACATTCAGAATAAATCCTTTCAAGCTGTGATAATGTCTGTCATAAAACACCTCGAAAAAAAGGAGAGTCTTTTCACTTTCAGAGGCCAAAAGTTTTCTTTTCCACAGTAACACATCATAGCAGCATCTTCCTGGCTGTCAAAATCATGTAGAACTCTACAAGACACCAAGTACTCTTTCCACTCACTTGAATTAGGATGTTTCTATCATCTGACCCATTTTATCAAAAGGTGTTCTTCCTTTCTAAAATATAACTCGGGAGGAGACAGTCTGAGTTCAAGTGTAAACTGCTGTCCAAAGTCACTTACTTTTCAACTGACACATTGCATCTTTGCATGTACACACTGAAACTATTTCATTGACCTGACAGTTGAGAATTCAGTGTGGAGGTCAGATGTCCAAGATAGCCTAGGATTCTGCCCCTTTTCACTTTGTTCTTGTAGGGATAAATCTTGGATAGTAAGCTGAATATAGCATAAGGTCACGTATTGTGCATTTATGTTCTGTGTTTTATGTAATGTCTATATTTTTGTGCTTTTTTTTTTTTCCACGCAAGCTAAACGAAGTGTGAGCAATGAAGTCATATTAGACTCACCTAACCTGAAATTTGATTAGATGTGAAAAAAAAACAGAACAGAGTCAGCACAGGTTTTCTTATGTACATCATAACCACAGCCTTTTCCAATGCCTTATGAGCTCTGACAACATTTTGTGTGGATGTAAATCAGGCAAAAATAATAGATTCCTGTAAGTAGGCATATAACTGTTTTCACCTGCAGCCATCTGGGCAGATTTTGCCACTGTTCTTGCAATCTATATTCTTTATCAGAAAAATTAAAATTCTGCTTCAGAAGTGAGGAAGTTGTAGCAGTTTTTAATTAGAAAAGTACAGTCCAAAACTTCCTGCAAAACAAACTAAATACTTTCAAAATCCGCATCAAATTAGCAAGCCAAAAACCTAGGCATACCAGTAGGATTCTGTGTGTACATACCTGATCCAGCTGTGCTTCTTTACAATATCAGTGGTTATTTACAATATCAGATATAGAAATTAGCATAACCTGAATAGTATAAAAGAACACATTAAGAAACAAATTACTTTTAATTTTTCCATTTTCCACTGGATTTTTTTCTGGATTTCCTAACCTATCCCCATTATATATCATGTATAAGTTATGTTTTTATAAACTTGAAGGGGACTAGTCATAAAATATTGCAATTTTAATTAATAAAATTTACAATAACGATTGCAATACCTTACTGAAAAATCTGTCCTGTATCACTACGTACTTTATTTTCTGAGGTATTTCTGATCATTTCTGTGTAATCACATCTGTCCTGTGGTGTTTGTTGTCTATTCTACTACCTTTCCTTTGATCTCCATGCTTCCTATAAATCCCTTCCCTCCTTTATAAATCTTTGCTTTGTAACACTGAAATCAGAAATCTTGCCTTTTAAGTAAGTAATTACTTAGGCAAATAATGTAATTTCCTATGTGATCTTAGACACTAGGGTCTTGGACAATATAAATGCTTAAAACCAGCAAGATCTTTTCAGTTATAATAGAAGGTGATTTGATTTTTGCAATATCATGCAGGGAAATAAAGGTAAGGAATTCAGCTGTGATAAAGTCCAATTTAAATGTTTGCCCCAGGGTACAAAAATGAAGATTAGTATGTCTAGCATCAGATACCACTGAAAAGTATTTCAATTTTTTCAGAGAGATGAAGTTTTATTCCTAGATTCCCCTGATATTCTTTACCTAAGTTATTATACTGCAGTGTTTCAAGCATCCAGTGGGAGATCCAGTGTTTCAAGCTGAAGTGGGAGATCCCCATCTAACATCCTGCTCTTAAGTCAGTCCTGCATATACATGATAAAGTGCTTTGACCAGCAAGTTATTGATTAGTCCTTGCAGAATTTGGTGAGAAGTTCTATCCTGGGCTTGGTCAAAGAACTGTCCTTCTGACAGCGTTTCCATCAAAATCAACAGAAGTGACTTCTTAATGTTCTGAGGAAATCAAAAGAAGAAAGTTCGTCAAAAAATGCAGCGAGTCTTACTGAAAAAGTAAAAAAAAACCCTATTGATTCATATACATGAAATGGTCATTTGGAAAGGATACAACATCAAGTCAGCATTAGAGGGCTATTTTTTTTTTTTTTAATAGCACTACATGGGATAGAATATGTTTATAAGGTCATGGTTTCTGATACACTTAAGGAGTCTGGGTTTCTGTTTCACATACAGGACTTGAGAGTTTTACTTTATATTCCATTTCTTTCTCTCAGAAAATCGCATGCTAAACTTGCAGTTATATAACTCATTTAGTCAACACTTAAGGCATACTTTGGCATCCTGCATTAAAAAAATATGCTGAAAACAAGTAAGAAAGAACATTAACATAATTATTTTTATTGTTACCAGCATCATATGCAAAAGACTTGTTTTTCAGAGCTGATAATTCAATTTGTATCATAAGGAAATGTATTTTCAAGTTTTCTCCTTTTTAATAGTTAGAGCAGCTAGAGATTAAAAAGATTTTGATCTCTCAATTATTCTTCTCCATGTTACCATTTCTCAGATGAAAATTTATGTAGCACAAAGCACTGAAATTATTTGGAAAATGCAAGTTTGATTTTTAAAAAAGTTAATATAGTTTGTTAATAGTATAGATTATGAGCTGTGTTTACTTCTTTTTGAGAAATCCAAGTGTGGCACTACTTCCATAATCAGGATGTGTGTATCATCATGCACTTTCATACACTTTTTCACTTGAAGCATAGTTTTTAATCAATTGGCCTACACTAGCAGAAAAAAATAAAATAGTTTGCTTAGTAAGAGTGAGCTTTACTTGTCATACACAAGCAGTGTTTGATTTTTGCCCAGCCCAAATTCAATAATGAAACTGGCTGTTAGATGTGTGTGCTCAAGACTTCAAAACAGGGCTGAATTTTAATTGTAGGTGCTTTGTCCCCAGATCAGTTCTAGAAGATAAAGGGAAGAATTGCTCTTAAACCAAGGATATTAATTCAGATTTAAAGAAACAATGCATAATCTTAAGGTCAAGAGCAATCCAATTTTTTTCAAGACAGTTAATGTAGTAGGTAAAGCTGTGTGTTAGAATTGCAGCGTGTGTCAGAATTGTGTTCACACTATTAGCCTGACAAACGTATTGAGACACCCATTCCTACCCAGAACTCTAGCAGAAGATGGGGCAGTTCTGATATTTGAGCAGTTCACTTATTTCCATGTACCTGTACTGGGCTTTCCATTGAGCTCACCAGGTATTTGGACATTGAACATGCGTGATGACAAGGTCCACTATGGTGGAAGTTCCTGTGGACCCTGATTTTATTCATCTTTGGCTAGGAATCTAACACCTTCCAAAGTCTGTGTGCCCTACAATCCCCTTAGAGTGCTAAGCCCACTGTCCATTTTTGCTTTGAGGGTATCTCTGCTGGAAGATTATGTTTCTGCATGTACTGGCTGCCTATCAGCTCTGTTGCATGTACTTCCAGAACAAACCAGACTGAGAAATCTAGTGTGAAAATTCTGTTGGCTCTTTGGGACTTCCTTGATGGACTTGTGAGGAGCTGCCAGCACACAAAAATGCTGCAAGGAATTACGCAGCCCACAGAAAAAGTCTTTTAAACTCACAAGCAAAATGTTCTAGCTTTTGAAGACTGTCTGCAGCTAAGTATAAATAATATATTTGCCACATATATAGAAGTAGTATAGACTCCAAACAAACTAAAAATCAATTTCAGGATAATATAGAATGATAGTAAACTTTGCTAAGACAAAAAACAAACAAACAAACAAAAACCAAAAAACAAACAAACAAAAAAACCCCCAAAAAACCAACTCAATCTTAAATATAAAAGATTATGTAAAATATTTCTAAAAATTCTTTTGAAAGTTGTAACACTTCAACTGAGGACCAAAACAAATACCACAAAAACCTCCCTGAACTTGCATTCAGATTCAGGCTGACAATATTTATCCTGCAACTATTGTCTTAACATAATTTTTTTTTCTGGGTCTGTGGTGAGGCACATGTGAAAATTGCATAGTATGGTGGTACACAAAATTAAGTGACCCATAGACAATAAAGTAGAGTAAGCAGGGTTCAACAAGAAAATTCTACTTTCGTTTCCTGTCCACCCTAGCTTTATGTTTGAATTTTATGACAGTCTGGGAAAGACAGCCTTGCATGCAACAAGTTTGTTGTGAGCTATGGTATCATTATTTTCTAAGATGTCATTTGTTGATAAAACCTGTTAATTCCTTTGAGAAAGAATGAGTGACTCCTGTGCACTTTCATTAGATATGCCTGAGCTCCATCATTGTAAATGTCCTTGCCTGTTTTTGTCTTCTGTTTCAACTTAGGATAATAACCATGGCTTTTACCACCAATCTGGATTCATAGATGTGCAATTCCCAAATCCACTCATGTGGATAATGTATTCATCCTATAACACTGTATTTCAGTTTCAGGACAGTGATGGTTGGAGGGGAACCGGTGCCACAAGTAAAAGTAATGAACAATTTAGCAGCTGTACTGCAGTCTGTTGTAAAGTATCTTATGGTGTCTCTCTCCATCCCTATCCATCTGTAGCAATAATCATGTGAGACAGCCTTTGAAATAGTGGCACAACCAAGGGACTATACCAGGCATTACAGATCCAGTTCAAGTTCCCATACTGTTTCTGACACTGGCTTCATTAATACAGCTGTGTCACACCTGAGTCGTAAAGACGGAGTGTCTTTAGATGCTGGTTCCTTGGTGACCATAGAATACCGGAGTGAAGACAAAATAACACGTTCTGGTTGTGATGAGGAATACAATAACCCATGACCATAGCAAAGAGCACATTTTATTTGAAAAATACGAATAAAAGATTTTGTCCCTTTTGTTTATTAAAAGAAAATGTAACAATTTCTATCAGTAACACTTGCATAAGGAGGTATAATTTACATTACTCTCTTGTTAAAAAATATATATATATTTTTGGAGACTTTGGAAAAATAAGGATGGCCCAAAACTTGCAACACACTTCTAATGTTCCTTAGAATGCACTGTGCCATTTATATGTACTGTAAGTACAAGGTCTCAGCACTTTATAATCCACAAAGTAACTCTAGGCAGCATAATTTCATATCCTTCTTTGCATTTAAAATATTCCCTTTGTTAGCCTTGTGTGAGCTTATGAGTTTGGTTAATTCCAGACTGGTCCAGTACTTATATTTTCTAAAGGATGATTTAAAAAATTCTTAGACCACAAAAATTTTGTAATTCCTTTTAAATACCAGAAATAATACTTTTCCATAGACATTTTCATTCGGTATTCACAATTTAAACCACTGCATCAATTAGAATTAAAACTCAAAAATGTTTGCAGTTATTTTGGTTTTCTAAGAAGAATGCAAAAAAATAAAGTGCATAACAGAGTGAAGTTACTTTCAACTTTTACAGTATTCTTTATGCATGTAATAAAAGGTAACCCTGATAAACAAATTAATTTGTTTTCAATGTATGAATCTTAATCTAACGCCAACTGAATTCAAGCTCTTCCTTGTCTTTAAAGTGCATTAAACTACATTTTTGACAGGTTTTACTTTGACAATATAGTTTCACATTTTAAAATTCTTATACTGAGCATTTTTTCAGACTATTTTGACTTGTCAACATTATAGCATACCCAGTGCCCTCACCACTACGAGAAAGAGGGTTTATTTGGCAGAATGCAACTAATTATTTTGGTGGAAATGTACTATTAGTTGAATGGTTGTTGTAGAAATCAAATTGTAAATAGAAAAGCCCTTAAGTATCACTTTGCATGTGCCATTTAACTTTACTTAGTATTTCCAGTTTAAGTCAAACTGGCAGTTTTCAGCATTTAGTTGTTAAGCAGCAACAGGATTACTATTTAGGCTAATAGGAAAATATTTGAGAATATGAGTACACAAAAGATCCATGAAAGCTTTAAGCATAGTCTCTATAATCAGACTTAACCATAAACTAAGAAGTTTCCCACAATACTTTCACTGAATGTATACTTTGTTTAAATCAGCAATACTACAAAATGATTGTGCCATCCATGGCATACAGTATTAATTTTCTTCCATTTCAATCTAGGTCAACATAGAATTTCTCAAATATAGTTTAAATTTGTTTTTAGGACACAAAGGACCAAAGGAAAAAATTGTGAGATTGGGATAATAAATCTATAAACCTGTCATTTCTGCACTGTGAGGCCTTCTTCTGTGGCCCTGAAGATTTAATATTCTGTTATTTGTCATGCAAACAACACGGCACTGTGATGTGTATTTGAATAAAACACAGTTAGCATAGCAAGCATGCAGACATATCATGATAGAAAAGCACATTTGGCGATCACTGTGGATAGGACGTACCAAACAGGACACACCGCAGCATCACAGAAGCAGCGTCTCAATAACCCTGCCGAGTTTTAAAGGATTCAGGTTTCCTGGGGTATGATGCACGTGCTGTATAGCAGCAAAGACAGCACCAGGAATGGTGAAAAGGGGATTCTTATTTCTCTGAGATATTAACTTAAACAGACCACTAGCGTGAGTATTTGCTTATGTCACCGCACTTCTGTTGCCTTTAAGCCTGAAGGTTCTGTGATGTAAATGAAGAAAGCAATGGCAAGAACACTGCTTAAAACACAAAATACAATTGATTTTCCCTGCTTTGGTGTAGGGCCAGAGGGAACAGACATAAAGATAACTAATAACCAGTTCTCAAAACTATAATACAACAATGAATGCAATTCTCATGCAGCTGTGATACAAAGTATTATGGTAGTAGTAATGTTGAAACATTTTGGTTTTAACACTCTAGTCATACAGTATAAAAATTTAGATGTTGGCATAAAGCAAGTGTGACCTAAATAAAAAGAAAATTTCTCCTAATAAAATCACACACAACTAGTTGCTTTATTTGGGACAAAACTGAAACATATCCTAGATCTACCCTCCAAAAAAGACAATATATAAACCATTCTCAGCTTGTGTGTAACTCTTACTGCATCTGTTTAACTTCACTCTACAGTAAGGATGCCTCCTTAAATGCTTTTCTAAAAGATTCTGTATTTCATAAAAAGTTTAAAAAAATTAACACAAATTATTGAACTACTTTTGAGTCATCAGCAGATTATCTTAGGGTTCAGGGGTTTTTCCCTACTAAATTTTCTTGAGAGTTCAGACTGTGAAAGAAAGAAGAAACATTACAGATTTTAAATAAAATAGTATACTAAAAACCAATTCTGCAACTACAGTGCAACTAATACTTTTTAGAGTGTAAAAAGTTTCTTACAAAGCTACTTGCTTTTTTTTTCCAGAAGGCTATTTAAACCAAAAGCAGTCAACTACATCTCAGGAAGGAAAAAAAATCTCTTCAAAGTAAACTGATCAGAAATTTCAGTCATGTCTAGGACCTACCCAACCACAGAGTGAAGAAAAGAAGGCTTAATTATCTAGTTCACCTGTGTGGCTCACAGTAGATCAGCAATAAATATAGACCCTTCTTTACTAAGCTGAATGTAAAAGTGGCACCTAAAATGCAGAGGGAGGAATGTAGTGCAGCATACAAATCTGTATCACTCTGCACACCAGACGAGAGAGTAAGAAAAAAGTACATAGCTTCTACTCTGGACAGTTTTCCAATCAAATGCATACTGGAAGAAGCCCATTTCCCAAAGTGGAGCCACAATTAGAAGCAGAGGACTGTTAATAGTGATCGTGAGCCTTATAGGTCATAATCTTTCATGGGATATTATGAGCTCCTGGTCCTCTTGCAGTATTATCACCAGAAAGATAAAGAAAAGGTTAAAGTTTCAAACAAAGCAAAGGAAAAATCAGAATCTTCTAGATGAGGTGCTAAGCAGGCTGCTGTGTTAAGCAGAACTGTTTAGCAGCTCTGCAGCTGCAATGCTAATAAAAGAAAAAAAAAAAAATGCTGGCTTAGGTGTTAAGCAGTCTGCTATGTTAAGGACAACTATCAGTTCTGCAATTCTATAAAGTTACTAAAGTAAGAAATCAATTTACTTAATCCATAGGAACCACGGTAATGGTATATTTCCTTCACTGACTTAAAATGTTCCTGTTTCCATGATGCTTGAAATAGGAAAAAAAATCTTGTTCTGCTTAGGTGGCAATTACTCTAAGAGAAATAAACATCAATAGACTGAACTTAAAAGAAAAAAGCATCATCATCTTATTCTCCTTGCTTCAATTCTGGCTATCCCAATGTCTTACTAGCAGCTAAATTTTGCTTTTAGTCACACAGAAAGAGAAAAACGTTATGATTAAGGACTCTGGGTTTTAAACAGACTGTTGTAGCTTCTGGACTCAGACCAGCAAAAGATTTAAAAAGCTTCAGCTCTTGATATAAGGGAAGCACAGTGAAACAAACAACTGCATAGTTTAATGGTGCTGCCATTGTTGTTTTTATTGAAAAAGCCTATGCCTCATCTGCTTCGCTGCAAAGAGTACTTTGGGCCTATTCCATTTAGATGAATGATGTTCCCATGAAAAGACAAAAAGAAAAAGCACAACACTAGAAACAACAGTTCCTCTAGCACGCAGTAACAGAGCAGGTCTGGGGTTATGGGCTAGAGCTGTGTTTGAGCTACAGATAATGATGCCCTCCATCTGTTAGCTGGTTATGGATGACAAGATTATGAAGGACATAATGAAATGACAGCTTCTCAATGCAACCTGCTAAGTCAATAAGATTAAATCATCAAAGGACCATTTATTTAAGAGGACAGGTGTGGCTTATCACCTCTGTAAAGGAAACAGACTGGTAGCACTTCTCACACTGATAGTAAAACCCCACTGGCTACCTCACGTTGGGATCATAAGGCCTAGAGCACAGATAGAAATGCACCATCACAACCACCTGCAAGAGATTTGATCCTCTGTTAGCTCTCTTCTTAAACAGACATAACCATAAACTTAGTGCAGCTTGGCGCTGTTACACATATTGAAATAAAAATGTCATTTCTTGGCTTTACTTTAGGTATTGTTGCAGATAAGGTACCAGAGACTTTATTGAGCAATTTAAAAAAAAAAATACACAAGGGACAATAGATTCTTTTTTCTGTATTTTCCAAAATTTGACTTTCTTCCAGTTGGAGAACCCAGTTTCAAATATGAAAAGGGCACTTGTTCTACAGTAACTGCATACAACTTACTCAGTTCCAAGTACTGTATTCACTTTTTTTGTTACTGTTGCTGTCATTATCTGTCCAGTTGTTTAGGAACTTCTCTGTTCTGGGAATTACAACTAAGTTGTTCTTTCTGGTTCTATTTCCCCATAGAGTTCAGCTAGCTTCTTGAACTCAGGTCCCCAGTCTCCAAGGTAATTATAATCCTGGTCAGAGTGTGTCGTTGCTGAATCCAGAGAGCTGATAGACCCAGCTTCTGATCTATGACCCTCGTAGGCATATGTCTGCAGGGAGTCATACGGGGGCACGCTGGGGTCCAGATCAGCCTCTGCCAGTCTTTGTTTAATGAACTCCTGAACATCTATACTGTCAAGGCTTGAGGAGGGATGATGCCTGGACAGAGGCTTCACTTCAGGACGAACATCCCTCCGGTACTTTAGCTCTTCAGCAGCAGATGGATTCCGCAGTGCTGTGATGTCAAATGCTTCTGTGTCTTCCTCTCCACCGCCCTCATCGTCGTATGTCACAACATTTTCACGGACGTCTTCTTCTGAAATGATCAAAGGCTCCTTCTTGCTACGTCTTAGGGTGATGAAAAGGACCACAATTGCTAAAGAGAAAACTGCAGATATTAGAGTAGGTTTAACGTTTACATCTGAATATGCTACAGAAATAGCAGACACTAAGTCAAAAATACAGAGGTGTAATATTTTCAGGCTGGTATTTTCAGTACTGGTATTTGGGATCATCTGCTACTTAGTTTATTAGGGAATCTCATAAAGGAGATAAATGGAGATAACATTCTTTCAGAAAAATGAGAAATGAGTAACTAGAGTTGGCATTTTTCGAAAGCTTAATCCAGGGCTTTCAGTGCTTCATTAAAACCAATGTTTAGCATATAAATTGAATTAATATGTAAAAAGTTTATTTTTTTTCTTATGAATATTCAATTTTGTGTAATAAAATACAAAATTACAAGCAAAATGTATAACTATATATTTTAAAACAGTCTTCTGATAAGAAAATACTGAAGTAAGCTGTAAGGAAAGTAGTTCTTAGAAAATGTAGTCTTTGGGAAAAAAATCCTCAAAATACCCTGTTAGTCACACTGCAATTACTATTATTTCTTGCCATGTCTGTGAGAATGCAGAAAGTCACATGAGTAGCACAGAGTCATGTATGCAGCAAGTTGTGTCTCTGACAGAAAAAAAACCAAAACCAAAACCAACCACAATATTAAATAATGGGTAACATTCAAATTCAAATAAAAAAATCCTTAAATAGTCAATAGGAAATGCATTTGCAATGTTATTAATGTTATGAGTCTGCTTATAGTCTCCTATGTCCCTTGTCCCTGTGGATTATGTTGTGCATTGCTATCAGTTTATTCCACTAAGGTAATTAAGAAATGGCTTTTGTAGAGTGCTAATGATGCTTCCTACAGCATAATGCATTTCAAAAAGCTTTGCCCATCTATTTTCTATAATTTTTCACACTGTTTAAGACATGGAATTAGAGTCCGTCTCTTTTTGAAATCTCTCCAAATTACAGAAAAAACGATCTGCAGTGCTAATTACTTTATAAACTCTGAAAAAAATTTCTACTGGATTCCAGATATTCACAAATGTACTTTAAAGGCATTTTTCCCTATTAATTTTAGCTAAACCTTTCCCCTCTAATCACAGCTATGTGTTTCTGATCGCCTCCTACCACCAGGCAACCAGTGGCTCAAAAGCATACCGTATTAAAACCTTGTGTGCTGTCACATTCCGAGAGGGGTTGGAGGGATAGCATTACTGCACGTTGCAAATGGCTTACCAAGAAGAATGACAACGCAGAGCAGGATCGCAATTAAAGCTCCTGTGCTCAAGCCAGCCGAGGAGAGGAAAGCTTCAGCGTGGCAAGTTCTCACTCGTCCGTCTCTCTCACAGGCACAAACCCGGACAGTGAGGGTACTGCTGCTGCTGAGAGGGGGCACGCCTCCATCAGAAATCAAAACCGGGAGGTAATAGATATCTTGAGTGGTTCGACTGTACCTCCTTCGTCTTGTCAGGATACTGGCTGTATTATCTACAATATCAAAACCAGAATAACATTTCAGTGAAGTAAAAAATGGAAAAAAGATGTTATTTACTGCTTGTTTCCCATCAGATGGAAGCATGGGGCATCTTAAAACTAGACAGTCCTAATCTTGTGAAAAAGCACAATCTAGAATTAGAATTTGTCAGGAAGCATATCTGGACAATAGAGGAAAAAGAGGAAGAGGTGGAAAGTAACTAACATTATGTAAATAAGATTATTTAAAACTCATGTATTTTTATCGGAATCTAAGTGAACTTTGACAAACATTTCGGGCCCAATTTGCGAGTGTTTTCATCCCATGTTATGCTGTTGCTAGCATATGGAACCTTGTCAATTTGAATAGCTTTAAAGTTTTAAAGTTTAAGTGAGCTTTCAGAAAACATCTGAAAGGACAGTGACCAAACACACCGGATATGGAGAGGTCTGGAGGAAGAGGGAAGGCAAAGGAAGGGAAAGAGAGTGGATATTACATGTTTTAAACCAGTAGAGTTTAAAGATAAGTAAGGAAAGGGAAGATAGTGACATAAAACTTTGTCGCCTTTCGTTACCTATGGGTCCATCTGGCATAATTTACAGTCAAGGAAAATCTACTGCTCATTATACACACATTGTAAGAGAAGTGTGTGTATAATAAGCAGTATTATATACTGCTACTTCCTACTATGGAGGGTAGGAAGTTGCCACCCATATCCATTTAAGTCCAATAAATTAAGGGGTATAAAGAGAATGCAAGGGAAGAAATGCTACAACAATATATAGTTAAAGCTAATATTCATATGTATAAAATTTATTTTCAGTTTGTTGCCACCACTATAAAAGTACTAGCCCCTAAATAAAAGTCCAAGATAATAAAAAAAAAAAAAAAGGAGAAAGTGAGAAACTGAGACACAAGCAGTTATGGGGAGAGAGAGAGATGGGGACTGATAAATGGAAAGAGACATTAGAAGAAAAGAGCTTTCTTCTTGTATTGCTTGTCACATGGTTTCCGAATTGTGGGGTTATGAGATTGGAATTTTTTAGCAAACAACAGAAGGGTGATAAGTACAAAATACATCTGCCAGGTTTCTCTTCCTATTGCAAACAAACAAACAAGAAATTTTCTTATTTTTCCTTACCACTGTAGTTACAGTATTAAATGGCTTTATCATAATCTATGGAAAAATGAAATCCATGTCACTCTGTGAAAATCTAGTGCAATAATATAGCCGCTGTGGCATAGACCATTGGACTGATGCATGCACATTTGAGTGAAAGAGTTAAGTTTTTCTTTAAACTGGATAGAAGATCTGTTTCAGGTAATTACTCTTCATGCTACACATTCTATCAAGCTCTGTACAAAATTTTAAAACATTCATTTTAACCCACTGTTGTCAACATTTTGTTTTGCATATCATCTGACAGTGATGTTTAGAAAAACTGGTAATATCATCCCGCATCAGCATGATATCAAAAGATAATATATTTGGTAACAGGTTTCACACAAGAAATACATATATTAGCTGGAAAGTGACACTATTGCTGCTAAGCCAAGAACTAAGCACTGAAGTCCTTTAGCTTTACTTCCTCACATCAGCAACATCCACAACACTCCTCCACACCCCTCCACACTCCCCCCCATTTTGGAAATACCTAATATCCGGCATGGTGAGTTTGTTATGAATTCATTAAGCGCTGTTCTTTTCACTTGGAGTGGGCACAATATAAAATATTTATTTATTTATTTATTTATTTATTTATTTACTTGCTGTAGGCATTGGAGTCTTGCTTCTACTTGTTTATGTCATGTTTACTTCTACAAGGTTATGTTTTGATGACTGATGACACCAGTCATTTATTATGCTGTTTATATTAATTCAATTTACAGAACCTTACTGGAACCAGAATGAGGTGAACAGATAATTCTTTAATCTGAAAAATTGTGTCAGAATATAAGAACATCATGTTGTGGAAATTATATTTCAATAAAGGTTATATAAAATATCTATGATATAACATACTTTACAAAGTTTTTTGTTAAACATACATCCTGCCCCCAAATGTTTTGTTGTTTTGTTCTTCTGGGCCAGCTAGGACTCTCACATAACATCCAAGCGCAGTCACTGTTATTAACATACACCAGTGACTCTTCTCAGGCAGTATGAACAAGAGTGCACCAGGTTTGTTTCCTGCCTCAACATTATTTCAAGAGTCTGTAGATCATTAAGCATCCCTAAATAGCCTCATGCACGCACCATGACACACCGATATATGTAAATTCCTTTTGCAATATGTTAACAGTATGCTGTTGAACTGCAATACAATTTCACATTATTTTGTAAACTCAGAAGAGAAAAAAACCCATGATAATGAAATCTGGGTTCCATTGGACTTTACACAGAGTCGAGAGGAGGTTCAAGGCCAAGTGCTGTGCTTGTTGCCTGTGACATAAATTTAAAAAAGAGCGAATGATCCAGTACCATTGCGCAGCTCCAGAAGCAGTGATGAAAAAGCTGGCTGACAACAAAAGCATCAGAGACTGAATATAATGATGAAAAATTGAGTATTCCTGATCAGGGATCTTGCAGTAATGATAGCATTTTAGCACAGAGACTATGGGCAAAGATGTAAAGGAAAGAACATTGAGATGTGAGAATGTATGCTATGAGGGTAACTGTGGACAGATGGGGGGAAAATTGTGAGGAAGAAATTTTAAAGCTAAGAGAAAAAAAAGAAAACAAGAGGAAAAAAATGAAGAGATGGGAAAATTATATAATTCAATGTTACAGTGAAAATATGTCAAAAAAGCTATAATTAAACCATGCTTCTCCGGGAGGAAGGTCTTGCCAAACGAGGAACTTACATTTTTATACTGCACAAAATAAATACAAATTTTAAAAAGGTACCTTTTTTCTTTCAATGTTATAATTTAATTCAACATTAAATTGTTTTTCTTGTACTGTTAATATTATACAACTAAATATTAGTATAAGATAAAATGAAATATTAGCATAAGACACAAGTAAAAGAAAATATGGAACCAGTACAAAATTTTTAATTTTAAAGAGCTGCCACGGTGAATTTGTGTTGTTTGTATTCTCTTGTGTAGTAAATAGATTTCTGTAGAAACAGATGTTACATGACATACCCAGGACTTTCTGTAATAACATACCCAGTGATAAGCATTCTCAAAGAAACAGTGTAAAGCTTTCCCTTCAATGAAATTTCACAAATTTTAACACAAATAAAAAGCATGATCTCTCATACTTTTGATACTTTCATACTTTCATACTGGCTTGGAAATTTTCTGTTCTGCATATCACCAGAGGTGTTAATTGTCATTATTACTCTATCACAGATTTAGATATGGTAATTTGGTTCATTGTGTTTACATATAGGAAAAATAATGGAAAGTATCTGAACTCTCACATACTGTTTTTTTCTCATTAAATTTCTTAAAATATTTTACAAATAAGATATCTAACACTTTTTTCAAAAAAGGAAACTGTATCTGGTGTTCCAAAGGTCACTGAGAATCAAGCATAGCAGAAAATAATTAAAGCCAATGATATTGCCATAACAACAGAAATTACGTCTCTGATGCTCTAGTCTAATAAATGTTCTTGAGGACAATAATATGTGAAAGTATGCCAACAAAATGAATGGATAGAAAAAAAGTTTAGCCAAACTGCAATATTGACTGCATCTTGACAACTACTCTGGTGTTCTGAGCTTTCAAATTTGAATTGTTTTTGTTCCTTATCAAAAACCATTATAGGAACACATTGAGAGAAGAGCTAGAAAGACAGCAACCCTTAAGAGCTTTGCACAGAATAAAAAATTCTCACAATCTGCAAAAGCTATAGGAAGCCAAGTATAAAGACAGACACTGATGACCTAGAAAAGAGTTTATTGAAAGGGGGAAAAAAGTTATATCAACAGCAGTAGTCTGAAAGGGAGCCAGGGGGTTACGTAGTGAGAAATTTCTCTGGTATCTGAAAACAGATAGAGCAAATAGTCAGGGAAGGCAAGCAAATAGGATAGCAGCAATAGCAATAGGATGATGAGAACTACAGATCTCATTCTTCTAGGCCTGGAAAGAAAGACTTTTTTATCTCAGTAGACTTAAATGATGAACTTCACCCCTGAGGAGTACGATAAGAACCAGGACTCACTGGAGATTAAAGGACTGACTGCTAAGGGAAATTAACAAATCCCACACAGGGTAAGAAATATTTATCTGATTCCTTGTGTTGTACATTGCTCCATTTAGTGATTTAAACTTTCTAATGATCTAAACTTACTCTTATTTGGGCTGTTCTTTGCAAATATGTCAACTAGAAGTTGAGATTCATCTCAAGTGAGTTTGAGGTTACCCATGGGAAATGCTGCACAGCTCCAATGCAGCAACTCTTCACACTGAAGATGTTGTAGTTTACTAAGCCAGGCTGTACACTGTATACAAGGCTGTTATCACAGTGTTTTTCCATCATCTCTGCCTTTATACATTGAGCTTCTGAGCTAAGTAAAGAAAGGAGGGCATAGGAAAATCAAGGAAGCAGAGATACAATGGTAACACCATGGAAGGTGACTGCTGGAGCATACTGAAGGATGCTCATTTATTATTCACAAGTTGAGAATTCCTTTGACACATTATACATTAAAAGTGGAGACGAGAAATGGAAGTTAAAAAAAAAAAAAGTAAAATCCTGTTTATATCTTAAGGCATGTTTCAATTTTCAGTTCTGCTTATATCAGCAGTTCAACTACTATAAATTTTCTGAGAAGTCATAAACTAATTAAAACCAAGGAAGATATATTGGAATTATTTGCATTTCTTACATTTCTAAAGTTGGAGCAGTTAATTTGTTTATGTGGACTACATGATAGGCATTTCTGTTTCACTTCTTTATTGATAACTCTTGTAAATATTTTTTTTCTTTTTTGCTGGCTTCAAAGCTATTGCCAATGGGCAAAAAGCTATTATAAGTTTCTAGTTCAGTGGGTAGTAAAAATTAAAAGCAACATAGAACGTATTTTTGGCCTGAAATATAGGTATTTGCTTATGGTTGCTTTGTGAATCACCAACAAGTTGCAGTCCAGAAAGGAAATGCAAGAACCTCTACACTATGCAGTCACCTACCTTTATGATCAATCTTAGAGCCAACTTTTTAGAATCAAAAAAATTTCAAAGATGTTCAGGGGCCTGAAGAGGGAAAATGTCTTCCCTTTACAGTAGCTGGTCCCGATTTTCTGTTGTACTCATGGTAGAATTCCTTTTTAACTTCCGTATGTTGATTCTGTTCTAATACCTACCCAGACATTCAATCCATTTACAGCAACCCAGACATTCAATCCATTTCCAGTAACACTACTTCTGTGGACTGTACTTACAGTCACCATGTGTGATGTTAACTTTGCACTTTCTCAGATATCATTTCTCTCCAGTTACAGCTTGTCTCCTTTGCAGGATGATATTTTACAGAAGGTCAGCAGTAACTCAGAGCACCACATAACCAGAACAAGCACTCCACTGTGATGTAAATGAAAGCCTGAACTATGTGTCTGTTTTCCCCTCGTAATGGATTGCAAAGTTGGGGTTTCAATCCGACCTTTTTAAACGCCACTTCAGATGTTCTAGAACAACTAAGACATGGTCTGGTATCTGGCATACTCATTTGCAGCTTGAAAGCCCTGAAGTTAGTTCACAGACACATTGTCCAATACAGTAGGAAATAAGAAGGGCAGAGCAATAAACAGAAGGTTTTGTAAGAAATTCATACTGAGATTAGATCAATTACTCTCTGGAGGTTGTTCTCTTTCTAAATAACAGCAATAATGAGTAAAATTGATTTTTTTTTTTTTTTTTTTTTTTTTTTTTTCTTGAAGAGAGGTTTTAAACATTAAAANTTTTTTTTTTTACTATTTTTTGATCTGTGACATAGGGAAAAACGTTAATATATATATCACAGGCATGGGTAGTTGAATACATTACAAATTTCATTTTATACAGATGCCATTGAACTCACTGTGCTCTAGATCTTACACAAAACCACATCTCCACTTCTGTGGGTGTTAATGGATCTTCTGACATCAAATTAAGAAAATGGAATCTCCAGAATTATAGTATCAGAAAAATGGCATACCTTTATTCCAATTCCAGAATATTCTCCATCACTGGGCAATAATCAAAGGGCCAGATCTTTGAGATAAATGGGCAGAGGGGAAAAATAAATTGCAAATACTTTTGTGATATGAAACCTTTGTCCTGAAGAAATAAAAGAAGAGGAGAACAAATGCTAAGCATTCTCTAGGGAGTTGTTCTTCATTTAAAGTAAGCTAAACTTAGTCTGCTATCAGAAGTCAGCAATCTCAATTTATTGAAGCAAGAGAATGCACAGATCTTACTGGCAGTGCTGGGCGAATGTGCCCATTATCTGCGTAAACCCTTCTTGTCAAGGAAATTTGCAATACCACTGAGAATCCATGGCAGACTGTATATCTTGTGATAAAAAATAGCACCAGCAAAACACTGCTTTACAGTGCAAAAATTTCTTAAATATTATAAGTGAACTGTTCTCTGAGGGTTCAATCTTTTCTCATCTCCTGAAAAGTGTTATATAAGTTCTGAAAGAGAAGTGTGTCTACATATTAATGCTTGGAAATATGATAATAATGACATGTTCCGATGCATTTTCCATCAAACTAAAATAATTTGACAAATATATCCACAATTCTTTAAGCATCTGGAAAAATATTATTTTTTTTAGGGTAAGAAAAAAAATAATTCAATACATTGAAACAGATCTATTGGGAAGAACTTCTGTCATCTTTATTCTGATTTCCCAACAGAAGACGGTTTTAGCCCCATATTGTTCTGGAAAGTTTTTAATGGGCTATGCAAAAGCAGATATTTCTGATTAGGCAAAAAGTGTAACTTTGTGATATCAGAAAAAGGATTATAAAATCGTCTGTGAAAACAACCTAAAAAAGAAAGTGAGGAGAACACAGACAACAATGAAATGTAGAATCTGATCTACAATAAAAAAGCACAGCCGAAAAAGTACTTGGCTTCTCAGGTTTTAATAGAAATTGTAACAATTTTCTAGGCAGAATAAATTGTAAACAACCCTGCTTTCATTAAAAGACCTTCATAAGTACAATTCTCCAAAAAAAAAAAAAAAGGCTTATTCTCTCAGTTTGCTCTCCAAAGCTGCAGAAAAATATTACAACTTAATGCATTTTCTTTGTATAACAAAGGAATTCTATTCCAGCTCTTGTTCTGCCTTGCTTACATGAGCACAGATACGGCATCATTTTGTTGTCTGTCCTCCTGTTCATACTTGTAAGCCTTTACTCTCTCTGAACAGTACTTTTAAAGTATGTAATAAAACTTAAATAACAACAAAGAATCTCTTGTACCTTAAGAATACAGTAGAGAAAAAGTATCATACTCTGTATTTTCCTTTTTTTTTTTTCCTTTCAAATGAAAATTGTAGCACAAACAGAATACAGAAGGGGATCCAAGGAACTCTTAATTTTGCTGGATGGTATATTTGGTATAGCCCTGTGACTCTACCCTGACCTACATTTCCCTGAGGGTTTTAAGCTCCTCATTATGAGGGTGAATATTCCACAAATGAGGATTTAATATTGTGGAGATTTTAATTTAGAAGATGCACAAGTTCAGGCCCAAGAGATAAAAGTTTGACTGGTGAAATGATCAATTGTATGGACTGAGGCTTTAACACCTACTTAGTCTGCTGAAGCCATAGAATATTATTGAGCTGAATCATGCACATGCTGGGGTTTTATATTGCTGCAGTCTGCACAGGTAGATAGGGACAAACTACGGAACCTTACTACGGAACCTTACGCTTGTACATTTCAGTCAAAGTGCATAGATACAAGCATAAATATTTGAAGATCCAGTGCACTGCTGTGGAATATACTGATAATAAACGAATAGGGGTACATTAATGAAAAAGTCTATTTGGGGTCAAAGAACAAAACTCTGTTGTTTTGGGTTATGAAAACATGGGAGAAAAAATGTCTACTGATATTTTTATGAAATGAAACCTTTTTCCTACAGAAAAGGAGAGGATGACTGGATGTGGCTACAAGAGAAGATGACTACAAGAGAAATATAGTTTTGTAGAGACAGATACAGCTCCAACTGACTACCATTTTCAATGAGACATCAAGAATTTGGGTTTTATTATTCTGCAAAACATCATCAAAAATTCTCTTAATGGAATTTTTGTAGGTTTTTTCTTTAAAATCACAACAAACAAACAAATAAAACCCTCCCAGAATGCCAGCCTTTATAGAATTCAGAAATCCAGTGGTAAAAATAGCAACTGTCTTCTGTTAAGAGCATTCTGATTATTTTTAATGCCTGATGATAGAAAACATGAATTTTCAAAAGCGCAAACTTGTCACAGACATAAGAAAAGCCCTTTCTGCCCACCTTCTTTCCACTGTTTCCTAGAATAGAAAGCAACAGAAAATCTGTTCCTGAATATAATATATATATATATATATATATATATAAAATATAAATATAAAAGCTGGAATGCTAGATAACTGCATAGTGTGTGTGTACTTCATAGGTGTTTTAGTAATATTTTATGTATAGACTGTGACACAAAGAAAAGGTCCCAATAAAGGGCAATGTTTAAACAATAGATTCAAAGTGTCTTGTACCAAGCAAAAACATAACTATGCATTTGTTTTTGAGATAAATTTCTTGTTATGATTTGAGCTAAGCAGTAATTTTTAAAATTATATGGCCAGTTTGGCAGTTGCATTATTGGAGTCTCTGTATGTGTGAGAAGTTTTATGCAACATGCTATAGGAAGTGCATAATTTTGTACTTCCTTAGGTGAAATGAAAACATGATGCACAATAGGCTTTTACCTTAAAAGACACATTTTTCACTTCCTTCCTCTACTTCCCCCCACAAAATCCAATCTAGAATAGTCCAAACACTGCTTTCAGCTGTTGATGCTAAATCATCACTCGCTGATCTGTCATCGCAAGTACTTCTATCCAAAGCTGAATATTTCTATCCAAAGCATGACATTGCTGCATCAAAGGTTTGTTAGAAGTTCACATCCTCTTATAAATCTGTGTAGTTAAACAACTTATGTAGTAATGAACACAAATAATACAGATCCAGCTTTAAATAAGTTCAAAACCAAATATCTACTTTGTCACAAACCACAATTTTAGTAGCTATTCAAAGACACTGCTTGATAGAAATATCTTGTATTGAAATGAACATGCCCATGATCTTTCTCATGAGATCACAGTCTAATACTCAAGGAGTTTATTGGAAACACAGAATAAAATACAAAAATACATAATGGTCCACCTCCTTCATTTCAGGAACAAAAGTCTGGCTTTTTCTATAATGTTCCATCAGAATCTGAGTGGGATTGATATATTAGTCTGGGAAAGTGCTGTAGTCTCACTTAGAGAATATTTTTCATATATAAATTAGCCCTTCAATTTTTATGATTATTTCTTAATATTGATATATATTTATTGCTCTCTTTCGGAACTAGAATATGCAATACATTAATTTATTCCAAACAAATAACATGATCTTTTTTCTGCTGTAAGTATAGTTAAACACTAGAGCAGATTCTTTAAGAAGATTATACAATCTCCTTCCCTGACTGATTTTACAAACAGATAAAAAAGTCTGTAAAGAATTGTTCCAATATCACTGCATGTGCCAAACATACCAATGATGGAGTTAATGCATTACAGAGGACTAGTGATCTGTAAGATCTCAGAATGTATTCCACAGCAGTACTACAAATTTATAACTGTAAAATAAAGCAAATCCCACACACTTCCACACAGGCATACAAAGAAAGCCCCACAATACACACATACATAAAATCTCAAGAGGAAAATTTAGACAAACATTTAAAGTTTACTCTTATTTTCATCAGGTTGCAAAGTGGAGACCACAAGGTAATACCTGATGAAGAGCACGGCTGATTTAGGTTTGGGTTTTGGAAAGGTTAGACAGTTTTTTCCTCAAGAAATGTTCAGAAACACTTGGTTGGGAGACTCTGAGGGCTGTTTTCCTTGTGGGCCTATCTGTTATGAAATTTCTGATTGTAATGTTCAGGCACACTTTCTTAGGAATGGTAGGAAGCAATAGACTATCTTCCAGGACCCACAGAAGGACCTGCTCTTGATGTCATATCTCTAAAAGTAAGCATGAATTCCAATTTTTATGACCCTTATTTTTTTTTCTCCTTTAAGCAATAATTGGCAATAACCTTGACAGTACCCAGGCAGTGCTATTCACCTAAAAGTAGGCCAAATTTACATATTTTTCATTAATCCACTTTTCAAAAACATTCGTGAATGTATGAAGTATAAATGCTAAAATAAAGTGAATATAAATCCAAAATGCAATATCTGATTATTCATAGTTTACAATATATTATGTACACATGTCCTTGATATCCAACAGCTCAGTGATGACATATTACAGTTTTCTGTTTCTGTCAGGAAATGCATGGAAATTGTTCTGTTCAATTGAGACATCCCAGACAAAATAGAAGCCCGTTTCTTTGAGATTGATGTATTTGATTTACCTTCATTGTTCCTTAGAGTAAAGTTGGGATTCAAAGAAAGCCCTTCATCAAGAGAAAAATGGAATCTTGCGCCATTTGCAGAATTATCTTTGTCAGTAGCAGTGATAGTCTGAATTACCTGAAATAAAAATTTAAAGTGAATATGTTGAAATTTGAACTTGACCCATATAGTACCTGACCTCAGCAGGATGCTCAAGTTTACCTTATTTTAATTTTCTACTTGACTGCTGCTGAATTCAACAGATGAAATGACTGGGTCATTAACTTGATTTCTCTAGCAGGAAATATTTTAAGAACCACACTTCAGAGCCAGGTAAAAGCATCTAAAGGATCTATACTTTCTGATGTTTTGAATGGTCAGGACCTGGTACTGAGATTATCACCATCTGCATTGTATCCTGCCGACTTCCTGAATTACAGTTTTAGCTAAATGTCTTCCTGCATTACATTAGCTCATTTTTATAAAGTCAAAAGACAGGCTGAATCAGGATGGTCTATGTGAAGAGTCATCTGCTTGCTGTCCTAATAATTAGATGTACTTCAATACTGGTAAGGAAAAGTAATTAACTAAAATGGCAGGTATATATTACCATATTTCTCCTTAAAATTCCTGTTAAGAATCAATTTTAAATTGTCAGAGAACAAAACAGGAAGAACAGCAGCCACTCCTGGCTTTAGCTTAGTTTGCCCAAAAAGAAGCAGAACTGGATGTAGTAACCATATATGAGAGAGGTATTTTTGAGAGGTAGGACCTTTGCCTTCAAAAGCCCTGGCGTTTTTTTAAATTTACTTTCAACTAAAATTGATCTAAGCTCTTGGAATGTGGGACCAAACAGTATTTCTACCTCTGCTTTCATTTTCATGCTGGGTCTTGAAACTCAAGCGCTAAAGTGGAATCCAATAAAAGTGGTTCTGTGATATAGGCAGTGAAGCCCACACAGACTGCTGCACAGAGCTGATAGATATCCTGAGGGAAACATAAAAGAGGGAGGGAAAGTGCTCTTTTCATAAGAATTTTTCTGTTCAGTGTTCAACTATAGTCTGTCTGGACTGAACCTGAAACATAAACAGTGGTTTGAAAGACAGCACACAGTTCTCTACCTCCATTCATATAAGAGAAGCAAAACAAATATATTTTTAAAGCATGTTCTGGTTTGGGCTGAGGTAGACTCAATTTTCTTCACAGTAGCTGGTAGAGGCTGTGATTTTGATTTGTACTGGAAAAAGCGTTGACAGACAAACACAGAGATGTTTCTGTCATTGTTGAGCAGGGCTTGCACAGCGTCAAGGGCTTTTCCGTTTCTTGTACCACCCAACCAGCAAGACGGTGGGGGTGCAGGAAAAGTTGTGAGGGGACACAACCAGGACAGTTGACCTCAACTGGCCAAAAGGATTTTCCATACCATATGATGTCATGCTCATGTAAAGCTGGGGGAAAAAGAAGGAAGGAAGGAGGGGATGTTTGGAGTGATGGTGTTTGTCTTCCAAAGTCAGCGTTGCTACCTGTGATGTTGCTCTGCTCTCCTGGAGATGGCTGAACACCTGCCTGCCCATGGGAAGTGGTGATTTCCTTGCTTTTCTTTGCTTGCATGTGCAGCTTTGGCTGTACCTATTACACTGTCTTTATCTCAATGTACAAGCTCTCTCACTATTACTTTCCTGATTCTCTTACCTGTCCTACTGGTGGGGGAGTGAGTGAGTGGCTGTGTGGGGATGAGTTTCCAGCTGGGGTTAAACCATGACAACTCAATAGGGTAAAATGCTTATTCCACTTACTATATACAATAAAGTACATTGCATTGACTATACACATCTGAAACAATTAACAGTACTTATGATGGCTGCCAATAATATTTTACAAGTTTGTCATAATACTTTTTTGCTGAAGTGGAGAAGACTAAAATCAATCTGAAGCAATTTGAAATATCTATAATAATGCATATAACTTTTACCAAAGTCATGTCAATATTGGTTGAAAATTTTGGTAAAATCTAATTTTTCACTACTTAATTTTGAA
This sequence comes from Melanocharis versteri, assembly GCA_013397845.1. NCBI lineage: Eukaryota > Metazoa > Chordata > Aves > Passeriformes > Melanocharitidae > Melanocharis > Melanocharis versteri. The sequence continues at coordinate 69,072 of VZTG01005250.1, read as the reverse complement.
AAGGTGGCATAACTGTTAATGAAACTACAATGTAAAACCAGAAATACAAGATTTTCTTATCTATATATATTTAGTTCATAATGTTGAAATGGTATGTGGCGCAACAAGACAAAAAAGGAGTGATAGAAGAATATGTTCAAAAGAATCAATTTCTGTTATTTTTCAAATACTAAAAATACCATTAAATACCATACACATCTGTAAAAACTTCAGATAAGACCAAAAGAAAAAGATACTATTTTATTAAATACTTTTTTGTAAATCCTCAGTGTTGTTTCTCAGTGAAATATAAGTCAATTTGCCATGCAGCTTCAGCTTTTATTTGAGAGCGCGGTGGATAAATTTTCATCCTGTTGCCCTCTGCTACATAAAACATTCAGTGACATTTTACAGAATGCTGCTTCGAGAGCATGCCATTTTGCAACAAAAATATCTTTGATCAGGGCCTCAGTGACACATGACTAGTATAAAAATTATTTGGTTTTAAGACTAACTTTATAACTCAAAATATACTGTCTATATTCCCTGATTTCACACCTGGAAATTTAAGTATTCCCTGAATTCATGAATGTATGTAAAAAGTATAGCACCACATGGCATAAAAGTTATGCTTTTTCACATAGAAAATAAATATTGTATGTTTACTGGGACAGGTCAAAGCATTTTTAGGGACCTGTTTTTAAACAGAAAGTTCACACACTTTCAGAAAAGATTTCTAAGACATTCATTCAGTGGTGAGAAACAAAAGTATGTGTCATCTTGACACCCAAATGTACTATTAACCCTTTTCTAATTAATTGGCTAAGTACTTAATAGCCTTTTATCAGACACTAACATGCACCTTACCAAGTTTGATTAAAATAAAAATGTAGACACATAATCTCAGCTTCAGTAATGCCCAGTTGACAACACTGATAGGATGAAACTGAAGGGTCATGCTATTTTTTTAAAGGCAAGACATGACGAGAAAAGAGAATCTCAGAAACTGAGGAGAACTAATTGAAGAGGACAGAGACCAGGTGCTAAATTCTACCCAGAATCTTTTTAGAACGGAATCAATAAACAAGCAAATATACACATGACAATATACACATAGCAGAGGCATTCCTTGCCAGCTAACATTGATTTCCTTTATGCAAGATGGCAAAATGTCATTTTCCTACATTGGCAAAATTTCACAGTCATTCAGAAAATCAGTATATGTCAAGAAGTCAGTATTCTCCAAGTCTGAATGTCATATAAGATCAAATCACAGCTACTTTATCTACTTTAATGTATAATATCAACCAGGCTTCACTTGGAATCTGCTGTAGATGCTTAGTCTGTCTTCTCAACTATGTGATTACTAAGTGACTAAAGCTGTAACTTCAGGATGGAAATGATTGTCTCCTCATAACCATTTCCTTTTTGACATCCCTTAGGGCTGGTCATTTAAGCTTAAGGCTTAATCATTAAGCGCTTGAAGCTTTTTTTTTTTTTTTTTTTTTTTTTTTTTTTTTTTTTTTTTTTTTTTTTTTTTTCTTTTTTTTTTCTTTTCCTTTTTTTTTTTTTTCCTTCCGGAAAATAGAGCAGTGGAGGTAAAAGGAAGCAGGAGACAGAAGCTCTACCATAAGATGATACTCTGATTTCACTCCATAGAAGGGTCTTCTGATAATAAACAAGCAAACACAAAAATTCTTCCAATGACAATCTACTGGTCAGTTTATCTCACACACAATAATTTCAAAATAGATGTGCTGAGGAAAGAAATAATTAATCTTACAGGACAGTGCAACCTGGAAGCCCAAGTCAAGCAGCACAGCACAGAATTTGTTCTTTAGGGATAAACCTTATGAAACATTCTCACAGGATGGTGGATAACTCAAAGTTGTACTGTCTTTTTAGTGATTCAGAACTACCCAGCTGTGAACGCATTTTAGCATATGGAACACTTGTCTTGTTCTGCAATCAGTTTATTTGCCTCTCCCTAATATTTGTTGAACACCATCTTATTTTTTCTTTCCTTAGACTAGATGGGAAAATTTGAGCAAAATACTTATACTTTTGTGTTTTGTTTTGGCTTTTGTTTAGTGTTACAATTTTTCTGAAACCTCATTGCGAAATACAAACAAAAAAAATAGTTCATTTCATATATGTAAAGGAGTCCTGCTAGTTGAAGAATACAACATCAAGCTGGTCCAGCCTTTGGCATTAAACTACTGCTTGTAGAGTCCCTCATGGTAGCACTAATCTCAGGTGTTAAACTGCAGTGTTGCCGAGGTCAGGAGTCATTCACACTTGCAACAGCAGCTCAGGGAAAAAGACAATGCGGACCCAAATAGTGAGCAAATGCTACTGCCAGCCTTAACAATCTTGCCCATAAATTATCATTTTTAAAACTGCTATTGGAGAATTAAAACTTTGCTATGAAATAATAGCTACTTACCAGCAACAACAGCCCCAGGAGCCCCAACAAAGAATATTTCTGAGAAAGCTTCACTGCATGCTTTACCTTATTATTGGTTATAACAATTTAACATTTATTGTTAAAATGTATAATTTAAAAAAGATCAGAAAAAGTTGAAATCAATTTCAATAAATGCTTAAAAGAGATCTTTTTTTTTTACATTAATTTGTTACAAGTTCTAATTCTTGTATATATGCCTTTATTTGAGGTTTCCAAAACATTATTTTTACTTTAATAAGCATTTGATAATAGATATTCAGTTGATAGACAGACCTCCTCAGATTTTCCAGGGCTTTGAATGAGGTGTCTCAATAAGAGCACTGAAGAACACTATACAGTCATTAGATAAGAGGGAAGATCCTTGTGCACATAATTGCTCTAAAGACAGGAAATAGGATGTCTTCTGTAAATTGTATATTCCACAAGGAAAGAAAGTCACAGTGACTTCCTGTTTGTGCTGGTCCATTTGTTGATCAGTATAATAATAAATTTCTCATAAAGACTATGATTATCAGCCCATCAAATCTACTTATGATGTTGAATTGTTCAAAGAAGAAAAGAGGAAGGGTTGGCATTAAAGACCTTCCTATACTCAGTAGCCGGGCAATACAAAGACAAAATAAATTCATTATACATAGACATAAAGTCTTAACTTCACACACATGATGGTGATCTCTGATCTGCCTATTACCTCTAATGACATTGGTGTTACGGCAGGCAGTTTTTTGCATTCCATGCTTACTAGTGGTTAAAAAGCAAAGTCACTCTCAGAAATTGCTATGGAAGTAGTAAAGATCAAAGCAGACATGATCATATACTATGAAGCATTAACTATTATAAGAATTACAAGCCTCTACATACATGCATCTTGAATCTTGATTCTATCTCAAGGTGAATAGAGAGGAATTGGAGAAAGTTTAAAGGAGGACAAGATGAATGGTCAAAAGTCTGGAAGTGCTTTATCACCAATTGCCCCAGTTAAGTAGGACTGACTCAGTGTGGACAAGAGACAGCTAAGGGACAATGTGCTAGAGATTTATGCATATCACAGTGATAATAAATGGGGATCCATTGCACTCTCTCTTTCTCTCCCAAGAGAACTGGTATACATCAATTGAAGAGAGTATGGAAAGATTAAAAAAAAAAAAAATAGGTCTTATTGAAGCATGCAATTAAACTGCAAAATTCCTTGGTCCATGAGGCAGCAGATACCAAAAATTTGTGTTTGTTATAGGAAAATTTAGATTCATATAAGATGGTTATTAAAGGATTATTAAAAATACACAAACCACATTTGGATCAGGAAATGACCTGCAAATGATCTGATACCAGGGAAGTATTTGTGGTAAGTATCCCACACACTTGCCACGTTCTTATACTGTACTTTAGGTGCCAGCTTTTGGCTACTGTTGGAGTGAAGATAACTTTGATCAGGCTATTATAGTCAGATGAAGTATGGCATTTTTATAGTCTCGGCTTTAAAACCAGAAATATGTCACTATGCATTTATGTACACTGCTTTTAAGGATTTGATGAAAATAATGTTATTACTAGTAATATATACATCAGGAAAGAGATGAGCTCATAACTGAAATATACAGCCTGTGCAATAATGCAAAACAAGCACGGTGTTGTGGGTAAAAACTCAATCTACGCAGAAAAGCAAAACTGCTTGGAAAAATTGTCAAATCCTGGGCTGCAATGAAGTGCATCAATCAGAGGAGCAGTGGCTGGAATTTGGTTCAGCTATTCAGTCTCAGTTCTGGCCCTCCCCATGCTCATAGCTGTGTAAAACCCATTCAAGATCTTTTGTGTAATGACCCTGTATAGACAGGGGCAACCAGCATGCAAAGAGTGGGGATGTGAGCCATGCTCACCAGCTGTTTCAGTCAGCTGTATCTGAAACATTGCTGCTCTGTAGCACTCAGATGAGAGATGTTAAATCTGCTTCATCCACTTTGTTCAGCATAGTGGCTTGTCAAATTCTATCCCTTATCTGACAGGATTAAAGTTTTACCTGTCTTTACAGAAGATAGTTTGAGTATTTTTTTTGCAGCAGCAAGAAAGAGATATAGAAGAAATGCCAACATTTTGTCCCTTTTTCCTAATACAATCAAAATTTCAATCAAATGCAAAATGCCAAAATGAAATCAGAAAGAATTATGACATGTTCTGAACTTCTGACATATGTAACATTAACAAAGTAATTGTTCTTTATCACTGGGAGAAATATAGCTGTGAGAGTTACCTGACCAGGCTTTGTATTTTCACAGACGACTACATCATAATCTCTGGCAAGCTCTGGAGGATTGTCATTGACATCCAGGATTCTAACACCAACTGGAACGTGGCTCACTAGCCCAGGATTGTCTGCAAAACACACAGGATGGTATTAAGTCTTTTGAAACACTCAGTATTGCATGTCAGCCTCAATTTAAAAGTGGCATATTGACACAATAACTAGATGAAAACTGGATGCAGCTACAGAAATTTAGGTAACAACATACTAAAAGATGTTTGTTGTGCTTCATTAGCTGTTGTGAAAAAATAGCAATTAAAAAGAGTGGGAAGTATGGTGTGAGTCTTAAGTCACTTTAATCACATACAAGCTACTCTAGAAGTGAAGTGGGAGGAAGCTGCTGGACTTATACTGTTACACTGTATGCTAAGAAATGATCAATTGCTTGGTAATGAATGTTAAACTGTCATCACAGTGTTGAATTAAATCTAATGCAAAAAATATTAAAGCATTTTTCTTTTTCACAGTTCCTTAAAGAGTTTAGAAAACAAAATGAAAATGTAATAATAAAATATGAATGCATAGGTATATATAAACTTTTCCCAAGCTTGAGTTCTAGTTTCTCACAAATTACTATGGTATTTCACATAGTAGTTGGTGAGTGTGGCTTTGGCAGAAGAAAAGAAAGAAAGTTTAGCAAAACTGAGTCTGGTTTTTGCAGGAAGAAAATAATGTTTAAGTAACAGTGCCTTAGGCTATGATCCGTACTTTCATGAAAGCTCACCCTCAGAAAGATTACGCCCTCAAAAAAATCACAATAAATAGAATCCTTTTAACAAGAATACAGTTTCTGTGATAAAATGGAAAAAAACCCCCACCAAACCACAATTCTTTTCAATACATAACCCCCTTTTTCTTACTTCTAAGTACTAAGGTAATTTTATTTTATTGAAAGAATCATGTATTTAAACTTTTTATAATTAATTAATAAATACCTTCTGGAGTCTGCACCAGCATGAATCAGTTAGATGACAAACTTCATCTTACATTCACTAACTAAATGAGACTATCAGTAGAAGACAGACTTTCAAATGGAATAAAATGGAAGAATGGAGTATTATAGATTGACATTTTAAAAGTTCATGTCGCTGTATGTGTTCATGAGAAGAAAAAGAAAAAGAAAAAGAAAAAGAAAAAGAAAAAGGAAAAGAAAAAGAAAAAGAAAAAGAAAAAGAAAAAGAAAAAGAAAAAGAAAAAGAAAAAGAAAAAGAAAAAGAAAAAGAAAAAGAAAAAGAAAGAGAGAGAAACATTAGTAGTCCAAGCTTCATTCATGGTGAAACTTCATTCACTATGGTTATTTTGATCACAATTAATCCCTACCAATTTTCTGTTAAAAAGAGTAATTTGTAAAATGTCTTATATTTGTCACACCTTTAATGTTCTCTGCTCGGAATTCTGGAAAGCATTGACTCGACACATACTTGGCTTTAAAACCACCAGTGATGTAGGCTCACAATGAAAGAATATTTGAGAATGTTGAAGTTTATTTGACAAATGAAGAGAACTCTCCTTTTCTGTTTTCGCATGGATACAAACCAAAGCATCTAGGTCTGAGAAGTTCCCTCAGATTTTTCACATTCTCTTTTTAACTAACATGTGTATGTTCACATGATGATTTTTATTCACTTTTGGAGCTTAGTCAATCATCTCCATAAAATGTCAATAGAAAGGAGATTAAAAAGTTAGCAGAAGACTTAACTAACAGAGGAATGCTATTCTCAATTACCATTAGCATTAGAAGTTAGAAGAACATGCTCAGAAGACGTTTATAGGCTTGCAAATTCCGTTTTCTTGCTGAAATTTTCCTTGACTTTTTTTTTCAGTTTTACCCTGAATCTATGAATATCTTTGTAAGAGGTGAACTAAGAGACTAAACTGGACTATCTTAACTGTGTTTATGCAAGAATGAGGCTTTCTATTGCCATCTAAAAAATACCTTTAGTAGAAATCTTTGAGGAAAGTTAAAATGCTAGGGATATATGAAGTGAAGGAAGAATGACACTTGGCTCTCCACCAAGTATTTGGGAGAAGGGAACCATTTATCTACCTCTGCTGTTTTTTTCTGAATGAAGTAATCTTCTCTCCAGAAGAATATTTGCAGCATGAGTATTAATACAAAAAGATGTTTGTTCCTTTCCTGGAGGTGGGTTGAAAGATTGTGCAGAACAGCACAAACAGTATAGATTTAACATTTTTTACTGCTCATTTAAATGTAGCTAACAACTCATTTAGGTAATGTCCTCTGTCAACGTAATCAGACAATGAAATTACAAAAATCCTGTAATTACAATTACAGAACATGATATCTACAGCTCAAAGAAATTTTGGTTTTGAGGCTTTGTTGAGAAGGTTCTTGCGCATAATTTGTGAAGTATGTGAACTAGAAAGTGGTATAAATGAAAGGAAGGACACAGTGCACTAAAGAGACAGTACACAAAACATAATAAGCTCCTAGAAGGCAGAGATTACCGTAAAGGGTTAAAGATTATTAAATCCATTTTTGAGGGGATTAATAAACCATAATGAAGAATTTGAAGATCTTAATACTACAGAAAGCCTGGAAGAGTTTTAGCGAGAAGGCAACAGAAGTTGTGATTATCAGATAATCATAGGATCACTAAAAAATCTTAGTTGAAAGGGACTTCTGGAGGTCACTGGTCCAGCTTCCAGCTCGAAGCAGGGCCATCTTCAAAGTTATAAGGAGACATGATACATCTAAGAGGAAGGGAGCAAAAAAGCAGGGAGAGCATAGGGCAGAGGGTATCAGAGATAAAGGACTGCTCTCTAGGCCTGGCATGTTTGGAATAGTTACTGGGGAAGGAAAAATCAAACTTTTTAGTCCAGTGCGTGACAAAAAGAGTCAAATCTTTTTGTTTCAGTACAGCGTTGCAGACCTCTTTGCCTCACCCTGAATGTGTCCTCTTGTATGCCTGTCACTGCTACCCAGAGCAGCCTTACTCAAGTCAGTTATATTTGCAGTAGTTTTACAGAGAGATTTTATGGAGATTCAGAAAGTTTACCTTCATTTCTTTTGCAGCTGTTTTGCAGTACAAAGAATTTATAAATACCTCATCAGTTCGAAAGAGCTCTTTATGCACAAGGTAATATTAGTAACTCTCTGGAAGCCAGTACCTCATGGGATCACTGACATTTGCAGGCAAATTTCCATACTGACAGGCTATTCACTACAAAATGCTAATTGTACAGTATTAACACCACTTACCAAAACAGTCTTGAAGAGTGTGCACACAACATAGATTTTATGCAAGGCAACAGAACAGATTATAATGGGGAAAGAGAATGAGAAGGAATTGAAGGAAATAAGGTTTTTTCCTTTTTCTAAGTTTTGATTTTGAGAATCAACACAGACTCCAGTCTTTTTCAAGAATACGATTCACCTGCAATCTCCAAACCAATCTAATAACTGCCACTTCTAATAGTACATTTTTCTTAATTAGACCCATTTCTTGCAGCAGTTTGGCAGATTTCCCGTTTTAAGACAATCAGTGGTGACATACATTTCAGGCCTGCGCATTACAAAATATTCTGTGTCCTATTAGCATTATGCCTCAAGACTAGATTTTCAAAGTGAATGCTCTCTATTTTAAGGGGAAACTGAAGCAGAAACACTGCTCTGATTCACCTATGCTAGGGACTTCCTTTCTTATGCTTGAAATTTTTCCCAAAATAAATAGTTCTTTTTCCAGAATACTAAACATCTGTAAAGTAAATCAATTTCATCATCAGATCCTCCATTGGCAAGTCCATGATAAATATACAGAAGACTCAATTAACAGGCAATATGAAGCCTTGAATCTTCTCTTCGATTAGTTTCTGTGGGCAAACTTTAAAACCCCTATCTAAGAAGAAAGATTTTTTTATACAGTTACTGATGTTGAGACTTCCTTTTTACACTAAGAAAATTCCCATAGGCTTTATGAAAATGAATTCTACCTGAATGACTTTCAGAATAGAAGTCCTAGAAATCAACAGTCTTTTGTGGGTTTGTTTATTTGCTTTTTGTTTGTTCTGTTTTCTTGTGCTTTTTTCAGGTTTTTTTTTGTTTTTTTTTTAAGTTAGACTGCTAACTAAGTGTAGACTGGTTCATAACTGTTTACTATATAAGCCCATTTTGGCGTCTTTTCAACACCTTGCAATGCAAACCAATACCTAGGAAATTCAAATAGCTCTCTATACCAGTACTTTTTAAAAAGAAGTACAAAGAACTCATCACACTTCTCTAATAAAGATTAGTTTCAACACATTAGAAGCATAAACATAGATCTAGGAAGGATAAAATATACTACCGAAACAAAGCTAAAGTGATGAAAGAATGTCCAGTATGCAAATGAGAGTGGCAATATTCATAAAATTCTGGGTTTAATTCAGGATGGTGTATTTGTGATAAACTAAATTTTCTGGCAAGGAAAAAAAATGATGCAGAATCTAGTAGTAAGAGTAATGTACTAGTCTGCCTTTTTTTTAAGGAATTGAGTACTTCTAAATAATGTTACCCGAAGTTGGATAGCAGCAGCAGCTATATAGTAATAGCAGCAATAGTAATAATCACAGCACTGCAGTAGACGTAAAACATTTAGAGCTTTCAAGCTGGAAACCCCGTGTGCCTTAATGCAAGCAAAATTCTCACAGACGATGTGGGTGTTGACTGCCTGACTAGAACAGGGCACCACAAAATATACTGGTTCTGTGGCCAGAAATGTCCATTTTGAGATTTCTGTAACAAAGCTTCAAATGGGGAAATAAATGCCATATGATTCCAAATTCTATCCCTTCTCTGGGGCCCCACCTTGGTAGCTAAGAAGAGCCATACCCTACCCCATTTTCAGATGATAACGTAGGAATAGCTTCATCACAGCTTTTCCCAAAGAAACAGGAGAAGAAAATCCAGCAAGCCTAGAAGCCAATGACTAAACCAATATAAATGGGGAAAAAGCATTGAAATTGGAATTAGAAGCATCATCTCTTGAACAGGATGGAGAACTAACTGCCTTTCAACAACTGTAAGACTTTTAAAATTTTTTGTAGGCTTTCTTTATTGCCTTGATAAGCAGATTTAAAAGAACAGCGAATGCTGCTACATACACATGATTTTTGAACAATTCCACGACTGCTCTGGGCAGCTTGTTCCAATACCTGACCACCCTGTCAATGAAGAAATTTTTCCTAATATCAAGATTAAATCTCCCCCGTTACAACTTTAAACCACTTCCTCATGTCCTCTCGGTTGTTACTTGGGGTAGAAGAGGCCAACCCCCACCTTGCTGCAACCTCCTCTCAGGCAGTGGTAGAGAGCAATAACATCTCTGAGCCTGTTTTTATTCAGGCTAAATGGCTGGATTCAATGATCCTAGAAGTCTTTTCCAACCTTAATGATTCTATGATGCTGTAAATTCATATTGTTGTGGTGCTTTAGTAGGTAGCTTGCCAAGGCTGAAAGTAAACTGTACAACTGGTAAGTTTGGACAGGGTACCAGTACTGTGTCCAGCTTTCACCAGTAAAAGGATAGCAGATATACAGGTCATTGTCACTATACCATGACAAATACAGTCTTAAAACTCAGACCCTGTCAGGTTTGTTGTTTTTGTTTGTTTTTTTTTTTTACAATCTACTTTAATCTCTTTCAGATTTAAGGAAATACTTTTGTGGCAGATTCTGTTTCTTGGAAAAATAAAGTAAATGTTACCAATACCAAAACTCTTTCTGAAACTGAGGTAGCAGACAGAGTGCAAGTGAGGTCAAAGGTGAAAAATGAATGCGATTTTTTTTTCTTGGTGAAGGCAGGGTTTATGATAACAATTTTGCTTCTGTTACTGTAATGTACCTATAGAGATAATCATAATTATAGCAAAATAATACAAAAGAAAATACTTCCTTCTATTGATGTTAAAAAAAAAAAAATGAATTTCATTGTTTAAGTCTGTTCTTGATTGCTACAAAAAAATCATAAGTTTTGAAGAAAAAAACTGAGACCAAAAATCAGTATGAGAATATTTTATATTTATTGTAAGAAAAAATTCACTTCAAAGAAAAACTAAAACACAAACCTAGCAACAAACTCACTGGTGTTAAACAACCATCCTGCTGTCGACCAGATACAAGGGGTTAGGAGATTATAAAACTGCAACAGCATTTTGTTCTGATTTAGATTACTTTCTTAAGGATATTGTAAATGAAACATTTTCTAAAAACTAATTACTTGAAACAAGCTATTAGAGTTATTCTTGGTTATGTGGAAAAATTTAAAATGAGAAAATAAATTGTCACAAATTCTTGTTCTTTTATTTTAATGCTGTATGCCAGGAAGCTATTCCTCCAAAGACTTATTTCCTTCAGGCAATGCATATGTTTCTTTCATGTGTTTCAAAACAAATGGAAATGAATTGCGTATTTTTGTCTTTTGATTTCACTTTTTATAAAATAAATCAATGTGCCTCTTAATAGCATTAACACAAATACTATGTATACTTTATATCTTCCATCTAGCTTCAGTTATCCTTCTCCATATGACAACCTCATGTAGTGCTATCAGGAGTAATATATTTTAATATCCTACCCAAATCTTAGTATTGTCTTTTCTGCAACCATAAAATGTGAAAAAGAACCGTCAAACTCTTCTCATAACTTGCTGTTTAATGATGGTAATATGAGTAGCAATATCCCTGTGATTCTAAAGAACAGATATAACCACACCTCACCATAAAAATACACTTTCTCTGTTTATTTAATTTAATTATAGGACTTTCATTATTCAGCATCTCAAAGGGTTTTATATTTCACTGCTGCAAATTATTAGTTGTCTCTGTGAATCCTGTTTTCCTCTGAATTATGTAACTGTATCTTTCTGTTATTGTTTTTTCTAAGACTTATTAAAAAACTACTTATGTTATAATTAGAAAAGGTACTTTAATGTTTTTTACTCTAATTCTTGTGAAATAACTGTTCCAAACTCTTATTCTTGTGAGCTATCCTGACTTTTCACATAATTTAATTCTGAACAGGGTTTGTTGGCACTCTATAAAAATGTGTCTGAAAGATATTTCTTTGTGTAGATTTTTTTTGCAATCACTGGATTTTCCTGGTATCCTTTCCACAGCACATAGGGTATTGCATATTTTGTCAATGTAGTACTGCTCCAACTCAACACCTGGGTATTTTTTCCCCTGAAGTTCATATAAGGAATATGCATGGCAAAGTAAATACAGAAGATGTATAAACAAAGACAAATATATTTGTTTGGTTGGGGTTTTTTTTCCAATATCTGATTTTTTCTGACACCTTGGAGATATCTGGTTGTTTTTTTTTTTTCCTGTAAAATCAACTGCATAATGGTGTCTCTTCAATATTTTGATTTCTAATCCGTTACAGTATCAAAGCTCTGTATGTACGGTATCCTTTCATGTGGTGGTTTTTTTTGCTGCCTCTTGATGGTATTTTGTTAAGTCTGGCGGATCTGACAGAACCTGGCAGGAACACCATTATTTCAGTTCTTCTGTTCTATACAGCCTCTTCATATCTTTACAAATTAGGAACTCTTTATCGACCCTTCAAACATAAGTTTTTGCACCCATCATATTCAAGTTGGCCCTTTAAGCAAATAGTGGAGAATTGCCTGATTTTCCATTTTTAGCCATTGAAGAGCATTTTGGAGACACTCAGGAGCACCACAACTCCATCCCAGAATGGTTGATGATCTAGCAAACCCAGAAATCCATTCAACACACTGATATGATAACCAGCTGCACAAGAGAAATATGCGAAAACTTCCCAGGAGAAGATACCTTTAAAATCTTTGAAATATAAGCACTTATCTGGCTTTCAAAAAACCACATTTCTAATTAGAATCACAGTTATTATCCATCAAAATGTCCAGTATTTTATGAACTCCAGTAATCTTTTGATGTTAACATCATCTGAAAAACATATCAAGAAGCTGGCTTGCTCTGTTTTCTTCTTTTATTTTCTCCTCCACATTAAAAACACAGCTCCCAGTATCAAAATATCACATATTCGTTGATTTTGAAGGTGCCTCCATAGATGTGTAAGTCCAACTCCTCTGCTCAAATCTGGATCTACTAGTGTACATTGCTCTGGGCCATGTCCAGCTGGGTTTTGAATATGTTCAAGACAGAGAATCCACAACCTCTTGATGTGATCTGTTCAAATTTTTGACCAATCCCACAGTAAAACCATTTTTCTTACTTGGTTTAAATGGAATTTTCTGTATTTCAATTTGTGCACATTGCCTTCTGTCATTTTACTGTATAGAACTCAGATGAGTCTTTCCTCATGTTGGTCATCTTTAGTCACCTTTTAGACTCACCCTCACAGTTGTTTAAACACACTGATAAGCTCCTTCTGAGCCTTCACATTTCCAGCTTTTTCAGTCTCTCCTCATACGAGGGATACTCTAGTCCTTAATGATTTCATGCCCCTGCACTGGACTTGGTCCAGTATGTCAATATCACTTTTGTGATGGGGGGCCCAGATCTGGCAGCATTCCTCTTATGGCCTCACCAGGGCTGTAGAGAAGGGAAGGATCACCTCTCTCAGCCTGCTGACAGGTTTTCTCACCCAGTGCAGAATGGCATTGGCCTCCTTTGCAACAAGGACACACATCACTGGCACATGTCCAGCTTTCATCCACCACAACCTTCTTTCAAAAGCTGCTCACCTGCCAGTTGGCCCTGCATGTGAACTGATGCATAGGGTTATTCCTCTCCAAGGGCTGGACTTTGCATTTCCTGTATTAAATCTTTCTTCATGAGATTTCCTGTTCACTCATTTCTCCAGCCTGTCGAGATCCTTCTGGTTGTCAACATGACAGTCAGAGGTATCAGCTATTACTCCAGTTTTGTGTCATTTGTAAAGAGAGTGAGAGTGGCTGAGACTGCACTCTGTTCCACCTACCAGGTCATTAATGAAGAGATTAAAGAGTATTGCATCCTGCGTGAACCACCAGCAGTACTGCCTAGTGACTGGACTCCAGCTGCACTTTGGGCTGCTGGTTACAGCCCTTTGAACCTGCCATTTCAGACAATTTTCAATCCACTTCACCCTTCATTTATCTAGCCCATTCTTCTATGTGTCTTGTTCTTACATGAATCTCTCTCAATCTTCCTTAATTCTTACCATCTAGGGAGGTAATTTTGGAATTTGAATCACTTCCTATCATTGAGTGCTATCACTGTAATGAATTCTAATTGACAGATTCTACGCTAGTCCTTAAAATAGCTCAGCCTCAAGTTTTTCCACTTCCAAAGGGACAGACTATATTTTCTGTATTACCATGACTGTATTTCTTCCCTCTAAATCAGTCTTTCATCTGTTATAAAACACTGTGCATTTGGTTTTTACTTTCCTATTCTCATTACTCGTCAAAGACTTGTTCAAAAACCTTTACGAGAGCCAAGCAAATTCTATCACCTTCTCCCTCTTTCAAATAGGCTTCTGTAATTTTTTTCAATGAATTCTAAGAAGTCAATTAAATGGTAATAATTCTATGTAAAATTCTATTTTAAAATATTACTACTACTATTACTACTACTCCTCCTTCCCCCTGCCCCAGATTGTCTGTAGACTCTTGAACATAAACTATAGTTATACTTTATCATGTAATTCCCTAATGCCACAAAGAGATTTCAGGAAGAACTAGTACTGAAACAATCAAAGTAGATGCTGCTGGACACGGAAATTCCACTCCTCCTCCCAGTATGCTGCTGTTTAAAAACAATGCATGTTAAAGAAAGAAAAGGATTGACCATCCATTTTTATAGTAATGGTGTCCTTTAAGAAGTAACAGCACAAACAGAAAAAAACCCGCTGATTATTACGTCAGCATTACTCCCACAGACCAAAGTGGTAGGACTTCCTCTGATTTCAGAGTGTATATTGGACCAATGCAGAGAGTATATACCATATACAAAGATGAAAAGTGAAAGTAAATATCTTGTGAAAGGTTCAGAAAGAATAAGGCTGAAGCATGAAGACATCATACCTTTGGGGGTAGAAATATAATGTTGATTCTAAATTTCATTAATGTAAAATAAGACCAGTTACAAACAGTGGCTGAAAGGATGACAGGTAGAAACTGAATTCTATCAGTGAAATGTAGCACAAAGTCAAGAGAGGAAAGAACTTCAAGAAACTAACTACAACACTTTATACGCACAGAGCACTTCTTGTTGTTGAAGGAGTACAATCCTTATGAGCCTGGCAGGTTCTGCTGTGTTCTTGCCAAGCAAATGGTGTCAGCAACTGCAAATGCCTTCTACTATGTCAGATAAATTTGAAGAATCCCACTCCCACAACTAAATAACTCTTTGGTCATAGCCTTTGACTGATATTTCAGCTTTAGTCTTAGTTCTGCGATACCTTGTGCTTGAACTTGAAAGCAAAAGCCGTAAGACTGTAGATATGGGATAGATCGCACTTCAAGGAAGAGCTTTGGCCATACACAACATATGCTCCTTGCTCCACTACAATTTCAATTATTAAGTTCACAATGGATTTGGAAGAGAACAACAGTGCTGTAATTTCCAAATTACTGCAGGTAAGAAAACGACTGAGGAAGTAGACATAAAGAAAGGCTGTCTGTCATTTAGGCTGCCTGTCAGACTGTCTGTTATCCATCTCTTCTTCACTACCATCTCTTCCTTTTATCATAAATGAATTGTGTTTCCAACTGACACTATAGATTTACTTATTTTTCCAACCTCAGCTTTAACAATAATTAAGGCAGTGCAAGGGACAAAAAAAAAATCAGATCTCTGTTTTCCTGTAACAAATTGCACCTGAAACAGAGAATTCTAAGCAGAGTGTCGTAAAAAAAAAAAAAAAAATTATTATTCATTCCATTCTGCTTTAGTTATAAACATAATCCTCCTTCTCCATACTGTTCTCAGCATGATACATGTACCAGCACTCTTTTGATTATGTGAAACAAATAATGTGTAGAAAGCTATGTCTAAGTTTTATGCTATTGAGATTTCTTTGTGGAAAATAATTACATTTAAATGGTTTCCAAAAAAGGACTCATGACTACTCCCCTTTTCAGTGTCCCAATGTAGCTTTTAAGTCTTTTTTCAAATTAACACTATGCACCTGTTTATGATTTGGCTTTAATTATATTTTATTTCATGCTGAATTGAAATAGCACATTCTATATATGACAACACTGTCAAGCACACAGGAGTGTTAGTGTTTACTTTTTCAAAGAGCTAATCATAACATTCTAGATCCTATTATTTACTGTAGAAAAGTACTTAGCTCAAAATGTCAATTTAGTTGTGAATGTAGGTACAATAATAGGAAACAATTTGTTGTCCTTATGAAATGTGTTCATGCTGGTTTTTTTGTAGCATGAGCTAGTGATGTAGTGGCAGAACAGATTAAATTTTAACCTAGAGACGAAACAGATGAAAGCAGACCAGGCTCAGTAAAGTCAGTAGAACCTGTTAGAGGTAAAACCCGTGTTTTGTCATTAAAAAAAAGAAACCAAAAAAAAGAAAAACGAATATACATAAAAGCATTTCACAGTTTTGATCAAAATCGCTGCCACTGAAAGATAGTGCTTAGGAGGACAGAATCTATCAATCCAGGGTGGGATTTTTTTCTTTCTTCATTTGCCTTGTTGAGTTTTTTTAAATTTAAAACTTTGACTGTGAAAATAAAAAGACCCTATAATAAAAAGGTTAACTGAAAACTTCTTTAAACCGTCCCCGTCTCAAGTAGAAATAGCTGTCTCGGACTACTCAGCCAGATGTTTTTTGATCATTGGAGGGCTTATCTGAGGCAATGGAAATTCATCAAAGTTAGAGGACTTTCAAATGCACAGGTAAGTATTTATTGTATCTTTACTTGTCAATTTGCCTATTAGAAGACCAGAGATACAATCAGAAACCACTAGGCATCTGTGAAGGATAAATTAACAAGGGCATAAATTTGGCATCTAATTCGCTAAAATAGTTGATAGTAGATACAAGACGGAAAGATTAATTTCTCAGACAATGCTATATAGTCTTAACTTCTAAGACATGTGAACTATGAAACACAAATGGGACAAGCTGTTGATTTTAGGACACTGAATGCTTAGAAATGTTGCTGGGTTAGCTGGCAGTCTTCTGCCCTATGCAGAGAAATGTGGCAAATTTACACAGGTGGAATCACACAGGCATGTGGCATTTTGTTTAATCGTTCTGTGGAGTTGAAGTATTCACACACACAGAGAAAACTCTCCTTTATCCAGAACAGCTAAAAACCCAGTGGTCTTAAAAAGAACACAACATATTAAGGTAATCTTTCTTAAAATCTGGAAGTGATTATTTTCCTTTCTAATTTTTAATTTTCATACTATGTGCCAAATAAATTATTTACCTATCTCAGAAGCAGCCACCGTGATGTTGTACCAAGGTGTCTCCTCTCTGTCAAAGATCTTGGCAGTCTTAATGGTCCCAGTACTAGCATCAATGGTGAAATACTTATCTTCTTCTGTGTTATGATCAATGAAATACCTATGAAGAAATATAACAATAAATATATATTCATTGTAGTATATATAATCCAAAGTAACAGAAAGCTATATAAGAATATTACTTCCAAGCTTTTAAAATCATAGACATTTTTAAAAACAACCTAAAAAAAATCTATAATTTGGAGAAACCCAAAGTAACACCATATTTCATTTCTTTCATAATGTTTTATTTCTTTTGATACATTACAGTATTTCCACTGTGAGTCACAAAGACATAAATTGCTAACAGGTGGTATTTTGCACAGCAGTATACAATCCTGTCAAAGGTAAGATACACATGTATTTTGACTAAAAATCATGAAATGGAAAAGCAGAAAAGAAAGCAGATACTAAGATATTATTTTTCGGCTTATTTGCCTGTCGCTGCAAACCAGTGTGCTCAGCCTTGGTTCCTGTTTTGAAGCATGCCTCTCTGACATGAAGTCGATGACATGATGACACATAAGCCATTTGGAACATAACCATTACAGATTATCAGAAACATCTGGTTCCCAGAGCAGCCATTTACACTACCCTAGAAGTAAAACTAAGCATCCCTGCTTTACTCCCTTGGCTTCTGGGCACTTTGCCTAGCAGAGAAAGTAAAAGCCTTGAAGTGGGTAATGGAAGCAGAGGGAAAGAACACAAAAGAAGAGATTGACAAGACATTTTTTCTCGAAGTTGGAATCATTTGCAATGGCTTTTAACAAACGAAGCAATTACAGAACCCTTTCAAGCCTTCTTAAGTAACTCCAGAAAAAAAAAAAAAGTATTATTTTATATACCGTAACCATTTTCCTGATAATTTGTCATCCCTGCTTTCATTCTGTGAAATTCCATAGATATTTAATATATGGAAGATATATAAAGGTCAAAATTATTTATTTGTCCCATCCAATTCTCTTATTTTTGCATCACCAGAAGTGTAATTACCAGCTATTAAAAAGAGTGGCACACATAAAAGTTGCCAAGCTCAAAACAATTAAAAATAAGTTTTATTTCTCTCACAATGTACTGATTTATACTTGCTGTGGAAAGCAAAAGCACACAAACAAACAGTCATTTAATTGAATGTTATATTAAAGTCAGACATGATGTGAAAAAGCAAAAGAAAGAAAGCACTTAGAGGGGAAGGCAGCAATCTGAGTGAGTCACCTTAACTGGTCAAGAGATTGGACACTCTTTGGAAAAGCCAGATAGGATTTGGTGACTTAGGGTAGATCTTCCTTACTGGAGAGAACCTGAACCCACCTCTCCCACCTGCAAGAAGTATTTACATCTGCCTCACAATATGCTATCTTGCCCTGTGGAACTCCAGATTTTCTTACCATGACTCATGTATTTTCAGCAACTAAAGAACCATAGTTCAGTCACTGGAAATAAAAGTAGCCAAAGCTAGACTAGAATATTTTTCTTTTTGCCTATTGTCCATCTTTCCTTTCAACATCATGAAGAGTGAAAGCCCTGACGCATGACTGCGAGAGTCGTTGGAGAGACAGCAGACCTCACTTCCCACTCATTTAATGTTTCTCTGGAATAAGGACTTTCCTTGTTGTTTCCCATCTAAGCTAAGTCACAACCTATTGTGCAGTTCATTAATTACCAACAGCTGAGAATACCTCATTCCAAAATACACCAGAAGTACCTAATAATGACACTTTGGATGTGCAAGATGGCAGCTCAAGTGGCTTCAAACAAGTGGACTGAAAAGCTCTTGATTATGTAAGTGATGGGGCAATTTTTAAGAGTTTAAGTCAGGAAATTTTTTTTGTTTTTTCAGAGGACATTATTCAGCGTATCTCTAGCTGGACCAAAAAAAAAAAAAAAAAAAACAAAACCAAAACAAAACAAAACCCAAAAAACCCCCAAAAAACCCCCAAAAACAAACAAGTGATGTTGCCAAAAAAAGAACAAAAAGATTAGTGAATTTATAATTGCTGGATGACAGTGGTAACTGCAGACACACTTCTGAAAACTGGTGTGGTTCTCTGCACTCGGTAAACTCAGTAGAGGAATTAAAAGGAAACTCCTGATGAACATTGATCAGTCACTGATCATGACACGCTGGATGGTGCAGACATCCAAACAAATTTATTTGTCTTTGGGGAATATTAGAATCCTCTGAGGATACATCACAAAAAAGAACAAAAATGGACCATGCAATTATCCTCTTGGCATTATTTTATGTGGCCCTATTTGTACAAGCTATAATCAACTCTTTAAGACTGTGCCAGTCTCAGTGGAGAAGTTTTATCTCCCATGTCCACAGACAGCATTACCTTTTACTATTTACAAAAACTTGGAGACAGAGTGGTATCAACCTCTAAAAATCCATAAAGCTGCCATATTTGCTACAGAGTCCCGTTGACATCTGAACTTTGTCCAGAAGATACATGCTTCAGGTGGAGAAATGCCCCCATGCCTTACATCTTGTACTTGGCAGTGTAGGAAAACTGAGCTAGGAAAAAATAGTTGGAGTGTTTTGATCATACTACTATTAGAACAGAAATAATGAACGTTCGGTTGTGTTGGGCAAGATATATACACAGATACATAAACATCTCTTACATCAAGAACTAGAAGGTTAAGAGAGAAAGTATGGAAAGCATAATTGTCCTTCAGTTTTCTTGGAGACCTTTTACTGGTAGAGCTTACAATCAGTTATGTAATGACAAAATTTAATTACTTCTCTCCTAGTATAACTTTGGGGTTTTTTGATTCTAGGAGTCTCCTGATAAAAACAAGAATTATTTGCTGAAAAAAAGAAATCAAATATCCTTTCCTGACCCATTCTTATGGAACATGTACTGCAAATCCAAATCAATTTATAATACATGAGTCTTGTCCCTGCAAACATTAATTACTATGGACACTGTTTGCTTCTTATCAACATCAGGCACAGTGACTATTCTGTGAGTCACTATTGTGCTGGCCACAGAACCATAAAAATAGGGCTATGTATTATTTGTAGACAGTAGCTTTAAAATAGACAGAATTTCATATTGGGCTTCAATGAGGAAAAAAAAACAAAAACAGCTTTAAGTAATATGAATATCCAGCTGCTTTTGTGTGTATGTGACTTATAACAAAACATTACCTCTTCCTCTGAGTAAACTACTATAACAACAACAAAAAAAGAAAAATATCTGTCCCAAAAATGAAGCTTACATAGAAAAACTGATGTTTGCTTTTCTGATGAATTGTGATCATCTAACGATTCATTTTCACAAACATATTGTAAAAGATGGTCTATGCTTGGGTTTGTTTCTTTTTTTTAATATGAAAATCTTTTTCTAAATTAGTTATTTAAGTGTGTTCCACAGAAGTTCAAATCTCTGTTTAAAGAATTTAGGATTGGATTAATAACTTCAATTGTATTTTCTGTGTCATTAATGGAAACAAAGTGATCCTGTGGTAATTTATTCTACTAACACTTTTACTTCCAATGTTGCTAGAATAATGAATTTTTTTCTAATTTATCCACAGTAGCATTTCTCTTTCATGTGCTAAATTTTGCATACAGTTTGAAATATTCACAGATTGACAATTCTTTTCTTCATCAATGAATAAATAAGAGAGTGGTACTTTCTCTAGGTTTTCCCATTATTAAAATGTTCAGTTGTCCTCCATTACTCCAGATTCTTCCTTAAAATTGTTTTGTGCATCATATCTAAAGCAGCCATTTTCACTGCTCTGTATCCCAACCTTCATGAATGTCAGTAAAACAAGCCACAGAAGATATTCCCACACAGTAGAAAACCTAGGAATGCTAGTTCTGCTTCCAACTGCTTTAAAAATATTTTGTACAAGAATTCTCTCGGTAGAGCAACTCATTTTTGTCATGTTAGAGAACATTTAGAACAAGTTTGACTGCATTTACAAAATGCTGAACTATTTAGACCTTCATAAATACTAGTCACTTGTTTATCTACATGTTGAGAATAGAGACCAGATAAATCCATAAATAGAGCACATTCTAGAGCCAATGATGCTTTATTGAAGCTTCTGAATTTACTTCATCTGATTAAAAAAAAAATTACTTTAATCTGGATAATAGTGGCAACAGACACAGTCATTCCCTTCTGCTCCTACCCTTCCCTCCACATCTACTGATCTGCTTCTCAATGCTTTTTCTAGACCACAAAAAGATATAGGGCAAGTTTTGAATTTCAAAGAGTCATTTCAAAAGAGATTTTTCACCTTAACTCAGTTGATGGTTTCTGCTCACATAGAATGCATTAATTCAAAAGTTAATTTAAAATATCCATTTGGGATATTTATATATAGACATTTACTCATGACAATGCCATGTGACTTAGCATACTTATAACCACTACACATTAAATCAGCACATCTGAGTTGCATGGCACATGTTAATAAAGAGACTTAATAACAAGACATGCCTAGATAAACAGCTCTCCATAAACTGTTTACATGCAAACCAGCAACAGAAACCAATCTGAATGAAACTCCATTAAAAAGGATCATGAATATAGAAAACTCATTAGTCATATCATCTGAAGGTAATCTGAAGGAAATTAAATATCAAAACAGAATCCTGCTAGCACTGGGAAAAGCAACATGTGCCACCTTTTTATTGGGCAGTGTCAGTGAATGGAAGGGCATTCCCAGCTTCATCCATATCATTCTTCTGACCAAAGCAAGCCACTGGCTCCTCTGGCTTTGTTCCCCACTCCCTGCCTTTTAGTGAAGCAGTAGGTCAGAGATGACAGATATTCCTCCCATTTTTGCTGAAAACTAAAAGCATTTGCATCAATTAGGAAATAAAGAGAAATATATATGAATTATGGCCCTTGGGCAGAAGGTCACTGTGAAACATATAAATCTGCTTTCAGTATTAAACCTGTCAGACTCTAATAATGCAAAGACTGCTTAAAATGGAGAAAAATTTCAAAGGTGCTAAAGTGGTTTAGGAATATTAATGATCTCCAAAGCTTTTAGGAGGGCTTCTGAAACTAAAAGGCATAAGCATTTTCAGAATCTCTCTACCTAAATTATCCAGTCTTAATATTAACACCAGTTTATCACTAGATAGACAACTGGCATAGGCTGTTACTGTTCTGGTATGGCTCTCTCTAGTTACTGTGTTTTAAGGAAGAACTTTGAATTTGAACCCTTATAATAGTTTTGAGATTTTAAGTTGTCTCTTTCTGGTTTTAATCAAATCTTTAACTTATCTTTTCATTATGTTATTTTTCATTTATTACCCTATTTATCCACTGCAAAAATGAACTCTGTTTACATATTTCTACCCTGGCTACAAACCTCATATTGATAATAAACTTCCAAAGACAAAGTTCAGCCAGATGTGAATTCAAAGATCACAGTGCTTCTTTGAAATTTTGTTTTGAGACATAAGCAAATAGCCAGTTCTCAAATAACAAGTGAAACTGGTTACAAAGAATCACTGAAAAAAAGTCCATGGGAAGGGAACAGAACCTTGTCCGACCAATAATATCTTTAAAGACTTATCAGTTAGAAGTCAAATGCCATCATAAGGAAACCTGTGCAGGTAAAGACTTAAGCAAGAAACTTTCTTAGAAGGAGATAGATTCAAAGTGCAGAAATTTTTATATTGTTTTATAAAATATCTTAGAAAAGGAAGAGTAAGCAATTGCATAAAGTGAGAGAAGGAGGTATACCATGGCAAAGAGTAAGAGAACCGACCAGCTGCAGCTCTCTGTGTTTGGCCAGATGGAGAACAACAAGAAATGGCCCATGCTGGGACGTAACTCAAGTGTGTGCCTTTTATCTTCTCTCTGCCTCCTGACAGTAGCACCCATGAGCCTGGGAACCAGCAGCAAACCCTTGAAGCCAAATGAGGTGATGGGGAAACATTCTGTTGCCATGACTGTCTTGCACTACACTACCTCCATTCCAGGGCCAATTTATTTCCCCATACTTCAAACAAACTCAGCCAGGAGAGAAAAGCAATTGTGAAGTGTGAGTCAGAAGTCGTGCCAGTCAGCAGGTAACCAATTTTCTCCCTGGAGCATGTTTGGTACATTAAGGAGACATTTGATGTTCCAGAGCTCCCTGGCAGAAGACTGCTACTGAGAACTACAGCCTTCAACTGTGCTTTCTAGGTGTGAAAATTAAATACATTTGAAGATAGCTTGGAGAAGGTAGTCTCTCTGTTTACTGTTCCTTTTCTTTCTTTTCAAACAGATATAGCATAACTTTGAGAAAAATACTGTTCCTCTCAGAGCATTTAAAGCAAGTTGATTCAATACACTGTTCCCACTGAGTTATCTCTGGTGCTGGCTGCCAGCTGACATCCATCAGCTTGTTGTTTCTGTACAGGACTCCTGGCTCACCTCTCATACTGAAATCTCAGATCAGCAGGAGTAGCAGCTTTCCATCTCCTAATCCTGGAGATGTGAGTTAGCAGGTCCCAGGGGACACGGGGGAGTTGACAGCAGTGAACCACTGTCTCCCAGAAAAGCCCCTGAGAGGCAGCCACTACTGGTTTGAATTTTATGCACAGGTCAGCTTCCTGCTCCAGTTCTCATTCCCGTCCTCTATGCATTGCTAGCACACTGATCACCTTGGACACAGAAAATCTGTAACACGGTTCATTTGAAGGAAATAAGCCATTTCTAGACACTCATCATTTCTAGCTGGCAGTTTCTGTCTGCATGTATTAATCGGTGATCGTTTTTCCAGCTAATTCTACCAGTAAAGGTAGGCTAAGAACAGGCCACACCCTTCAAGGCATAATTCTGAATTCACAACAAGATGAAAGTTTGTCTTGTTTTCATGACTTTATGAATTTCTTCAGAGAATTATGACTGTCCAAAATCATTTCAGATAGATGTGTTGATGGCAGAACTACATCTTATTATATCTAAGTTGCTTGTTATTCAAAGAGATTAACATTCAGATTTCAATGCTGATAAGGTGCAGTCAATGTTACATGAGAAACACTGCTATTTTCCCCTAAAAGCTAACTACAGCTACAACTACTACTCTACAGCTACAGCTACAGCTACAGCTACTTTTCTATCTACCAGCTAAAGAATGGTATTCTACTTACATATCATCTTTTTTTTTCTCTACGTATTATAGACTAAACCAAATAAAACCAAGATTTATAGATTTATGCCTATTTTTTGGAGTTAAATGACCCTATCAAATGACTACAGTCTAGAGATGTTCAGATACGAAGGCTTACTCTAAAACCATAAAAGAGTGTTAACACTCGAGGCATTCTGAAGTCAGTAGAAATTATAGAAACATAAAGATGATGACCTGGCATGAAAAATCAGTCTTTCATGGTCAAAAATTGATCTGTCAGTGTTTTCCCTCTCAGCTCTAAGGGAGGGATGGAGGCAGTTCTGGTTGATGTAAGATTCTGACCACTATCCTGAGCTGGATTCTTCCTAGTCAGAAGAGCTGTCAGAACATCTTACCAGTTCTTGCTCATGGAGATGGACATTTTTGTTACTGGGAGACCTAGGACACATAGTTTGACAAGAATCAAAATTAATTTGAGGCCTCAGGGAACAAAACAGCAAAAAACCTCCCACATCAACACTATAAAGAAAGATTTAAAAATGTTTTCTCCCTGTGAAGTCAGATGGAGAATTAGAGATGAAATTGATGAAAAATTCCCATCTCTCTCCAGCCATTTAAAATAGGGTGTTCTTCTGTCTTGATTTACTGACAATCTTAGAGAAAATGTTGGAGGGTTCTGATAAGTGTTGTGCTTTGAGGTCTCCTTTAAGGAGGACAGATGTCTGCCTTTGCCTCCATAAGCACAGGGCTGGCAGGATCTGGAACATCTCACATGTTCCCCCATGGGCATATTAGGGAGGGATGGTCACTCTACATGATGGCACTGATATGAGGAAGCTGCCCTAAGTACAGCCAAAACAGTCATAGACTCATTTAATCATATCCTGGGTTTGAAGGGACCTTAGATATCACCTCATTCCAACCTCCCTGACGTGGGCAGTGAGACCTTCCACAAGACCAGATTGCTCAGAGCCCCATCCAACCAGGCCTTAAACATTTCCAGGTATGTGGCATCCACGACATGTCTGGGCAACCTTTTCCAGTGTCTTACCACCCTCACAGTAGAGAATCTTGTGCTAATATCTAAGTTAAACCAACTCTCTTTGAGTTTGAAGCCATTCCCTCTTGTCCTGTCACTACATGCTCTTGTAAATAGTCCCTCTCAATCCTTCTTTGTAGGCTCCCTTCAGGTACCAGAAAGCTGCAGTTAGATCACCCCAAAGAGTCTAACAGTCCACTCATCCAATCCATCACTTCCCAATTTAGAGAAGATAATGTTGTGGGGGACTGTGTCAAAGCCTTTACAAAAGTCCAGGTAAATGGCATCTGTAACCCTTCCCTTGTCCACTGATGCAGTCACTACATCAAGGCCACTAGACAGGTCAGGCAGGACTTGCCCTTAGGGAAGCTGTGCTGGCTGTGCACAGGACAGCAGGAAACAAACTGATTTTATTCCTCTTATATGACATTCAAAGAGCAACTAAGACAAATGAAAATAACTAGGAGAAAGGACTTCTGTATTTTCCAGCAGGGGATCAGTCTTATCCCCTTCTCCCTACTGACAGTATGGATGAGTGGCATAGAAACTGAACTGATATCAGAGAACAGGAGGAAAAAAACAAACCAAACCAAACCAACCAACCAACCAAACAAACAAAATGAAACAAAACAAAACAAAAAAACCAACACAACCAAAAAAAACCCCCAAGAACTTAAAAATACAATTTTAATTTTCAGTCCATCCCTTTGGTGCTCTCATGCAGTTGTCTTGCACCTCTCTTCAGTTTGAATCACAAGTTGAGGTTTTATTCCACCTCTAGCAAATCTAAACTTTACATCAGAAAAAAAGTCTAAACCCTGAATTTTCCACAATACTTTGTCTTTAAGGCTTTGAGATATAATAATAGGAATACATAAAACTTACTCAGTATGTTCTTTCATCTACATATGAGTGTTCCTTTTAAAATAACATTTACTGAAAATTAAGATTACTTTTGAAGGCTGATGACAGAAAGTATTCACCTTTAGATGAATCTAAAAGATGACAATCTTTTACAATCAATGCAGCAAAAGTTGAAATAAGTTTCTCTACCTAATGCAGGAATTGAAGAAAAAATGCCTACACCACACTAAATGTTACAATCATGTGTACCTGTAATTCATTAATTTTTCAGTATTCATTCTGAAAGAAGGAAAGAGAAGGTTGTCAATTTAAATCAAAGCAGGACAAGGGAACTATGTATTTATTAGATCTTCTACATACCAGGTGTGGTGTTGGAAAGCAAGTTTTTGTACTCATTAGTATATACATGTATTATAACTATTATGATACATCATCCATTTTAAGGCAACACCATAGGACCATTAAAAAAGTGAGAATCCAGAATCAGGGCTGAGAATGCACTTTTATTCTTCACCAACTCAGCACAAAAGTAACAGTCAATTTTTAGGAGAAAATAAATTTTAAAAAAATTAAATTAATTTTTAGCACATAGTCTAAAAAAAAAAAAATCAAACCCAAACCAAAACCAAAACAACAGGCTTTTTTCTGACTTCTGTTTCCTATAGCTGATCAATCCTTGTGAATAAAATATATTATAGGAAGATATATTACAGCCTGATTAAAGTCTAATGCAAAATTTACTTGAATTTCAATGTATTAATATAACAAATCAATCTTCCAAGGATCAAAAAAAATACAAATTTGTTTTTAATCAAGCAATTGTAGACCTCCTGAAAAGGGAAGATGCTTGTCTTTCTTATCGTTTGACACTACTGCCACAGGCAGAGTCTTGATCAGAACCTGTACCCTGTTCACCAGAAGTTTTCTGTTAGATACTATGAAAAGAACAATTCTTCCCAGAAATGCAAACAACCTAAGTTAAACATATTAAGTGGGTGTAAAAAAATGACCAGAGGCAGCAGAGGTCCCATCATTAGTGCTCAAAACAGTGATTTATCTCCTGTATCAGTGCATGACAAAGCAGCACTCAAAGGAGTGATCTGATATGACAGTATTTCTGTAACGGGATGTTTTATTTCTCAAACACTACTCTTAAGTGTATAAGGCTAATAAAGCCTTTCATTTCTTCATAGTACTTTATCAAACCGGGAAGTTATTCTGGGGGAACTGGTCTATGTCACGGAACTACTTTCACTATTATATCAGAGCTACAGAAAGTGTCATGATCTTAAAACCATGCCTTTGCTCTTCTCTGAATTACTGACTTGGTGGTGGCTTGGGGAACAGCTGCAGCACTATATTTCTGAAAACCGTTCCACTGGAAACAGACCAGAGGCAGTTGGGAAGCTCCAAGGATGACCTGCAGTATGCGCTGTGGCTGCGTGGACTCACCACCCAAGGATCGCTACTTACAGGAAGATGTCAGGATTTCAAGAGGCCCTGCCCTGCCCTCAGGCAGCACTAATAGCCAAGGGCTGCTCCAAATGCACATAAGTGCCTCGCCAGTTATAAGCTGTTTTCACCCCTAATATCCATGCAAGTCTTCCGCGTATGATTTCAGGAAGAAAAAGAAAATATAATTTCTTTTAGATATAGAGAGATTTAAAATGAATAATGGACTAAGAAAAAATTATAATTAGAGCATGTAATAGTCATACTTTCTTCCATATTGTGTGGGAAGAGACCTTTCAAGACCCACTTGCACATCAGATATTATTATAAGATGTGACTTAACCCTGACCTTTTCAAGCAACAAAAGATATGAGTATGGAAGCAGAATACTTGACACAAAGCAATGAAAGGGGATTAGTTTCTCATAAATGTTCCAACAAGGCAGTAATACCTGCGAATGAATTACAAAAGAGGATGTCTTCTGTTGATTTAGAAAACAAGTTTTTAAGTGATTTTCAAACTACACAAAACCCCTTTATATTTAAAATTAGTACGTGATGAAGTTTTAATATACTTATTTCCTATGCTAATATACAGTCCAAATTGCCAATTAGATAAGTACTGAATAAAAAGACCCCACTTCTATTAGCTACATTTGTTATTACAGAGGTTGTTTTGATGGAGTTTAAAGATTAAAACACTAGTACAAGCATTAGCAAAAAGCCCGTGCCCCTAGAAGACTGCTCAGCTCAGGAACAAGATGAAATCACTGTGATGAAATTGTGGTGAGGAAATAAGGACAAAACTCACTTTGTCTCCCTCTATTGATAGCAATAGATGTTGCTATCTATTTTTGTGTTCAGTTCAAATAACTTCTTAAAAAGATTTCAGCACTGTTAATTACCTTAACTACACTTCTAACCATTATTCTGTATACAAGAATTGTTCCTGCCATCAAAATAAACTGTTACTTAATTGGGCAGTGAACAAATCACAGCACTCTATCTCTTTTAGCAGCTGAACAGCAAAGTGATATGGTTTCAACTGTTTGTGCCTAAATGATTCATTAATCTCATACACAGCAGCGAGTGTCCTCATAAAGTGGAAAGGATGCACAAGTGGATTAGGAAAGACTGATAAGCAAATCACTGCTCTGTATCTTGTCCTGCAGCCTCATAGTATTTGGAGTTGTATCTGAGCCATTTGGATAAGAAGCGCTATTCTGTTACTCCCCTGCTGTGCAGAGATCAGCAGGGCAAGTCCTATCTACACCTATCTTCCCTGGAGATCACGATCTCTGCTTTCTAAGAAAGTTACACTGACTCTTCCTAAACGGTGATTTTATAATCACTATTTTCATTTTCAAGTAACTAGGAATTGTGGGGAAACAAAGAAGAGATGTGGCCTCGTTACTTTCTGACTATCTTTCAGACTCACCAGGGTTCCAGACAAACAGTGGAGACATTTCCTGCAAAGCAGCACAAGGCCATAAATGCACTGCGTGAAAGCTTCTGAGAAATACAGCCACCTCTGAATGGTTCCTTTGCTCGTTGCTGTGAGTGGAGCATGGGGCAGGACCCTGCCTCCAAGTGGAACAGCAGCTCAGCCCATGCAGTCTGTCCCACTTCTCAGGTCACACTTCTTCCCACCCAACGTTTCCCAAGATGTAGCCAGATCTTGAAACAATACAGAGCTCTTCTGCACCATGTCAGATTTTTTGTGTGAGAAGTTGAGGTAAGGGAAGGGGGATTGAAGCTGTCCCTTCTCAGACCAGCCTTTCTGCTTCTGCAGGAGGAAGCTCAAGGAAAACTTGACAGCACACCAACCCAGCCGGGTGCCTGTCTAGAGTCCCACACAGCAACATGTTAGGTCAGGCCTTAGAGAATCAGCATCTTCATAAAAAGCCCACACCCTCACAAATGACATTCACTGTCAGTTCCACCAAGATGGATAAAGCCCGGCTGGAGGGTGGACCTGGTCACAATATAATGCCAAAGACATCTGAGCTGCCGCTGCCCTTGCTAAACCCCAGCAACATGTAACTGAGAACAGGCTCCCTTCAGATCTTCATGGCTCAGTATGTTATGTTAGCATGATATATTTTTCCCCATTGAGACATAGAGAGATGGAAGGAACAACTCAAAAATATATGTCAGTGGAGGGGAAAACAGGACAGACAAAAGGACAATTTTTCCCCTCGATTATATTAATAAGATGGATACCTAATGTACTTCTGTACTCAATCATTGGTTACAAATTCAGGTTTGGAAAAAAAAAAAGGACAAATACAAAATAGCTCAGTATTTGGAAATATTTTTTCCTTCTGATCCTTCTATCTCCAAATTACTGCCTGTGTCACCCAGAAAATCTACTGTCCTTCCCAGCCGTTGTACAAACTGCTACGGCTTGTCTTTTGCCAGAGTTATCTCTTTCTAGACAAAACTGTTATGGGCAACGGACAGTTGAATTATGGACCAACTAGTCAAATCTGCACTTGCCCTTCCTACTCCAAACTTCCATGATGGTAATCGGTCTGACTGTGTTAGTAGCTTCAGAATTATAGTATTAAAGCTATCGGCATTTGGCAGTTATTTTTAGCAAAAATTTATTATTTATGTTATGATTTATGCACAAATACCATAGTGGCAATTTTTCAAAGGCAGTAACTTGCCACTAAGAAACTGCATATATTGATTCTCTGACACAAAACATTTTGAATCTTAGACTATTAGCACAATAGAACCATAAAAACCTGCTGTTTTCATTGTTCTGAAAAAATTGTTTCACCTTACCAAGAGTATTACACATACCCAGCAGATTTCACCTCAGTCAGAAGACTAAATATGCCCAATTAGCTTAAGAAAAACTGCTTTCCAAGAATATAATAATATAATTTCTACAAAGGCTATACCATTATGTCATAAAAAGGAATAGGATCAAAAATATTTTCGTGGATATTTTTTTGGAAACTTTTAAAATCTACTACTACCTTTGACACATAAAGTTCATGTAGCATTCCACAAAATTCATTATTACACCTATTTGATTCTTTTGATACTCCACTGAAGCTCAAGCATATTACAAAATATTGTGTTCATCCTCAACCAAAATTTTGCAAAAATGCTTCTGCTTGTCTCTAAAAAAAAGATGTATCTAAACCTGTTGCTGTCTTGCACAAGCACCTGGAGCAACTACAGTGCAGCAATTGTGCAGAGGGCCAGCCTAATTCTGACAGACAGAGGGAAAACAGTGCTATGATATTTAACAGATTAACAGCAGGATACCACTGGCAGATCAGACCTTTGCTCAGACCCATGATGGGAATTATGATGCAAACCAAAAAAGGATGAAGGTTATGTTACAAAATCTAATCCATACAGACTGATCATGACACTGTTCTGACCTATGTTTCCCTTTATGTGCTAAAATAAACCGTCTTCATACATTCCAGATCTCATTAACTCTTAAGCTTTTGAAATTCAATCTCATGATGAAGTAACTAATCCATATAATTTGGATTTACTATACCTCACTAAACTGTTCGCAGCATCAGGATCATGCGCTGTTACTGTGCCGACAGGAGTCCCAATCTTTGCATTTTCATAAACTTCCATGACATAGGAAGGCATAGTGAAGAGCGGGGGTTCGTCCACATCGCCAACGATGACCTTCAACATCGTTACATCTTTGAATGGTCCCAAGTGTGAAAAGCGAAAATCAAGGTGAGTATTTGCTCCTTCTATATTAAGTGTATATGATTTCTTTTTTTCATAGTTGAGTGGCTGTTGACAGGAAAAAAGAAAAAAAGCTCAGAGCCATTCTGTTCTCAAGTTTAGCCTGCTAGCAATTTAACATCTTTTCTTTCAACTTAAACATTTCTTCATGTTACTGGAAAGGGATGATATTTTTTGATATTCTGGCAGCCACTGCCATACCTTGTATGTAGAAGAATATAAACAAAGCAGGATGGATTCAGTTTTTCTCTACAACAGAATACTGGAAAAGGTACTAGTTTTGGAAACAACCCAGGGTTTAGAATGAGCCTCAGATTTTACTTTCATGATAACGTAGTGTCTGGATTTTGTCACCTTTTGGTTTTAATCAGTAAATCCTAAATCCTGAAAAAGGTAGAGACTGATGTATCCTGACTTAAATTAACTTCAGATCTTTAATAAAAAAGTTTCATAGACAGTAACGGGGATATTAAAATTCTTTTAGGCATCTCTTTTATCCTCAAGTGAATAAAAGCAACTTCTTGCAGGAAAACACTTACTGTAAGAGACAGGAACTTTTATGACCAGGTGATCCTTCTAGTGAATGAGGGAAAGGCTACAGACGTAGTCTGTCTATTTCCAGCAGTTTCAGAACACAGTCATATCGTTAAAAGAAGTTGCATATGCTTGGGGTTTTTTTTTTTGTGGTTTTTTGGTTTGTTTTTTTTTAATAAAAATTTTTATTGCCATTATAGTATGGCAGAATTCCACTGATACCAGTATCATTCTGTGTGGATATGACAGCCTATCTAACAAAAACTCTTCATCCAAGTTTAAAGTGATATTTCCTGCCACTCCAAAGAGCGGAAAAGTAGTACATTCGGCAAGACATATGAAGAACTCAATACATGACTTGTCACTGTCAGTGTGTGTTTTGTAGATGAAATCTAAAATAAATTTGACTGATGATGTGTAAGAAAAATTGGTCAGGATTTATATGCACTTTATATATTTCTTCGATTTCTCCTCTGTGTACTTAAGAACAATTAATTCATTCTCTGAACCCTAAGAATATAAGGCTTTTGTGACCCTCACATTCTGTTTCCCTTTCCTGAATGCAAAAATAAAAAGTTTTAATGGCATGGAAATTTACCATAGCCTGGTAATACTATTACTATGCAAAAAAACAAAAACAAAAACAAAAACAAAAACAAACAACCCAGCAAAGTATGCTACTCAAGTCTATTAATAGGGAAATACTGGTTTAATAAATTCTAACTCAGATGTTCATGAATTTATGGTCTTTTTGTTATGAGCAGCAAAATATTGAATAGTGATCTTCATTTCTCTGCAGCATGTATATTCTAAGAGTAAACAGCTTTAAAATAGGATAGCAACTTGTAACTTTGATGTCTTTTTGGAAAACTCAGTTTATACTGTCAATGACTGGATTAACTTGTATATAAAGATTAATTTTTCTCAGAAAACAAATGCAGAATGACACAAAGTCTTATAGTAACACAAACCCTTTCTTTTATCTAGCTATTTGATCAGACAATAATAACATCTTTTTTTTTTATTTTTTTTTTTTATTTTAAATGGGAATAATCTATTCGGATAATCAGAAAAAGCTGAAATTTCAAATATAGCCGAAGTAACTTTATTGCTTTCATTTGATTTTTTTTTTTCTTCCTGTAACATCTCAAGCATTAGCTGTAGCTTTGAGGTGAGAGACAGATTTGTCTTGTGTCTCTAGATATGCAAATCATTTCTATACTTACTTAACATTGTCACAACACTGATGGTCATGAAGTCTTCCCCAGAAAGAAATCAAAACATTTACATTTTAGATGAATTAAACAGAATTTTTGTTCATGTTTCTTATTTTTGCAAAGAATAATGATTTTCCATGACAATTACAAACATAACTTCAGTATGTATTCACTGGCTATTGTGATTTTCATGCCAAGCAGAAAATGCCAAATGTAGCTCAAGTGACAAGTTACAGGGCTAACTGGAAAATCCCACTGCACATTATACTGTGGTTTGAGTTTCTCATAAGAGACTCCCAAAAGGAGTTACAGAATTTTATGAGAAATAGCTATCTATTTCTCGAACATTTCCAGTCTCATTATACAAAATGGAAGAGACATGGGCTGTTAGACACTTTTTCTGGGAAGCCGGAATGATACTTGCTGACTTGAGGTCACGAAAGTTCTAGCATATTTTTCTGAAAATCATAAGAAAGGGGGAGCATGATGACCATTCTTTGTCTGAAGGATACAGAGAATAATGGCTTTTACTGGGCTATTTTTTTGGGTTTCCTCCAGTCTCCCACTCCAAAAAGGAAATGCATGAGGTAAAGTAGAAATACTTCTTGACAGTCTGTAATCAACCCTTTGTGGAAGGATCTTTGAGACTGAAGAATGGCTCTGCAGGTTTGTCAATAGGAAAGATAATGAAAGTACTGGATGTTTTGGGTCAGCCCAGAATGAGACCAGAAAAGATTCTGTCTAACACTCATAGCCTTTGCATACCTGTTGAAAAGACTAAATGGAGACACTGAAGATATTTATTTTTGCATCAGAATCTCACATAAGTGAAGTTTTAATATTTTGATGAATATTTCAGGTCATTAGACACAATAATATATTTATTTGTGGCTTTTCTGATGTTCTTACTGGATATTCTTCTAGAGAAGTACTACAGAACAAATCATTCTATTCGACTGTTATAGAAGGCACTGGCATCTGATATACAAAACCAAAACAATTCTGTTCTTAGTTTAGAATATCTCTTTTGGGTGAGCTGTCAAAAATTTCAGCTCGAAATCCAATTTAAATTAAAAGCAATTACAGTATACAGAATATAATATACTTATTAAAGTGCATTCAAGATCTGTGTAAAAAAAAAAAAAACAAACCAAAAAAAAAACAAACAAACAAACAAACAAAAAACCAACAACAACAAAAAAAGAACAAAAAACAAAACAAAGAAAAAAACCAAGATCACTTTTTTAAACTGTACAAAGGGATAAGTTATCTGAGGAAATAATGGAGGTATTACACACAAATTTATGTAACTTTAAGTGCCAAATTTCTGCTCAACTGGAATATAACATTACCAAAGCAAATGTACCTCTTCTTGTCCTGATGTAAAAATTATTTAAATCATTGTCATGTGTATGTAAAAGAACAGGCAACATATGCTTTTGTCATATTCTAAATCATAGTGAAAAAAAATTTGAAGCTACTTTGTCTGCCAAAACCAGTAAGAAATATGATTTAACAGATTTTTATGTGCCTTTCATTTTATTGCAAATTCTTCCTTTCTGCTTCATGTTTTGAATATGCACAAATGTATTTAATGAACAGTAGCCATGGCGAGAGTACAAAGCTCATTTTGAAGAAGAAGCAACAGTTAATGTTTTAGCTACAAAAAGGCCAAAAGGAAATAAATTCAGTGGTGTAATAAAGACAGTTTACTTTTATGTGGTTGTAAAAGGTGGGTATTACATAACCTTTACAAAAGACACTGACTTAAAGCTTTTTAAGATAGTAGAAGTGATCTTTTAAGTCATTATCAATTATAAAAATAGTATTTCCTTGATTTAGAAACTATTTTTAATATCTTAAGTACATATATATCTAATCAGAAGAAAAAAAAATATAATATGCTTTATGATAGTTTTTATTTATTCTCTTATTTCACATTTTCTCAGGATTTCATTCCTCCAACCATTAATCAAGACCAGAATACGTATTAGCAATTTTGAATATATACTCTTTTAATTTTTAGGGTCTCTGGATATATAATTGATATCTTCAAAACTCAATAACAACAAACCCATATGAGAACTCTCAACCGATGGGGGCAAATATAAGAAATTTATATAAATTCTAACTCTGTGATAGCTTGATCAGTAACGTTTTAAGTCTTTAGCACAATACTGGGTGATTTAGATACCAGCTGGAAAGTAAATCAAAGAATAACAGTCTATGAAAACTGAATTACACATTCATTGCCACAGATAAACTTTCTATGTCAAGATTCGAGTAGTTTGGGGACAAAAGTAGAATTTTCACACAAATTTTACGTCTTCTATGGCTTACCTTCTTCAGAGAGAGAATTCCTTCCCTTGTTTCTTTGTCAGTAGATATGGAGAATACCCCAGAGCCATCGCCATTTATAATTGTGTACTTCATGTCTGCATTTGAACCAGTGTCTGCATCATTTGCTTTGATTTTGCCAACCGCTGATCCAACTTGGGCTGACTCAGGAACATACAGTTGATAATGTTCTGAGGAGGAAAAAACCCAACATAATAGCTTGGACATTTTCTAGTCAAACTAAATTAGAAAACCATTATCTGCTTGATAGATGTCTGAGTCAATGGAAAAGTATTTCATATACAAAAGTGACTAATAAACCTATGAATTTATTTAGATCCCTGAAAGAATTAAAAACCAAATTGTATTTTACTTGGGATGTCTTCATTCCCTATTCAAAATCCAAATTACCTAATGTAGGATTTTAGTTTTCTCAGCTATTGCTGTACATCACAGAATACAGAAATTACTTCACACCAGTATTTTTACAAGCTTATATTCTCCAGGACCAATATATATATATATATATATTTCACCATTTTACAATTAAATGAATGGTCAAGTGAGTACTTTTGAATTAAAAAATCTGTTATATCTTTTTTTCCAAAATCCGATCATTTTTGCAACATTGCATCAACATTTTCAATACATAATTTTTTTCTAAAGAAAAATGTAATAAATCTTAATATTTTAACTTTCGCACAAAAATTTTAAATGCCATCCACAGTGAATGGAAATTAACATAATGGATACAAAGAAGTATTACACATTTGTGCCCAGAAAAATCTTTCTTTACAACTATGACCTCCTTTCAGTGTTTTTGTAACCTGTTAGGTTAATAATTAGTAAGTGAAATATTTTTTAAAAGATCGTTTTCTTAACTGTCTCTATGCTTTCGTATGAAATCTTCTGAAAGGTACAAAGTTTTCTGGTGGACTAGAAGGTGCCACAAGGAAATAAAAGTGGCAAACAGACATAATGTCATTACATAAATCTCAATCTCCATCTGCAACTAGGCCAGAAAACCAGCTTAAAGAATTTTTCTCCAGTAATTCTACCCTTATAATACAGCAAGGGTGTTGAAATCTACCAGAACTGAAAAGAATAATTCACATCCAATAGAAGGTGTGCACATACCAACAACATCCTCATTTCCCACCTAAACAACCCCAACCCAAATGCCTCCCTAAGAGTCTGCAGAGTTTACATCACAGTCCAACCACCAACACAGTAAAAAAAGCAAAATAACTTCTGTCATTACATATCTTCTGAAACTCTACCAAGTTCCTTTAATGTTTTTGCAGACATTCTGTGACAGTGAGTGCAATAGTGCAAAACTGAGTGTCAGGACGGTGGATCAGCAGATTTGAAAGTGGACATGTGAAAGTTAACATGTTGTTTTGGTTTGCTGGGTTTAAGCCAGGTAGCATGACTGCAGAGGTGCCCATGGCAAATATATAGAAAGAAAAGGCAAAATTTAAATTGAATTCAGAGATTAAACCTGAGGTGTGGCATAAACCCACTAGTGGTTGGATGTATTGAAGAAATTATCAACCTACAGAAGTTGTAATTGAAAAGGGAATAGATGTCATCACTAAAATATAGCTACCTTTACAAACATCTGCTAGAAAACTGAAGATTTCATTATAAATTTATCTAATTCCTTGCACAACAGTTCCTAAACCTATTTGTTGTTTTGAATTAATTTTTTCATACTAGCCCATAATACTAGTAAACAATTAGTGGTGTGATAAGGATGGACAAGTGCACTAATCTTTGTTAATCTAAAGAAAAAGAGAGGTTTCATAGGAAAACAAAAAATTAGTTATTCGTTTCGGAAATCTTAAGGAAAATAAGAAACATCCAGCAGAGCAAGAGAAAAAGTACAATTAAACATGTAAAAAATAAAACACCAACACGAATGTAACAGGACAATTACTTAATTCAATTAAAACTCATAGTTACTACTTTGATGCATTAGTTCTTTGATATGCATGTAAAAGCCACCGAAACAAATTTCCAAATAAATGCTGTGCAATGTTTTGTGCTTACAGATGATGTCAACTGGCACTTTTGTATTGCTGGTTGCTTTACTTCATACATAAAATTATAGTAATAGGGTAAGATTCATTATGAAATTTACTTTGTGTTAAAATAAATGTAAAATATGGGGTTTTTTGATACTTTTGCTCTTCCAAAAAGGAAAAGGTTACAGCCATTAAAAATATGTTACATAATCAAGCCACTTTAGGAACTGGACATGCTATAACTCATATGATAGGGTGAACTAATTGGAGACTTTCAAACAGTTGAGCTTGTTCAAATAGTTGAGCTTCTTCAAATATATCTATCTACATGACACTACACTCTGCTTTATAATCACACCCCAAGTGTTAGCCATCTGTTTCAGAAAATTGTTTTACTGATACCAGCTTCAAAGACCCTTAAATACTAAATGTTCAAGCAAAACAAATATTTGAAATGACTCATGAATTATCTGTCAGTTTTTGTAGAACTGAAATGTTTAAAAAATGCAGATAGAATTAAAGGAAAACTGTTGAAAAAAATAAAAACTTTTAAATTATAAGGTCAGAAATGTGTCCCAACAAGTATTTAACCATTGCTTCATAATGACAGCCTGACAATATCTCATACAGACATAAGCCAAATAGAATAGAAAAACTACTAGCCAAAAAACAAACAAACAAACAAACAAACAAACAAAAAACACCACATAAAAAAATAAAATTCAGCAACATGAAGATTAAACTATACTATAGACATTTTTTTAGGCTTATGGTGAAACTGGAAATCTTAAACACTAAATCGCTGTAAACTTTATTGCTAGCAAGAGGAACCGACTAAAGGCTTAATTGAGCACTGGAACACACTCCCCAGAGAAGAGGTCACAGCACCAAGCCTGTCTGAGTCCAAGACGGATTCGGACAATGCTCTCAGGTACATGCTGTGACTCCTTGGGTGTTCTCCATCGGGACTTAATGACTCAGATGGGTCCCTTTAAACGCGGCATAATCTGTGGTTCTGACTCTATGAATGCTTCCTTGGCCATTGGATAAAGAAAGTTTGATAGGACACTGTTAAATATGGGATGTGTATATTGTGAATTTATGATTCTGTATTGCAAATTATGGGTCTGTCTCATCCCACTAAAATAACTGACTGGGAAGATAGGAGCCCTGAGGATCAGGTATCATCAGTCTATAGAAAAACCTTTCTGCCAAATCTGCCCATGTTGAACAGAGTGTTCATACGCTTCCAGCATTGCAGATTTCCAGGAGCTGTTGTGAAGCAGAAATCTTTTGGGGATCGTCTAATGTTTTCTAGAGGAGCTGGCCTGTTTATTACAGATCAAGAATTTGGGTTGATTCAGTTCTCAACTTTTATCACATTCACTAAGATGCATTCCCTTTGCTCATGATATGAGGAAATTAATACTCTTTTCCAGGTAATGTGCTGTGTAGGATACCACTTCGTGGGACTTTGATCTATGCTAATTGAAATATCTTCCAAATTCATGTATATGATCTTTGTCTTTCAGTAAACTTTATGGCTTATCTGTCATTATAGTACAGAAACAATTTACTTATCTTTAGAACAATTTACTTTCATTTAAATTAGCCTAAAGGCAGCCTTCAATGCTGTGTCTTACTCTCAGAAAAGTAATTTCTGTCTGAATCTCTCAAAAAAGAAGTATAAAAGTATTTAATGGAAATCAATAAGCATATTATTAAAATTATTGTATTTACTTACTTATTCTATTCTGTTGATAATTTTGATTTAGTTTTATAGGTTACAATGTCTTCTTGAACAGTAGACATTACCATATTTAACAATGGGAGTGAGAAGAGACATAATACTGGACACCAACTTAGGAAAAAGTGTTTAGTACACTGGAGTGCAGGGCTGCTGTTCAAAGGGACCTGGACATGCTGGAGAAATGTGCTAAAACAAACCTCATGACATTCAACGATGGCACCAGGGGAGGAATCATGCCATTCATCAGTACATGCTGGGAGCAGCCAGTTGTAAAGCAGTTTTGCAGAAAGGGACCTGAAAAGGACCTTTCAAGGCTTTACTAGACAAGACTGTAAGTAACTTGTTTTAACTGAACCTGCTTTAAGCAGGGCTTTGGGTAAGATTACTATTTCAAGTCTCACATGGACCTATGATCCTGCCATTTACGAAGGTATGTCTCATGTTTTACTGCCTGCCATCTTTGATAAAACTAAAGTGGAGCTTCAAATGTGGACTTTGCTCAATCTTCTTTGGTGGCTTTCTTTGAGAAAGCTATTCTCTGTGCACAGACCTGCTTGTTTTCATTACATGTATAGATCATTCTGGATTTCTGTTTTGAGACTGCAGTCTTTTTAGAAGCCTATTTGTCACAGTATGTCTTGGACATTCATCACATGTTCCTTTACTATGCTTATTTTTAATAAAATAAATCCAATTTTAATCCATCATCATTATGAGCACAGCAAATTTTATGACTGCAGAAGTTTAGTCAATTTTATATCTACTATTTTTGTTCTGAATATTGTTTTTGATGCCAACATCTCTTTCATAAAACTAAACTAAGAAATTTTTAAGAGATATGTTTGGCTTACTCTTCTTCCCTGCCAAAACCCCCAATGCTATTGCACTTTCTAAATATATTTGAATTATAAGTGAAATTACTCCTTATTT
Source organism: Melanocharis versteri (assembly GCA_013397845.1). Classification (NCBI taxonomy): domain Eukaryota; kingdom Metazoa; phylum Chordata; class Aves; order Passeriformes; family Melanocharitidae; genus Melanocharis; species Melanocharis versteri. The sequence goes on along the minus strand of VZTG01005250.1, from coordinate 28,875 downwards.
GCAAGTATGACAATAAAAAAAACCTTCAAAACTCAAATCCTTCAAACTTTTGCTTGCCTTGAAAGTGTGAAGAACATAGCAATCTTCAGACAATTTAGAAAAAAACCGAAACAAAAAACATTCTTCATTGATGCAAGAGACTCCCTTGGCTGAAAGAAGACTTGTACTTGTACATCCCCATGCCCTTGCTTTTTACATCACAGGCTAAAACAGGAGTTGTGATTGCAATTAAGATTTTTAATCAGTGATGAGTTTATGTTCCATGACACTTTGCCTTTAGAGACAGTAACAAAAAGTTCTTGAAAACTTTCTAACCTCAGAATACTGAACTTTCAATCTTGGAGAACAAAAGTATTCTGGCTTCTTGTAAAAATTGTGATATTTATACTGCTCATAGGTAAAATCAGAAACATAGAGAAAACTAGGTTTCTCCTGGATTTTCAGATTCAGTACTTTCATGTAGGTATTGAATCCCCAAATACATATTTTCTATGCAAATGGCATGGGAAAAGCAACATATGCACTCCACAATAATCATTAATGAGGAACTTAATCATTGGGTGTGATCTGTAGCAGTCTCTAGAGGCTGTGTTGTGTTCAGCATATTTTATGCCATTTAAAGGGAGACCATGGCTACATCAGGCAGCTTGGGTAAAGCAGAGAGCAATAGCAACACCTGCAAAAGGGTTAAATTCCATTCGGACTGTGTTTGTTTTGTTGTTTGTATGCTTGCTTTTCCCTGGCACTAGCACAGCTAGGATTGTGATCACACTGGGGTTTAGCTTCATAAAGGACATGAAAATCAAGGCTTTCCAAAGAACACTCCTCAAAATGGAGTGGTCCTGCTCCCAATTCTCCACTCTGAGAGAAAAACAAACAGCATTCCCTCATTCCCAAAACCATTGCAGTCTTATTCAGAAACCCATAGAAAAACAAACAACCAAACCAACAAACATACGCACTTTTTTTTTCTGTCTGTCTAGAGTGTTTTAAAGTTATTTTGATATGTATGATATATATGTAATTAATAATGGATCTGGTACACAAAAATCCTTATGGACAATACTCAATAAAGTGAAATAAGTCTCCATGGTACTGTTATGGGTAAAGCTGATGCACCTAGATGGTGCTAAAACTCAGTATGTAGACCACATATTTATTACAAGTGTTTAATCTGACTTTGACATAAACATATTTTTCCCCCATCAAACTTCTCTTAATATTTGAATTCCATAAACAATTCTGTCACCAAATTTTATTGTCATGGATTCTCATTAAAAGAGAGTTTTAAAATAAGATAGTTAATACTCTTGAAAAGTATTATATTTAGTTAATTAAATTTTACAGTAAAAACTGATTACGGAAATCACACTTATTTTGCTCAGGAAACAGAACATCGTGAGATTTCCTGTGTGATCAAATGCCATTAAATAACTCGTGTCAGATTTCAGTGATAAATGAAACAATTTGGTAGTTTTAACTCCAAATGTTGTGCAAATATTAGAAAGTACCGTTCTTGTCTCAAAAAAAAAAAAAAAAAAGGAAAAAGACAATTTAAAAAATCCCTTTAGATAACATTTTCCAGCCTATGGAAGCATACACTCAAAGGTGCATTTACTTTTATTTCATATGTCTCAACTCCCTTTTGAACTGGATGAACACTTCTCAAGTAATGTGTTTCTCATATGTCCAAGGCATGCCATGGATGAATGATTGATTCTAACACATTGCAAAGATATGCTATGAGAGAAATTTTAGAAAATCACTCAGATCAGCAAGGCTTATCTCTTTTACCACTCTCTAAAACAGCTTGTTGTCCTTGTGCAGCAGCCTCGCTAAGCAGCTGATTCTAAATACTTCTAGAGAATCAAGCCCCAACGTACTTCTCTAATGTTTAAAACTAACATCTTCACCGGGTCATATAGGCACACAAGAGCAGCTTTTCCCCCCTTACCTTTGCTCCTGGCTGTCACAGTTAGGAGGAAGTTTCTGAAAACTGACAGAAATAGAAACTTGCTACCTGCCCCTCATTCAGTATCTGATGTAACACTTTAGCCATCTCAAAAAAACAAAACAAAACAAAACAAAAAAACCCAAAAAAAACCAACAAAAAAAAAGGTCAGGAGCTTGTGATAATTCTCTGTAAAGGCAGAAAATCGGTAAACTGAACACCAACTGTACTCACAAAGGAAGTGTCACTCACTAGGCATCTACTTTGAAACCCAAGCACTGACTTTGAAACCCAAGCACTGACTTTGAAACCTGAGCAAACACTTAAAAACATCAATTTATTCAACAAATATCTACATTTAAGAATATGTGAGAAGCAAAATACTTTTTAGCATCAGAAATATGTTGTGCAACTATCACGTGAAAATGTAATAGTCACACAGATAGGAAGTGACGAGTGTGATATAAGGAAAAGATATTAGTCTAATTATAATGAAAAGAATGTTAATACATAAGCAACCTTTAAAAGTAGAATAATTTCTGGAATGAAATGCTTCCTAATACTCCCTGGATATTGGATCATTGCTGGACTCATCAACATGTAGAATCATAGACTCGTGGAATGGCTGGGGTCGGAAGGCACCCTAAAGACAATCTGGTTTTAACTCCCCTACCATGGGCAGGGACACCTTTCAGTACACCAAGGTGCTCAGAGCCCTATCCAACCTCGCCTTGAACACTTCCAGGAATGGGACATCCAAAGCTTCTCTGGGCAACCTGTGCCAGTGCCTCACCAGCCTTACCAGTAAAGAATTTCCTCCTGATACCTAGTCTAAACTTACTCTCTTTCAGTTTAAAAATATTGCCCCTTCTGCTATCATTACCTGTCCATGTAAAAAGTTGTTCTCTGTCTTTTTTATAAGTCATTTTTACGTACTGAAAGGCTGCAATGACATCTCTCTAGAGCCTTCTCTTTTCCAGGTTGACAACCTGAACTCTTTCAGATTGTCTTCACCAGTGAGGTGTTCCAGACCTCTGATCACCTCCATGGCACTCCTCTGGACCCACTCTAGTAGGTTCACACCTTTCTTGTGCTGAGGACTCCAGACCTGGACACAGTACTCCAAGTGTAGCCTCACCAGGGCAGAGTAGAGGGGGACAATCACCTCCCCTGACCTGCTGGATGCAACTCTTTTGATGCAGCCCGGGACGCAGTTGGCTTTCTGGGCTGCAAGTGCACACTGACTGTTCATGTCCAACTTTTCACCTACCAGAACCTCGAAGTCCTTCACCACAGGGGTGCTCTCACTGAGTTCTTCTCCCAGTCTGTATTCATGCCCATGATTGCCCTGACCCATGTGCAGACCTTGCACTTGGACTTTTTGAACTACATTAGGTTCATATGGTCCCACTTCTCAAGCCCACAAATGGCACAATGAACAGGATCTAGATTATACTAGATATGCAAAAAATCTATTTTAAAAAGGTTCAGTTGATCAAATGTCAGCAAACTTAAGAGAAACCAGTTATAATGTCCTTATCTTGTTTTATTTAAAATCTGAGTTTCCTGAGGACACAAAACTTCTGCAACCCTTTTGACTCGATAGTCTCCAGTAACTTTTAACTCTTGTCCAGTATCAGGCAAATCTAACAGAAGGACAGAGACCTAAAGCACATTATGATTCTACAAGCCTCTTAGTAATTACAGAGTGAAAAACTGAGAAAGACCTGCTAAAAAAAAACCAGAGAAAATTTCGCTTTCCTCATCACATTTGGCAGGAGCCGAGTGGTAAAAGAGAAGTCAGACAGCTCTGGACTAGTCACCAGGTAGGACAGGACAGTCTGAGGCACATGGCAGTGGGGAGTGAGAGGGTGCTGGCAGTTATGTATGGAAATTATGAGAACTGGATGTACTACGTGGAACTGGGGATTCAGAAAGGACCACACTGGAGTATGAATTTCAAAAGAAAATGAGCAGGAGATACTTCTGCACTTAATTAACTAATGAGTTATATTAACAAGGCCAGATAGTGGACACCTTTCTAGCACTGAACAGAGTTAACATCTGCTTCTGAGATGTGAGTTTACTTTTTCATAACTAACTAATTCAGGAGCATCTTCATATAACATTCCTATTTAATCATGGCTGTTCTCTTTTCATACAATGATATTGTAAAAAGAGAGGCCAAACTAATTATGCATACACATAATTTCACATTATATTTACATACTGCCATGAAACTATCTAGCCTCAAAAATCAAGCTTTATAAAAAGTGTTCTAAGTCATGAGTTTTATTTAAATTCTGCTTTATCCTAAGGAACTGAGATAGACGTATCAAGAAATAAAATCTACGAATTAAAGTCTAGACACAACAACTGTAGATCTTCTACACACTGGCCAGAATGTAATCACTTGATGTACAAAACATGTCAGTGGAAGCCTCTGCCTAGTGTGATGATCTTGATGCTACTAGAATCTCTTCACGCTAAACAAAGCAAAACACAGAGAATTTATTAATCTTAAGCAACATCAGAGAGAATTAATAAAAGAAAAGTATACAGAATATTCTGATGTAACTCAAGGCTGATAACAGTGCCATTAGAAGAAGGAATATCTTCTATCAAATTATGAAATAAATTTATGACTATGAAATTAGGGCCCTCAGTCATCAGCCACATGGATCCATCAATGGTAAAGCTAATAAGAACTGAGAGATGCAAAAATCTTCCCATGCAGAGCACTGTATGCCAGCTTACATTAAATAGTTCATTTATTACTTGTCTCTCTAAAGAAAGGAAATTTATGATGATGAAGAAAAAGAAATCAGTATTAAACAAGATGCACTGAAGTAATTGATAAGCAAAAAGTATTTGAGGTTTCAGGCTACTCTCCTGCTGAATTCATAACCGCCTTCCTACTTCTGAGACATACTACTGTTTTGCAATCAGAATTTTTCAGCTGTGTTTCCTATAATAGAAATCAGACTGATAAAATTATGCAGTCTTGTTTCATATTATTCCTCCTAGATTTTTTTATATTTTGGGAAACTGTAGCTCTTCTGTTAGGAATTTCTTTGAAAGAAAGTCAGCTCTATTTAGAATGAGTACAGAGAAAAATACAATAAACCCTTTTAAGCAGATATATTTACAACCTTTATTTCTAAGTTTTACATAGGAGTTTAAAATGTTTCTTTAAGGGGAAAAATCCTGCATATCTTACTGCATTTTGCATGTCTAATGAACACTGATCTACTAAAGCCAGAAAGGCACCATCTTTTAAATATACACAACAAAATATATTTATAAATAAAACAAATAATAACAGCATCAATCAGATGTACTTCCCAGCACTTTTTCAAGCAAGGTGCTCATACAGTTAGAATCAGATTCAAAACTCACAAGTATGGTAACGGAGAAAAGGAAACTAACCAAAAGAAAGTCTGTGGTTTAGCTGAGGCTCAGCCTGTCCCAATGGTTATAGACTCGATATAGGCAGTTTTGGTTAGCACTTCCCTTGATTTCAATTCTGAATGTGACAAGCCTCAGTAAGTCTCATTTAGCATTCCGTCTAATAAGGAAATTGAAGAGAAATTTAACTCAAAATCATGGCACACAAAGGAAACAGGAAAAAAAAATAAACAAGTTATTTCTTTTAGTGTAAGACTTGTGTATAAAGTTCATGATGGTAAAACAGCCTCTTTTAGATCAACTGTTTTTTCATTCACTATTACTAACATGTAGCTACTGCTCTTTTGCAAGGGGTTTAAAATACGGTTCTTGAAAAGGAGTAAAGAAGCAATGTCGCTCATAACTGTGTATAAGAATCTTCTGTAAGGAAAGAAAGCAAATGTTTCTATTCTACGAGACTTGTTCTAGAAATAACATTTTATGTTTTAAAAAATAAGTATTAAAATACAGTTTTATTCTTCCTTAAATGAAAAGTTTTCATTAAATGTGAAATGTTTTGTCATTTTTAATGATATTAGAATCCCTTAAAACGTATAAATTATAACTTAAACATTTTATATTTCTTTGATTTCTGAAAAAAACCATTAATACGGATAAATACATATGTCAATGTACATTTCTGCCTGCCAATCAGTTTGCTATCTAAACCCTCCTATTCAAAATTAAAGAGGCCATTTCTTGAAACCTGATAGGTAGGGATCAATTTCTGCATCCATTGAGTTTGCAAGAAACTTAGGACTTGCTTTCTTTTTAATTTAGCTCTTTTTCAAAGATAAGCCTTTCCTTTTGCCTTTCCAATAGTTAGGAAGCATTAAATAGAATCATGGATGCAATGAAAATTTTGTGGAACATAAAGCTGAATATATTTTATTTGAGGGTGTGTTTCAAAAGTTTATGTCTTCATGAGGCACAGAATAAATGTTCATTTCTACAATACTCTTAATACATTTGCTTACTGTTTGGCCAGATTTTATATAGTATGTATTGCCAGGAAGCTTTGCTTTTCCCTGAAGCCTTGTGATCTCTACTATTGTTTATAAATCTTCTCATTCAAACAGCTTAATGTACTTGCTGGTGGATGTACCAATACCTACCAGTCCATTATGTTCTACAACAGCTCACACAATGTCTGAGACCAGATTACAATATTTTTGTTGGCCTTGAGCCAACATGCCGAGAAAATGCATAAACATTCCAGAAGATTTTTAAAGAAATTGTTGACTGAATTCAGAATTCCTACAAGATCCCTGGTATTGTGTCAGATTAATGTGTGCCCAATGAGCCGGATAGAAATTAACTTCCTATTATGGTCACATTAAGATATTCTATTCTGGTATTTACTCTTCATATATGCATGTGATAATCAACATCAACAATTCATTTATCTATGATAAAGTCAGACTCCACCATTGCTCAACAATAGTGAGAAACATCTTAGATTTTGACCATCTGAAATACAATAATTGATCTTAAAAGTTTAGTTGGGTATAGAGAAAGAAACCTACCATAGGAACACCATAATTCTCTTGTGGGATCAAAATCACACAGTTACGGAAATATGCATTTAACAAGGGCTGGAGAATAACCCACATATGAGAACCTTTGTAACTCATGTCAATATTATTCAGTGGCTAACTGAAAGAAATATTTACTGGTTTCAGTATTTTAGCTACTCCATCTCTGTGTTTTATCTGGAAATACTGGAAAATTAAAAAATACTGGTGAATCCAAATGCTTTCCAAGCTGCCTTTCCCCCATTAATTTGACTACTAACTGGATTTCACTAATAGCTTCTTACTTCACTGAAAATCAACATGATTTTCAAATCAGTTATATGTCGAAATTGTACATACTCTGAGGAAACCTGGGTGGATTGTCGTTGACATCTGTGAGTGTGATATTTACAGTTGTTGACCCTGACAGCCCTCCGACCTGCCCAGCCATATCTTTGGCTTGAATGACAACGGAATAATGCTCTCTGGCTTCCCTGTCCATGTTGTGCAAGGCAGTCCTGATGACTCCTGTGAGAGAAAGAAAACAAACAAACAAACAAAAGATCAGGATTAGCTTGTTCGAGGAAGAGCGAAGGCTGGGAATAACCTTTCTTTTAAGGAAAGGTGGAGCTAAGTTGGCTTCAGTTGTTTGTGTCATATATATACACATATATAAAGCACAACTCCAGACGCTGCTAGACAATCACCCTGCTTGACAATATGAAGAAATTGAAACTATTTATTAAATCAATTATTATACTATTAAATAATTAATCTAACTTATATAACATTCCATTGGCAAAAGCACATTGCCAAAATAGCAGTGTTTTCTCATATAACTCTTTAAATAGCTACTTAATAGAAAATAATGAACTGGAACTCTTACCCCACTGAATAAGGCACGTGTTGTTTTTTAACAAAAGGTATTTTCTTAATTAATATACCACACAGCTTTTAAAACTACCCAAAAGCTAGATTTTCTTATTTGACAAAAAAAAAAAAAAAAGTATTTTTTGTTTTTGATGCATTTCAATCATATGGATTTGCTTGTAAGTTTGACTTAATAATTGTCCGTAAAGTAAAAGATAAGCTTTCTACTGTTATTACTACACTTGAGAGAGAAAACAAAAATTAAATTATCCTAAAATTCTATTAATTTTTATCCACCATCATCAATTTTTTTTTTTTTCACATTTAGTTACCTATACATGTAGAAGCAAAGATTAAAATAAAAGTAAGGACAGGCAACTGTGTGGGCACAGTTTCAGTTAGGGGACATTTTTCACCTATGATACCTGTAAATTAAGCCCTGCTAATTTTTTTGATCACAGACTGACAGAAAAATCATGGAATTCAGTAAAGAGAAATGTCAAGTGCAGTGCTGGGGAACCAGTACATGCTGTGGACAGACAAGCTGGGAAAGAGCTTTTCAGAAAAGAATTTGGTGTGGTCCTCAAGATGAACATGAGCCAGCGATGTGTCCTTGCAGCAAAAAAGGCCAACATCTTGCCAGGCTGCATTATGAAATGCATTGCCAGCAGGCCGAGGGAGGGGATCCTTCCCCTCTGCTCACCAAATCTGGAGTGCTGGATCCAGTTCTGAGCTCACCAGTACATAAAAAACATTGATAGACTGGCGTGAGTTTCATAGAAATAAATGAAGAAATATGTAAAATGGCAAATTTATTAACATTATGTTTTTAAAGAGCTAAAATTTTTAGCTTAACTTCTGCTGGACTCTGAAAGTGAGTTGTTGCCATAATCAGTAAGAAAACATACCATAGCACGATCAGATGTTGCTTCTGGATAAATTTTAATCATGTAACATTACTAATGCAAAGAATCTTAAGTAGAGCCTTGGTCTTCTGGATAAGTTTCTGTATACCACGATTCTCAAGCTTTTTGATTCCCACAGTTTCAGATGACATAAAAAGTGGTTTCTAGACCATTATTTTTCTTGTATTTTAAAATTAAATTCTTTGCATTTCTAGAATAAAACCATTTAGCCATTATTGCACAAAATGGTAATTTTCATGTAGCTTATACCATTGTTTCCAGTCTCTTCTGAAAGCAAATCACACATAAATAAGGAAATCTATACACAAAGAATATATTTTCTTAAGCATCCATGAAGTTTTAGAATTATTTTAACACAGTTTTGTACTGTAAGTTATTTTTCATGAGAAATGTTGATTTTGGACAAACTGGCTAAAAATAGTATACCGGTCTGGTTTAGTTCATCGGCCTTTTTTTCCTTTAAATGATACAGTTTGAAATAGATCTTTTTTTTCATAAAATGCAACAAGAAAATAACCACAACTTAAACACGCTATAAATTTAGAAATAGAAATTTACAGAGTAATTTAGATGGAAGGAACTGGTATAGGAGTTTAAAATACACATTTTTAACCCAAAATTTAAGTATACATTTTTCATCAAAATCAATAGGGTTCACAAAATCTGGTCCTACTCTTCTGAAAATTAATTTAATTGATAAACAGGAATATAGGAAAATATTAGAAATGAAAATGTCCTGCTTTGACTTTTTAAATGAATTGCTTTAGCTTTTTTTACACTGAAACCAAATGTACCATGCATGTAAGAAGTTTTTAAAATATTTTTTAAAAGAACCTTCCATTTCCATTTGTATGAGACCAAATTTTACATAGTAGAACATGTCTTCTACACTTTCCTCACTAGTATTACCCACTTGCATTTTTAAATTAATTTAAACAAACAGAAATTCCTCTGAATTATTAATATTTTCCTCTTTGTTTGCTTCAAGGCATATGATGCTGAACCAATGCTTGAAGATAGTTAACAACGATTTGTGGATGACGAATAATTTCATCTCACTTGCAGCAGACTCCTCTTTTCTGAAAACTGAGGCAATAAAATTGGGTAGGTTCTTAATTTAAAAACCTTGCATGCAAACTTTAGAATAAAGAAAACTAGTTTTAAAGTTTTGATGGGCTGAAGGCAGCTGCTGAGGGAAGATTTAGTTCCCTCTCTTTCCTGGGTTGCATATACATTTATACATCCTGAAATCATATCATCAGCATGAGGTACGTAACTACTGTGAGGACCCAAATGCTCTGTCCTTGTCACTAGCAGCTCCATGAACTGTTCTGGCAGCGCAGCACTAAAACCATGCATAATCTCAAGTTTCACTAATGATCCCAAAATGTGTTAAGAGAACTTAGTTGCCTTTTTCACTACAATAATATTAAATGCTCCAGCAGCTTCTTTTAAACTAGGAATTGTCCCTGGGTATCTTCTGTATGCTTGACAGGGGTTCCTATACATCCCACAAGAAGACAGGAAGTTAATCTTAAGATATCTCCCAGACTAAAACAGTTACCAAAAAAACCCCCCCAAAAAATCCCAAAAAAACAAACCTGAAAAGGAAAGCTGTCACAGGTTTTTTAAATTTAAACACAGCCCTAATTTTGCCTCATATTTGTTAGGCAGCACTGTGACCCTGTTAACCAAGTACTTTTCAGCTATGCCTTCAGCATTTAGCCATCTTTAGTAGGAAAGGAAACCAAGAAAATTAAAAAAGCAAGATGAAGACATCATTACAGGTACACTCCATCCTGTTTCTGGTATTAAGTAAAGTATTTTTACAGAAGTTTGACTGCTATGTCAAAAATCAAACACAACATATGGAAGGGTAAATCTGTTGGAATAGAGCTGAGAAGAACACACAGCTTTGCCCTCACAAATAGTCGTACCTATTTCCATCTTAAAATTATGAGAGATGCTTTTTTTCCCACATAGAAGGCTCTCCGAAAACACACATTTTCTTCTAACTTCTTTTCTGAGTTTATTCACCTCTGAAGCACACAAGTTTTGGTAGGGTTTGTTGTTTTTTTTTTTTGTTTTGGGTGTGGGTGTGGGGGAGGGGGAGAAGGAGGGTGTGTGTGCGTGACAATTTCTACAGTTCTGGAAGGCACATTTTCCAATTTGAATTTATCTTTCTTGACCATGTATGATGAGAAACCTACTTAACCTACTTGCTTTCCAATTAAGATTTTAATACCACCTTTTTTAATTGAAACTTTTTTTTTTTTTTTTTTTAATATGGAATACATGACATTGATGATTGATCTATAATGGACTAACAAACCCAGGGCATTTTCCTCCAGTGACATTTCCAAGTTAATGAGATCAGAATTACTGTAGAACGATAGAATATCTTAACTTGAATAGGACCAATAAGGACCAAGTCCTACCCTCTGCTACGCACATGACTAACTAAAACTAAACAATATAAGTAATTTTACTCCATAATACTATTAAATTTGATTATGCTCTTCTTGCTCTTGCTCATAACCACATAAGCTTCTTTCTCTGTACTGACAGTTCTTCACAACTTTTTGCAATCAAGAAATTTCTTCTTGATGGTGCTGCGTTTATCCTTAAAGCATCAGATGAAACTGAGAATAAAGAACACTGAGATGAAAGATTGATGTATCCACTATTGTGGATACCTCCTTTTCTTTCCTTTTTCCCAACACCTCTGGATTTGAGAAAGCCTTGAAAATAACTTTATTTTTGGCAAGTTTTACTTCCCTCTCTACTCAGGCTCTCTGAATTAATTCCTGTTTCTGAATTGCAGTCAATACCTTTTTTTTACCAAGTTTTCATAAAGATACTTCTACGCTCTGCAGCATCTGACAATGTGTTATGTTGTCTTTTTTAGCATTCTGTGAAGAACCATTTAACTTACATAAAAGAAAAGATACAACAGAAGGATCTACTGAAACTGAGACTGTAAAAATCAGGACTTTTAAATTCAAGCGCAGACAAATACTAAGAAAACACAGCCAGGTGCATAGGTATGCATTCACTGAAGTGTTTAACTATGTACTTACCTATTAGTCTGGTACACTTGAAAAAAATTATCTTATGACTTGCATAAAATAAGATCTCATTCAGATTCAGTAACCACTGCAGAATTTTAGTCATCTTTATTTTACAGCCTACTCCTGCATGATGTCTGAATTGTCCCAGATAAAATAGGGTCTATTTTACTATTTTGATCTCAAACATTTTATATCTAGTGGGGAAAACAAAAAGAAAACAAACACGCAACTCCACTTTAATGGCAAACTAGGTTGTCATGGGGAAGTAAGTATTTTTTTTATTGGAAAATTTCCATTCTGTTGTTGGAACATGAGCATGGTCACTAGAGATTTGATGAAGGGCCAGTAGGTCACATTAGATTCCTATATTCTAGTTTCTTATATATATGTCTTGCCATGATCAGAGACAATAATGGTTTAAAAGTAATTTTAAATGTCTATTTAATAGCTGACTTAATGTGGGGGTTTACAATTTACTGAGGGATTTGAACTGTTGCAGATAGTAATTTCATTAATGTTATTCTTTCTTTTGGAATAAAAGCACTATTTTAATCACTATTTTTTCTAGAGTATGTATTTAGCTTATTTTATTATAGTTTAATATTCTGAATATATTGTATATATTAAAAAACACATTTTAAATTGTAATATTATTCTACCTTGAAAGAGAAACACAGTTTTTCCATTTTAAGATAGATAGTGGACAAGTCAGCATTTTTTCTCCTTAAAATTTCAAAATAAAGTTAAAATTTAGAACTCTCAATAGATTTTGACTTGAATTTGTGATTTAGTTCAAAATATAACTGCAAACAGAAATCTGCAATATAAAGCTTATGGTCATACTCCACATTCCGAATATTTTTATAACAAAGATGCTTTTTAATCTAGCCCTTTGAATTAGATCTTCTTTATTTAACTAACATTTTGTTCCTTTACAGGGACATCCCTAACCACTCCATGGACGAAAGTCATAGCATTATAGAAATGACAGTTAGTGGTCAATTTTCTTCTCTGGTCATGATTATAGTACTGAAAGACAGAATATCCTTCCTTAAAGAAAATTAGCGTTGAAATGAAATTCATGAATCCAACACTTAGAGACAACAGCTAAAAAATAAAAAATACTGAAAAAAATAAGAATATTTAAAAAGGAAAATAGTAAACATTTTAAAAAATTGGCTAGAATAGCATTCGTTTTTTATTAAAAGAAGGCTGATTGTACTGCAATGAATACCCCCAAGAGAAAAAAAAATCTATTTAAATTACTATTAGTAAATATAGCCTTCCCTAAAATCTCTATGAGTAACAGATAGAAATTACAAAATGAAAAAAAAGTCTCATGCTGATGCCTCCTAAATTAAGGAATCTGAATAAAGTTTCACTAACTGAGTGGAAAATACACCAATTTATGTGGCAATTGCATGGATACCAAATGTAATCACAGCACTTCCCAATTTTCATAATGCAAAGCACAATCAAATTCATTAAATTAAAAATTTCCTGCCATGATGCCTCTGGAAAGAAGACAATAAACTCTAATGTGAAATATGCAAGTGCTGTAATCAAAGGGATATCTATTATAGAAATAGTCATCCAAAATTTTTACCCATGGTAGTCTTTTGTTTACTTTTAATCCACACAGAACGAAGTTGAATAGAATTGGTCTTACACTGATCCCTGTAGAGCCCTGGATGAATCTCCTCCTTTCATGACAGCTCTGTCTTGACGATAGCTTTTTTCCTACCTCCCAGGTTGCCAGTTCATAGCCATTTAATACGTGCTTTGTTGCTACTACTAATTGCTATCTATTTAACTAGAATTGCGTGTGGCATGGCAATTATCTTTTTCAATATTACCAGCCATTTCATAAAACAAAGAAATGAGGTTTGTTTAGCATGGCCTACTTTCCAGAAAAAACACATGGAAAGGCATAATTGCTATTCCTATTTTTTTTAATTGGCTAAATTCTTTCTAGCTTCTGTATTTTTTATTTTTTTAATCTTTGCCTAAATTTGCCAGCTTTATATTGCAAATTTCTTTTGCTTGGCCTTTCAGAAAACTGACACACATTTACATTCTGCAAACTTGCCTATCACTTTACTCAGGGAGAATCTACTACCCTTCCTAGATTTGGGTCTGGGCAACAATGATTTTTTTTTCCTAATAATTTTTTTCCTAAAAGAGTCAACAATTCAGGTTGCAAAAAAGTGGAAATTCTGCCTTTTTTTTCATGTGCAGATTCTGAAAAGACTTCAAAAAATGTTTAATTCCTCAGAAACAATTTATCAATATGTTAAGACCTGAAAATGTGCAGGTAGTTTCTTTTGAAGTACAAATTGCACATAAGTTCCTATGATTTTTCAGACATAGAAAATATAGTTAAGCATTCTTTCAAGCAAATCTCCTACCTGAGTGGTTTTGACCTCTTCTAAAATTGTTTTTCCATTTTTGAACACACATTTTTTCCTCACAAAATTCTTGGAGATGTAGTATAGAGAACTAGAAGAAAGCCTCAATGACAGATTTAGAAAAAAAAAATCCTGTGTCTTGGCAACGTGCCACTATATAATAATTCTCTGTATAATTATGCATTATTAAATAATTCAATTTTGATAGAAGACGCCTTGGTGCTTTTGCACACACTCATAAATTCTTTGAGATTGGAATCCAAATTAGTGGCATTTCTATAGTTCTGAAGAAACGTGGCTAGGAGCAAAAAGGGATCAATGGTCAATTCCTCCATCTTGACCAATATAGTGCTCAAATTCTGATGTGTTCCTGTTAATGCAGTAGGCATGTGTCTCAGATAAAGCCCACAGAATGATGCTACTGCTCTGCTGAAAATGTTTTTTTTGAGAATTGAATTAAAAATGTATTTAAAAAGCAAAGAAGAATCTGTACCCAAAGGGAGGGGGAACAGAATAATTGTTTGCTCAAAGATGGTAACGAGTGACTGCTGGTTGTATAATGAAATGAAATGTTAGGTCGAGATAGCTATGGAACATAACTAGATATAGATATATGGGACTATCATATATCTTAATGCCATTTAGATATTGAGGGCTTCTCCACAACAATTTACTTGTCAGATATGAAAGCAGAGGAACCAGGCAAATGTTGTCACTGTGGAGGCAAGGGCAAAGAATGCTGGAAGAGATTAAGTTACTCATTAAGTGCAATTTCTTCAGAAATAAACTTCTTACAGGTGTATTTAGCCTTGGTGAGGAGGAACAACCTAATGACACATGACGAACAAAACAATTAAGTAAAAAAGGGGATGGATTCAGTAACCTCTGAACATAGCAGATGGGAATTAAGTACATGAGTCTTCTCAAAGGAAATCACATTTGACAAGAAAGAGCTTAAAACTGTCTGAAAACTAGCTACTTATATTCACAAGCTTGGAAATCCTGCTCTCTTAAAATAGAATAGGCTGCTAGTATTGAACATTTCTTCTTGTAATGTCATATACCTTCTGGCCTACACAAAATTTCACGTGCTGAATAATTTAATTACAACTGACTGACAAGGTCAAGACATATAACTCAGATTATCTGTCAGTAAGAAAACTTGCTTCGCCAACACACCGAGCATTTACACGGTGGATGTGTCCTTTTCTCCCTGATACTCACTCCTTACATACCCACGAGCATTCTACTGAACGGCAACACATCCTTGACCCCCACGTAACCTGTTAAGGACATTATAGTGGTATAGCATAATACATATATTTTTAAAGTCACTTAGAGTGCAACCTTACTGAGCACTTCAGTATGCTAATTTGCAAATTATGAATGAAATACATTGAGACTGGTGTCAATATGGGAATGTAAATGATTTTTTCCATGTATCCCAGGTACCTGGATTACAAGGAAAACAATTCTGCTAATGTGTTATTACAGTGGCCATGCAAGCTAATATCTGTTTAAAGAAAAACTATTAAATTCAATAACCAGCAGAATACCATAAAAAAAAACAAAACAATTCTTAACTGTGGGAAGTGCCTTAGTGCTAGATTTAGTGTATCCGAGTGTAAATACATATTTATGTATATATGATATAACAACTACCTTAAAAATATGAGTAATTTGTTTCCTTATGGGTCCTTGAAAGAAAAAAATCTAGAAACAAAATATTATCATAATGTTCTCTGGAAAAGAAAAAAATAATGACCAAAAAATTTAAAAATTCTTTGAAACTTCTGTACTTGTGTACCTAATCCATTCACACAATAAAAAAATATTAGTTCAAACTCTGCATAAGAGAAAAAAAAATCTACGAACTGTACTCTGGATAAACAGAAGGCTAACTAAGGAACCATGGCAGATGACAAATAGATATTTTTGAATGCTGAAAATGTGTCTGTGGTACCTTAAGTGTGCCATAGTTTTCAGAATTTTTTGATGCATGCAAAAATGACGGTGATATATAAATAAAATTTAAAGGAATCTTATCATAAAGAATCTGATACATATTCACAAATGTTATTTCCTTTCTTAGACCAAACATCCACAAAATCTTTGTGTATTAGGCGACATAATAGGTAGCTATTGACTTCTGTTGAGATTAAATCAAGAATTATTGACCTGAAGTCAGATATTGATCTAGTCAGAGAAAAGATAAATCTCTACCTGGAAGTACAATAAATCTTACAATTGGTTGAAAACAGAAGTCTTTGTTGTTCATTTGTTACAGTACACTGCTATCAAGAAAATGATTACTGGATTACTGAATTACTGGTGCTACTTGTTGAAAAAGGACACTCTCACACTACAGTAAATTAAAAACTTCACATCAAGGTCACACAAAACATAAAATATGACAAAACTCAATTTTATACTGCTGTTTCTAATTTGAGTGAATGCGTTATTCAACAAAGTGCTCAACTTCTGCTGTACATATTAGCATTGAACACCTCTTGACTTGAAATAAACATTGTCTGCGTTTGAATTTATTCTAAATTTAGAGAAATCACAGATTTGAAAATACTAGCTCTGACTCTGAAAAACTCTAACTGAAGCAAGACTTGCTTAGGAATAACTCTGCATAAATTTTGTTATTTGTCCTGGAAAAGTCATGACTTTGTGACCCAGAGTGAGGGAAGTTATACAACTTCATGAATCAAATCACAAGTACCATTATTTCAAGCACCATATAGTACAAACTTCCTGGGTTCTGTAAGAAAAAAAGGAAATGAAAAAGAAATTCCTTTTTCCTTTTCTTCTTCCTACTTACCATTCTCATTTAAAATGACTCAAAAATGCAACAGTCTTTGTTTCGTACCTTCAGGTTTCAATTTTCCCTATGAGAAAATAACAAAACCTGCCAACTTAAGACTCAACCTACTTGCTTAGTCATCAATAAGCTTAATAAACAAAGTGCAAGAAAACAGATCAATAGCAGTGTCAGAGAGATTTTTTTTCCTTTACTGGGTTTTTTTTCTTGTGCAAATTCTTGCCTTCTGGAGATCTGGAATGACTAAAAAGAGTGGACCTCAATATCCTCTCAATATCCTCGGTCTATCCTTTCTACAGCATATAAAATTTTCTGAAATTATTTTTAATTTCTCCATTTCATATAAAAAGTTCACAGCAGGACAATACAGACAAAATATAATAGGCCCGTCTTGATTTACACTTTGGTACAAAGCGTCAATGATTGTTCTAAGTGCATAATGATATGAAGATTAATTGAAATTTATTAAAATGTACTTGTAAACCAATCATTAGAAAAGAAACTTTCAATAACAAGCAAAGCTGTCTTCCTTAACATGGCCGAACTTAAATTATACTATTACCGTAATTTTTGATTATAAATGACAAATAAAGATCCAACTGATTCCCTACTCTACTAAAATTTAGGAGGAGTAAGAATGTTTTTCAAAGTTCATAAGGAAGAAGGTTGTTTATTTAAGATCCAATAACTCACTTTGTTTAACTCCCTATTGTCAGGCTAAATTATTATTCTTGGCCTAATTGTTCCTGAACACCACATCACAAGCTGTATAAAAATACCCCGTTTCTAATTATAATGACAAAATGAAACAGCAATTCAGAGCAGCATAGAAGTTTTCATTATGAATTCTTTTCAGCATTCTTCTTAAATCGAATGAAGCACAGAAACATTTTTACCCAGTGCTTACTTTACATATGTCTGTATAAGAAGTCTACCCTCTAAATTTAATCTACTAAAACAAGCATTTCTCTGAATGTGTTGCTCCATTTTCTAGATCTCCAGGATGACCTGAAGTAATATGAAACAGCATAACTAAAGAAATTTACATGTATATACAAATCTCATATGTAATTAAAAAAAATTATCTCATGCACTAGGGAAAAAACATAAAAAAATCCATGGTGCCAGGATGAATGGAGAGTCCCAAACGGGGTAGACAGGAGTTTTTCTAGTGCAGATATTGCAACTATTATCACCCGCCATGTTTGGAACTGTCAAATATTTTTCTTGTCCACCCTCCTTAAGACCTTCTTAAAGTGCATACATGATGAGGGTGAGCAGGACCTCATATTGACAATCTTGATACGTATAAATCCAGGCACTTCATGTCAAGGTAATGAAGTTATGCTGATTGACACCAGTGAAGAATCTTATCTGTTATTTTTAGGCAAAAAGCTTCTTAGTACGATTAGGACTAAGTTGTCAATCTAGTAATCTAGTTGATGAGTTTTTCACTCTGCAGGTGTTACTGGCGATGGGACCTCATATCAGGGAAGAGTGTCTTATATGAGCAAGGCTGCTGTGACAGCTCCTGAGAATCTGGATAATAATTACATTTTGTTTATACCAAAATGTTAATAAAATCACAGGCGAAGAGCAAACGATATATTTGATTCGATGTTTTGAGGTCAAGAACAGGATACATAGACAGCATACCTATTTGGGCCATTTGCTTCCTGTTAGGAACAGGCAATTGAATTAAAATCTCTCTACCTCTACTTCCTATCCTATATTTTAGGCTGTCCAGAGTCCTTTATCATCTTGTCTTACTGGAGAAAGTTCAGCATTCACGCGAAGCCCATTATCTGCTTACTAGGTCACAGTGATGCTCCAATATACAACATGCAATAATTACAGAAAGAAGCTTTGTGAGTGGTATATTTCTACCAATGAAACTCTCATGGAGAAATTTAGAACTGCATCTTATGAGACAAGATTTAAGTAAACCAACAGTGTGTGTGTGAAATAAAATTCTGACTTCCTAAAGCTCAGCTTAAATTAAATCAAATATTGAAAATTAAATAGATCTAAGTTAAGAGACAACTACAAAGAACTATGTGTTTCCTGGATCTAGGACAGTTATTTGCAAAAAAATAGTTCGGGTAACTCTCAGAAAAGTGAAAATTAAAATGAAGCATGAGTATTTTAAGGAATTTCACATTTGCACAAGTGCTATGGTTATTTTTCTGCTGTAATTAAGTATCTCTGCTGTTTCTGTGAGAAAACTTCTAATATATAATTGTCCATGAAGTGAAAATGGTACACAGTAGCCACTTTAGCATCAGTAGACCTTGCCTATTTGTGTCAACAACAGTTTCTCAATTTTGATTAGAAACTCTTACAGTTGTAAAATTCTTTTTTAGTGACAAACATTCTCCTGTGTATGGGAAAATCTACAGCTTGACCTCAGAGGATATACTGTCCTACTAAATTCTTTTAAATACTTCCAAAGACATAACAAAAAGTTGTATTCTGATTGTCATGAGACAAAAAAGTAAACCTTAAAATTGTATTTTGACATGCACAAAACTTTCACATGGTGATCCGTAACAGTAATACAATATTATTTAGGAGTTTTTGTGAAATGTGTTACAGAAGTCATTTACAGAAAGATTGGAGAACAGGCTTTTAGCACCCTTTTTAAAAGACTTCATTTGTCAAAGGAAAATGACACACGTATCCTCAGAATCCTAAGATGATTTAATGGCCTGTACATGCATAGTTTGGAAAAGACATGACTACGCTGCTCTGCTTGTAACAAATTCTCTTTTTTAAGAACAAGATACTAGAGATTTCTAAAAGTTGTCTCAAAGCATTAAATCTTCTTTTTTTTGTTATAATTCTGAAAAAATTAAAGCCCTAGCAAAATAATTTTCTTTACACAATCGCAAGATAATATAGATAAAAGGTGCAATTTTCAACTGTAAATGCCTTAAAATGGTCATTTAAAATCATGGCCTGCAATTAAGTGTGCCCACTCGTCTCTGAGAAATCAACTTAACCCTGTAAAATAAAATTCCAAATAATTTTCTTCGCCCTTAGTTTCTTGTATCTATGAAACTGATTTGCAGAAGAATAAAAAGGATTCAGTTTTTCTGTGTAAAGCAGGGGACAGTAACTAGATTAGGGAGAAAGAGGGGTTTGATCATATATTACGTCCTGGATAATACTACTGCTTATTAGCTACTGAAAATTTACGCCTGCACAAGTGATACTGACCAAATGGCAGAACATTTAGGACCAAAGTCCAAACAGTCCAATGTTGGTCTTATGATTTGTTAGCCAGTTCATCTTCTTCATCAGTTCCAGGTGGGAATCATAAACAGGATTTCCCACATCCTGGGAACCAAATGAATGTCACAACAAACTCAGTACTTCACAGACCAGTAGATGAATTGACTACTTGTGCACACATTTCTGACCCAGAGCCCCTTCCAATTTTTATGTGCAATATGTATCATGATGCATAGCAAATATTTAGGGATGGTTAGAAAGCAACCCAGGCCAGCAGGCACCAGAGCAACCCCTTTGACCCACAGCAATAACCCCTCTGTATTTTCAAGTTTTAGAAAGGTGCTGTTCAGAGTACGACTGCTGCATAATGTATGGGTGTAATACATACATCGATTACTATTACATTTTGATTTTAGGAAAAATGCTGTACTTTAGTGTCCAGAGCCACACAGTGTCTTCCCTTGCAGTGTCTATGACTGTGGCTCAGTGCATTTTACCAGTTCTTACTATTTATTTGAGCTTTACAAATCCAGCAGATAGGGAAACTTTTTTGAAGTATTCCCAGTTCCACATAAGTGTTTTTAGAGACATTTTTGAAAGCTATTTCTAGCAAAGGACTGAAGACATGTATGTGTACGACAGTCCTGCATAAACACCATAAATTCTCATAAATCTGTCAAAATGGAATTTATTATTTTCTTTTTTAAGACTATTGTTATTATAAAGGCATATAAAAAGACTGACTTGTCAGCACTGGGGATTTATGAATTAAATTCATATTCTATAATGGCACAAATCTTAGTAATTATATATCTATTTACTAAATTTAGTGAACATGATATTCAAAGGGACATATTGAGCAAACAGTGAGAAAATATATGAAGAACTTAACCTGCTCTCATATTTCAAAAAGTGTTTTTTTTGGTTTTTTTTTTTTTTCTGCCAACCCTGCAATTATGAACTCTGAAAGCTACACAATGTTTTTTTTTTGTATTTGTACCTCATTATTATGGCTACACTTTCTCTGGAGGAAATACGGGCTCTTTTTAATGGTGCAAAATGGAAAACAAACAATATACTATACAGATATTTTAATGAGTAATACAAACCAAATGATGTTGTCTGATGTTCCAAAAGTGCTTATGAAAATGCCTATGAATTTCTACCAACTTTCAAGGTCCTTCAGCTTTACACTGAACAATTCTTGAGTGTTGCTTGAGATGAGCTTGTTCAGGAACACACTACATTTCAAGAAATCCTCAGAAATACTCTAAACAATTTCCTATAGATTTTTTTTTCACATAAGAACTCTTATTAAGGTTATTTAAACACTGCACTACATCACCAAAGATGAGAATTTCTGCATTGTTAAAAGGACCACTTCTCCTTCTTCTTCTTGTTTGTTTTCTTCTATGGCTGCCTATCTTAGTTTGCAGCATGGTGATGTTCCTACTTCACTGTTTATGGACAATAAAATGAGTTTAACACAATAAGCTTTTATGATCAGAAAGAATATTGGCTATAGCATAGAAATTCAAGAGCTGTCAATAACTTATCCAACAAGGACTCAAATAAAAAAGGAAGAGGGAAAGAAAATAAAAGAAGGATATCCCATTCTCCTTTCATGCTGTATATGCACATGTGTATATGTGTGCATGTTCAATTCTTTCCTCCCTACTTTTGAACTAGGGAAACAAAGGTTATGAAAAGGATACATTTATCATGTGACAATCTAGCCTCCAATGTTCAAGTTTACATAAATTAGAAACTTAAGCTCCAAACAGTGGTGCAAAACTATACCAAAAACTTAGACATAAAACACAAAACAAACAAACAAAACCACAAACAAACAAAAAACAAAACAAAACTAAAAACCAAACAAACTACCAAACCGATTTCTAACCAGTGTTTCTATCCATCCTAGGGTTTTTTTTTCAAGATATGTTCTATATAATCTTTCCAAAGCTTTTTTCTGACAGGCTTTAAGAATTTCATGCATTTTCCCTATACACAGCAAATCTAACTAGATAATGCTCCCAGGGAAATATATCCCAGTTCAGATTTACTATTGAGGTACTAAACAGATGATAAGCACCTACACAGCCAGTGTCATGCATCCATGGAGTAAAGAGATCTTCCACTGTAAATTGAGTCTTTAGATGCTCCACGGTTTGGTGCATCCTGAAAGTAAAGAACTTACTGACAATGCACAGAACTGCTTTTTGTACATGTAGGTGTCTAATACAGATTAATATATATTTCTGAAAGTACCAGATAGAAACAGGAGACTCCTTCCTCCAATGAGTGAGCTGTGTTTATTGTCTCCTAGTATATCTGTCTTTTGTTCTTTACCTACTTTTCCCAGAAATCCATTCAGCCCATTCATTCAAAGACAGCTCAGGAGCAAGTATCTTCATTCCAGGCTAGGCTAACTCTTGCATTTTGAAAGAATACTCATTAGTAACCTCAGTAGCTCTTGGTTGTTTTTTGTCTGATATGTTATAGACTTAAAAAAAATAGAAAAGTTTGAATTCCACATTTTTAATGAAACAGTTACATTTTCCCGGAAAAGAAACCCCAAACAAAATTGGTTTCACTTTTCCTCTAAGATGAGAAATCAGCATTTCACTGCGAAAATCACTTTGGAGCAGTGAAAATACTGTAGTCTCTAACATCCCCTCTCCAACACATTTACCAGTCTGAATTAATCTTTAATTTCTACATGAATACAATCTACAAGGATATCAGTTTAAAGCACTAAATCTTATTTCTGCAAATGCATTTGCCCAAGTATAAAGTAAAAGAATCACAGAGAAACAGGACTTCCTCTCCTAAGGAAGGATCAACTGTGTTTGAAGCATTATTGGCACATATCAATGTAATAAGTTTTAAAGATACATTTTAGGAAAATTGGCATTTCTTAACAGGCAATGCATTCTAGCGCTTTAAAAATCTCATTATATTTTTTCCTAATAGCTAGCCTTAACCTGTCTAGTTACTGTACGAGTTCATTGTTTCTTGTTCTACTTTCCTTGAAACTGAAAATCAGTGAGATACAGATGGGTTAAAGTACACATCATTGAATATAAATATATTTTGTGAGGTTGTTTTTTAATTATTTTCATTTTTTTTTTAAACAGAGATTCAAAAAGATCGTTATAAGCAGAGCTCAAGTTTAAGATAAATACCTTGCTAAAAAGCCTGTATATAAACATACCTTCATTGGATGGTATTGCCCTCTTTTTTAAAAAACATTTAATGAGAAGAAAAGCTACTTTTGTATCTTATTTTACAGTGCACTATCTGTAACTATATTTCAACCTTTTCATGGTCGTGTTAACTGACAAGAGTTTACTGCACCATACACTACAGTGTCACATACAGCTTTTGAGCAACATCGAAATAATTTTCCAGACCATTAGGTGCATTCCCCACTTAAAAGACTGAGATGCTTATAGTAATGCAGAAATAATTCAAACAAGTACACACAGCTGCAAACCCATCAAATGGCAAAACACCGGAAGGAAAATGGGTTTTCAGTCATCACTTATAATCCTCTACTTCGATGCAAAGTTTGTGTTTGGTATATTTCCTTATATTTCCTGATCAGCTGGCATAATATTGCCCGACAACAATATAGTATTTGCAAAGCCTAAAGAATGGAACCAAATTCTGGTTAAATAAACTGACTTCAGCAGGAACGTTGAAGGGAAGTGAAGGAAGAGTCATCACATTTTTCAAGTCTAAATGATATGTTTTCTCTGGTTTGGTGGTAAATTGTCAGACTTTCTATGGAATTGCTTTGAGTCAGGGAAGAATTCATGAGGCTTCTTGAGAAAAACATGAGCTGGGCCCCTTGGTGATCTTGCATCAGGCTTGGTTCAGGCCTAATGTCAGAAGGACGTCTGGGGTGGAGAGGAGGCTTCACAGCCTCTCAGGGAGGCACAGAAGAGCACCCACATGTCGGTACCAGCCATCACCTTCACCACCCCCCACTGGGCAAAACAAGACTTGTAAATCTGGTCCATTTTGAGGAGATAAGAATGCTCACAAAGACACTCTGGAAAAGGTCAGACAACATTTTCTGCTGCCTCAGCAGGTAGAGGAGGACCAGTGTGTTTGTTTTACCTTCGTATGAACGATAAATTCTGACTGAAAGTAAATAAGCAAGTAACCAAGACCCTCACTAAGCCCTATTTACATACTAACTTTCACACCCCTAAGAATGCAAATGAAGAGAAAAGAGAACATGCCTTACATGTTCCAAACATGCCTTACAGTCACCAAAACCTCACCTATTGAATGTGATTGTTCCATCCCTTTGGGAAGGGCAAAAAATTATAATATAAAAGAGCGAGTTTGGAGTAAAAAGACAGAGAGGGGGAAAAATAACATCTCTGCTGGCTCAGTATGAGGTGGTGGACTCCGCGTCTCCCCCTCTCCTAAATGGAAAACTTTAGGTGAGCTTTGTCCTTCCAACTGCATTGGAACAGACATGGGAATACTTGTTGCATACATATATGTAGTGCTAATAGATCTGTTACTATATTTTCAGTCTCAACACATACTGTAGTTACTACATTTATCACCAGCAATCCTCAACTTGCCATTTTGTTGCTTCAATGAACTGCAGCATTTGTGAACCTGGATTCTGTAAGTTCTCATTGAACTTGGACAGACCTAAGCCATCAGATTGGCAAAGTGCACTATTTGTGAATCAGTGATTGCCCAAGTTCTTATTGTATACAATCACACCTATAGTGACAAAACCACAGTATTTGTGAATCTGTGCTTGTGAAAGCTCTTACTGAACTCCAGGAGACTTACAGTGCTAGATTGGCTATAATCAGAAACTACGTCCAGCTGCACACAGCCCCTCTGATCCCTGAGAATCAGCTGAAATTCAAAGGGTTTTATTTTCTGTTACATTTCTATACCCTAATGCAAGAGGTATAAACCATATCGCTATTTTACATGTATAAATATATAAGAAACTCAATTAGAAATTACAATCATTTGTTCCACACTCAATTATGGCTTTGTGCTGTTATCTCCATTCATCTCTGCAGTGATTTAAAACATGAAAAGGAAGTGAAATTTCTTGACAGGTACACTTACGAAGAAACAATGCAGCAGCACTCAACTTTGGGTATGTCCAAAATGATGAATAGTAAGAAATCCTCAAAGGCATAACTCCTCTGAAACTTTCTCAGAGAGAACACCTACTTAAGCTGCTTTAACTCTAGGGGAATTACAGATCCCTCCAAATATCAGAAGACTTCATAATGCATGTGCAAAACATCCTAATTATTATTACTTTGCAAGAGATTTCACAGCAGTTGAAATGCTGAAACTGTTAGGCAGAAACCTTAATTTATGGCTTCCAAAACATTTCCTTACAAGTTAAAAATGGGGGGAAAAAAAAAGTAATGATTGTAGCCTTCACCCTCTTGTTTCATTCTATGGTTTCTGCTGCCTGGGGGAAAAGTACCTGAGGATGCTGGTTGACAGACAGCTGAACATGAGCCAGTGTGTGCCCAGGTGGCCAAGAAGGCCAATGGCATCCTGGCCTGTACCAGCAATAGTACGGCCAGCAGGACCAGGGCAGGGATTGTCCCCCTGCACTTGGCACTGGTGAGGCTGCACCCCCAACCCTGTGTTCAGTTCTGGGCCCCTCACAGCAAGAAGGACATTGAGGCGTTGGAGCCTGTCGAGAAGAGCTGGTGAAGGTTCTGGAGAGTGACTCATATGAGGAGCAGCTGAGGCAGCTGGAGTTGTTCACCCTGGAGAAAAGGAGTCCCAGGGGAGAACATATCTCTATCTACAACTACCTGAAAGGAGGCTGTTTCTTAAACAATAATTGCAAAATACAAATGGAGTTGCCTTCTATTCAGTTTAATTATTTTCTGCTCAGTAGGGGAAAAAAAAAAAAGTTTGCTCTCAGATTTGGAGGACTTTCAATCTTCCTTTCTTGCAAAACCTTTATATTAGTTCTCAGCTATGCAAGAGATACAGCTATGTTTGCATTATGTCATTAGCTAGATATGTCAGAAGTTGCAAAAACATTAGTTATCCGTACTTCAGTTACTGACAACTATTCCTTTGTGGACATTGAAGAAACATGGGAAAAAAGTGTCTGGCTAAGACTCTTGATGTTCTGTCTGATATATATCAAGTATATTTTAAAAATGTTTTTCAATGCCTGTCAAAGTTTGAAACAGCAAAATATTTCCCCATTCACAGTCAGGATGAAAGTAAAACAGCTTCATGATTCTTTATGAGAAGAAAAAAAAAAGACTAAAGATTATTAATATTGAAGATGTTTATTTTAAGTCTTTTTTTAAAAAAAACTGAATTCCCACTTATGAACATAAAAATAAAATATTTCAAAGACCTTAAAAAAAAAAACCCAAACAAACAAACAAACCACTTCTTCACAGAAAGAGTGATTGGGCATTGGAATGGGCTGTCCAGGGAGGCGGTGGAGTCACTGCCCCGGAGGTGTTTAAGAAAAGGCTGGATGTGGCACTTAGTGCCATGGTCTAGTGGACAAGGTAGTGTTAGGTCATAGGTTGGACTCAATAATCTCAAAGGGTTTTTCAAACCTAGTTAATTCTGTGATTCTGTAACTGTATAGTGTTTTAATTTCAGTTATCAGGGCTTTTAAAAAAAATACATATCTTCTACCATGACCATTGTCAACTGTGATGGAAAATTGTACATATCCAAAAGCTTGAAAGGGATTTTTTTCTTTCACAAAATTCTTATTTTTATGTCTTGATGACTTTGTGGGAAAAAAAACCAAACAAACAAACATGCGTGGGTGTAACTAAAATGCTTGAGTATTGAAATTTCCTGCCACAGGTGACTGTTGGAATCTGTACAGGGTTTTTTTATATCGAGTACAGAATATAGCACGCTGCCTCGAAAAACTGTTCAATCATCATGCCTGTCTTTCAGGCTGACTGCCTAGAATGTGGTAGAATAACTTTATATTGTTCAAGTTATTTTTTGTTAAAAGCCTTTGATAGTATAGCCCCTAGCAATCTGTCATACTTCCTTCTTGAGTCATGTCCTGAGAAGTAACTATGCTTATATAAACTTGCTCTTTACAGATTGCAGCTAAATCTCCTACTGTATAACAACAGGTGATTTTATCTGTGCTGACACATTTGCTTAGATGTGTCACTCCTATTGCTTCCACTTCCACTCACCATTCCCCATTGTATAATTATAATAAATTTTGTTACCAACCACTGTATTTTTAATAAGCCATCCCTGACACTGAAGTGTCCTGATTGCCAGTTTTGCTTAGTTTTTAAATGGTTTATTAAAACAGTAGAATCATCAAAATATTTGGGTTGGAAGGGACCTTTAAAAATCATATAGTCCAACTTCTTTGCAATGAGCGGGAGATTTTAACATGCATCAGTCTGTTCAGAGTCCTTTCCAAACCGTGAATGTTTCCAGAGGTAGAGCATCCACCACCTCTCTGGTCAACCTTTTCCAGTGTTTCACTACTCTCATTGTACAAAATTTCTCCCTTATATCCAGCCTGTATCTACCCTCTTTCAGCTTAAAATCATTGCCACTTGTATTGCAAGAGTCTCTGCAAAGAAGTTTCTCTCCCTCTTTCTTATCAGCTTCATTTAAGTACTGGAAGGCTGCTATAAGGTTGCCTTAGAGACTTCTCTTTTCCAGGCTAAACAGCCCTATCTCAGCCTTTCCTCATAGGAGATCTGTTCCAGTCCTCTGATCATCTTGATGGTCCTCCTTTGGACTCATCCTAATAGGCCCATATCCTTCCTGTGCTGGGGATGCCAGAGCTGGATGCAGTGCAGCAGCTGGAGTCTCACCAGAGCAGAGCACAGGAGCACTGTCACTTCCCTTCACCTGCTGGACAAGGATGGTTGGCATTTTGGGCTGCAAGGGCGCATTGCCAGCTCATATGCAGCTTTTCATCCCCCAGTTAATGATAAGCTGTCAGTACAAAATATTTTTCTTACTAGAGATGAGATACAATAGAAGTTGCACTGGAACAAGCAATATTGTAGAAATATAAACTTATAACCAGAACATAGCTTCGCAACTAGATCCTATTACTGTCTCTGATAACAAATACACTTCAAAGCCAGAGGTCCAAGACAGTTAAAACCAAGGCTGGTGCAATACCTTTCAAAGTGACCCTATCAGGAATAAATTCAGCATAAGTGCACAGACATACAGCTATGTAAGTCTGGAAAGAATAAACCAAAATGAAATTCAAGGTCTGCATAACCTTAATGCTTACTGCAGAACTGGACATGAAGTTCTTTACAAATGCAGAAAAAAAAAAAAAAGATTTTTCTCTGATCAACTAACACACAGTCGGTGGAAATTAAACCATGTACAGGTTTCAAGTGGGAGGGAACCCACTTGCAAAGCCGTTTTATCTTTTTTATTCCATTATATAAGTCTAATTTCAGCAACATTTGGCTTTATTTTAACTTTCCTTGGTGATACACGTGTACTTAGTCAAAACTGTCAAGATTTTCTTTTCTTTTATCTGTTATTAGCAATTCTCCCATGTTATTTCTTAGAATCTGGAGGAATGCTAACAAGGAAATGAATGTGCTGTTCTCGACCCC